>QTSX02001451.1:0-558747 GCA_014839935.2 Entomophthora muscae | reverse complement strand
CAAGAAGGCTCAAAAAGCTGGAAAACCTTTATCAAAATTGACCAAGTTAAAGGATTTAAATCAAACAGTCGATTGTAAATGGGTTATGGCTGCTCCAGAATGTCACATGAAATTGGTTCCCCTTTTCAAATTGACATTGATAAATGGGCGTAATATGAGGGTCACCCAATATGAGCTTATTAATCAGCATGGCTGTCAGAAACTAGTCACACAAGGGTTCTTTGCAACTTGGACCAGATACTTACTTGACAATGTGGAAGGAATAGGAGGTCAAGACTAAGGTGGTATTGCTTAGTCAATTTTTCTGATATATATTGAATAATTTTCCCTGTTTCAACTCTAAGAGTTGAGTCCTCCTAAATTTACTCAATAAAAATCAATAGTCCCAAGTTCTAATTTTAAATTTTAAAAATGCATCCTGTGATTGGGTTGTTGTGGTATATCCCATACAATCTGATTCTGAACAGAAACATTTCAGGAAGATGGGGCCCAGCATCTGGAACTTTGTCGTCAGTGCCGCCAAATGTTAATTTTATGCCAGCCAATTTTGTAGCTCCTCCCCTCATTCTTGAAAATGAAAATTGTGTCACTTCTCAATGCCCAGAATTCTACGCTGAAGATGCATTGATGCTTTCCCAGGTCATTTATCTTGGTTTACTCTGTTTAGGACTGATTGTTCTACTTAATCCTGGAGTTACAATTGGAAATTTCACAAAAAGATATCTGAAGCCGCGTTGGTGATTAATCATCAATCCTATGTGAATTTGGGTGATAATTCCCCATCATTTAGAAACAGCTTCATATTATCCAGTGATTTCCGTCACAGCGGCAGCCGTCAAGACAAAGCCCCCTCCTGATGTACCTGAGTAACCCCTTAAGGGAGGGGTGTGTCAAGGGTCTGGATGTATGAGTATTCTGGCTATTGCCATCACACCTAACATCCAGTCATCGCCCGATTTGGTGCCTTTCCAATATACCATTTGGCATACCAGAAATGGTAACAAACCAATATCACATGACTGTCCAGGTATCCAGCAACTCAAACCTATCAAGCACATGACCAGCCCCTGGGTTTGATCCAACTAAAATCCCTGCCACAGCTAAAGCTATATAAGTCTAAAGTATTATCCAATAAAATATACTTATTCTCTTCCTAATTCTATATTTGAAGTTTCCCCAAAAGGCGCTCCTTATCAGTCTCTCATGATTATTATATATTAGTTTATTCATGTTCCGCTCTTTCTCCCCTTTATTTTCCTTCTTTGGGTTCAAAATTGGGCTTTTTTAAAGCTTAGTTACAACCTAAATGTTGGTTAATATTAGTTTCAAACTTTCCTTACCTTTTTGCTACCGGATTCAAACCCTGGACCTACACACAGAAGGTAATAAGCTGGCTCTGAGCTACTTACTTTTTACTATACGCTTGATTACGTCTCCTCAAGCTTTGGACTTAGTTTTTCCTTACTTTTTTGCTTGCCCTTACTATCCAAAGCATCACTGTAACTGCCTTCTTCTTCTCCTGGTCTCCTTGACATTAGTTTAACTATTCTAAGTTAAATTCACAATATTTGATGCTCTCAATCTCTATTTTTCAGAAAGTTCTTCTAACCAAAAATGGTTGATCTTTCCACCTCAAATTCTGCATTTTACAAACAAAGCACAATAAAAGGCTTGGTTTTTCCAGTCTCAACACTAAGTTGAGATTTTTTGACTTGCACCCCAAAAAAAGTACTTGTTAGATTTTGTGGCTTGTGTTCCTCTTTCAATTTTTAATCTTAGTTTTAATCTTAGTCCATGATTTCTTTTGACTTTATGCTTCACCAGTTAGGCAGTTTTTACAGTAACACTCACAATTTAATTGTTGATTGTTTTAATCCTCCTGCTAGTGCAGACCATTTTCCAGACTTAGAAATTGACTTTTTAACTAAATTGTCAGTCATTAAGACTGGTCTCTATTTTATTTTCTTAGGGTTAATAAATTGTCTTAGTCCTTATTTTACTTCATATAAGCTCTTAGGAGCCTGAGTTCAGTTACTATTGCAAACCTTGCCTACTTTTTTGTATTTGACCAATATAAACATTCTTGGGTTAAAGGCTTTAGTTTATAATAATTTGCTCCAAGCTTTCAGACCTTACAATTACAGACAGTTCCTACCTCTTTATACCTTCTGAATCTAAATCCTAATGCTCTATATGCTTTAGTTTATAATCTTGTACCATTATGGGCAAGAACTTACAGCTGACTAAGATAAGATCTCTCTATAATTTAAAAATTACATGTTTATCTGGTCAACCCTAATCAAAATATGTCTTGTCTTTGTGTCAGCTTTTGTTTCTGAGTATATATTCACTACTGTTAGACCCTTATTGTCTATGAAGTTTCATTATTTTTTATCTCTTGGATCAGTTCAGGCATTGAGGAGCTGTGCTTAAGCTTTTCCATCAAGTCTGTTAGCCAACCATATCATCTTTTTTGGGGTTTGTCAGGCCTAGTCCAACTTTTGGGTCAGTTCTTATTGATAACTTAGGATCTAGTGCAGGGGGGAACTGCACAACTATTTTGAAGCAGCAGTTCAGGAGTATCCTTTTAAATAATTATGCAACAGTCTGCAACAATGGCTTTATCTGCCCCCAAATAGACCGAGGTTTTCAGATAAAGCCATCAGTCTTTTATGGTAAAAGTCTGGAGAAATGGGGAGATACTGGGCAGATTTGTGATACAAAGCATTCAGTTTACAGAATGGAGTGAGAAAATTTAGGGGATAAACTGGAATGCTGATATTTTCCTACTGTTGTGATATAGCTGTCTAGTTAGCCATATTGCATACCTGGGGTTGGAAGATATTTAGAAATTACAAGGTCATGGATAAGTTGTGAATAGCAGATATCTAATAACTACTGGAGCAGGGAAACTATAGTATTTCAAAACTTGAATATAGATTTATCAATGTTTAATATAATACATATTATTCTGCAAATGTAATACTATAACAAATATGTTGACTTGTTTGATTGGGATGATGATTAGAATAAGTGATTTTCAGTTGGAGATTAAACTAATTTCCACATGTTTGATCTACCATGCAACAGTAACAGATGATTTCAACTACATACATATAGTTTATTTTAGCATTTATATTTGATGCAGTCAAACGATGGAGCCCTAGCATTAACCCTCCTGCTGCTTGGGATGAATCCACCCAACTGAGTGGAATGTATGATTGAATTGGATCCAGGCAGTCAAGACGTCACCCCTCATTGCTTTGCACGGGGAAAACATTTTTGGATTCCGCGTTGCTATAAAAATAGCTGATTACCATGCTTGTTCATGATAACGTTGAGGAGGTAAATTGATCCTCGATCTATTTGGATTTATCTTTGACTTAGAAGACAATGCTTCTTTGCTAGGAGATATTGGATTTATTACTTACTTGTACTTTTATATGTTTTATTTTCGTGGCTGATAAAGGATCAGGTTTCTTTTTTAATTGCCTGCTATGCATTTTTATTGAATATATACGCTTTCGTTGCCCATAATTTTATTCGGGATGAGTTGTTGTTTCAAAACCTCAAACCCAGGCGTTAAAAGTATTCGGTCTGGTAGATGGTAAAGGGTTCACTATCTTTTCATTATTTTCTATTTTAAAGAGGAAATAGCATGGAAATTTTTTTTCTTAACCCTGCTTTTCTTTACCCATAAAAGTTATTTTCTTGACTGAGCTGTAGACATTTTTATATCACGCCTCCCCAGACTGTTACCTGGGCATCAGCTTAAGATTATTACTTTTGCTTGAGTATCCAAATTAAGTCTTAAAAACTTTATTGTTATTGTATTTTATTGGAGCTTATGAAAGCTGTGTTCTTTCTTCTATAACCAAATTATAGCTCCATACCCAATAATCAAATATGCTTCTTGTGTCCATACTTAGTTGAGCTGAAATTAGGGCTGTTTTGGTCAATTTCTGGCTTTAGACCGATCGTGCCAAAAAACCTTTTTAAAATATTAATTATCGCCTTTTGGATGATGTAGTAGCCCAGAGCCGAAGCATCCCCAGCTGAAAACGGATCAAATCTAACCAGATCTTACTCCTCGCATTTAGCCTTTAACGGCAATTAAAGGATGCTTTTTACTGGTTAGGCGCTTTAATAATTTAGTTTAACGTCAAACTTTTAATTATTTTCAATTTTTAATACACATTTGATTTCAATCATGACCTACCTGTTCTAACATTAATACATATAAGCATATCTTACAATCACCGAAATGTCAACCCAGGGTAAAACAGAATACGCTGTGCCTCAGGTTCCTCCCCCTGGCGCAGCCATTGAAGATATTGGGAACGTGCCTTCTGTTTTCAGCCCATTGAAAATCAAGGACATGCCTTTAGTTAATCGCTTTGTTGTGTCGCCAATGTAAGCCTAATATGAATAGCTATAATACTAAAAATGTAGGTGCATGTATAGGTAGTGATTATCGTATACATACGGTATTTAAAATGCATTTTTGTTTAGCTCGGACGATGGCTTTATGACTGATTGGCACCTGGTGCATCTTGGCCAATATGCCATTCATGGTGCAGGGCTTGTGATATGTGAGGCGACAGCTGTCACTCCTAATGGGAGGATCACACCCAACTGTACAGGGTTGTGGAAGGACGAGCAAGTGGCACCTATGAAGCGAGTGAATAAGTTCATTCACTCTGTGGGAGGGCATGTCGGCATTCAATTAGCACATGCTGGCCGCAAAGCTTCTACCTTCCCTCCATTCCATCCTAAGAGTAGAAGCGCAGCTTTGCCCGAAGACGGGGGCTGGAAAGACGTCGTTGGTCCAACATCTGAAGCATGGAGTGAAACCTTTGTTAAGCCAAATGAGCTTTCCGTGGAAGATATTGCTTCTTTGACAGCGGCGTTTAAAGATGCCGCAAAGCGAGCATTGGATGCTGGTAATCGCACGCTGTTTAAAAGTCCTATTTACATCTCAACTTAGAGTTTGACGTCATTGAGATTCATGCAGGTAAGAAAACCAAACCAATCGGTTGATAATGTTTAGCCCATGGGTATCTCATTCACCAGTTCCTTTCTCCTCTGTCTAACAAGCGGAGTGACGCCTACGGTAAGTTTGTCTGCTAGCTATTCTCACCTTTTTAGGCGGGAGCTTTGAAAACCGAGCCAGATTGTTGATTGAAATTGTCAAAGCTGTTCAGCAGATTTGGCCTAGCACTAAGCCTCTTTTCGTCCGACTAAGCTGCACTGACTGGGTAGATACCGAAGAATCCTGGGACTTTCCTCAGACAATTGAGTTAAGCAAGCAGCTTTATGCTCTTGGTGTAGATCTGATCGATTGCTCGTCTTCCGGCAACTCCCCCAAGCAGCAAATACCTGCTGCCCCTGGCTTCCAAGTGAAGTTTGCTCAGGACATCCGTGTAGCTGTCCCTGGCGTACTTACCGGGGCGGTTGGACTCATAACCGATGAAAAAGTTGCTGCTGATATTGTTCAGCAGGGAAAGGCTGATCTTATATTTATGGCTCGTGAATATTTGAGAAACCCTGCGTTTGTCAAAGAAGCTGCCCAAAAGCTTGGAGTTAAAATCAAGTGGGCTAATCAGTACGAGCGTGGCCGCCCAAGACCTAAGCATGAGGCCTTCTGATTTCATCCCCACCTATTTTTATAAACTATTATCAACATTCAAGTAATCTCATCTATCTAGAAGCATAGCACATAAGTTTTCAATACTATGGCGCTAAGCAAAAATAACTTATCTGTAAACAAAATCAACTCAGATGCAAACAAAATAGAAATGAACCCAAATCTTTGTAAATCAATATAAATTCATTAGTTTTTAATCTTATTTGCATCTGAATTTATTTTGTTTGAAGAGTTATTTTCGCTTACAGATGATTTTTTTGCTTAGAGCCATAGCATTGAAAACTACTGTATTATTTTGTAATTCAAATAATCTTTAATTCAGCATCCAAAAAGTCACAGCCTCTATGATTGCTCCTCTCAGGAATCAATATTAAACCCACTGAAAAATACCCCAGAATAGGATTCATATCAAATCCCTCAAAAATACTATCTGCCTACATGGCCACTTTCTAGTATTCCATACCACTATATAAAGCTCACTAACCTTCAATAAAAGTATCTTCTAGTTTTCTCCTGCTAAATAGGCTAAGCATTTTTACAACAGCTTTAACAGTGACAGGATATACATACTTATATCAATATAAAAGCATCCACCAGAAGAAACAATATAAAACTGCTTTTTTACAAGTTGAACCAAGCATAAAGAAGAATATCTTTTCCTTGCTGGTTTCACCGTCTCCAATGGGATACACCCCCATATACTTTATTAGCTATCAATTATACAAGCAATTAGATCACCACCACATATCCCCACAAAGAAAATATGGTCTCGCTTTCAGTCCTCCAGAGGCTCTTTATTACCAAAGCTGGTGCCTTTGTAGAGCATCACAATGAAAGTACCTTTACAAAGATCCAGAAGTCATATATCAAATTCACACAAACAGTCTATCATAAAAACCAAGTCAGATAAATTTAAGACTAACAATCACTGTCACCAATGCTGTAAAAGATTGGTTTGAGGCAAACCAGGGTAACCAATAATTTTGGGCCCTCTCTGAAGCTTCCACCATTAAAAGGCTCTTTATCAAGCGTAATGTCTCATAATGGCTTATGCACTCCAGAAGGTAGGACAAACCAATAATTTTGGGCCCTCTCTGAAGCTTTCCCCATTAAAAGGCTCTTTATCAAGCGTAATGTCTCATAATGGCTTATGCACTCCAGAAGGTAGGACAAACCAATAC
Source organism: Entomophthora muscae (assembly GCA_014839935.2). Classification (NCBI taxonomy): domain Eukaryota; kingdom Fungi; phylum Entomophthoromycota; class Entomophthoromycetes; order Entomophthorales; family Entomophthoraceae; genus Entomophthora; species Entomophthora muscae. Next base: position 551,919 of record QTSX02001451.1, on the reverse strand, counting down.
TATTAGAGAGTCTGTTGCAGCCTACACAGCAGCTATATGAACCTTCATAGCTCCTTCACGACAGCTAACTTCTATAACCAACCCAAACTTACTGTGATACTGAGTTTTAAGCTTAGCCACCATCCCAGCTTACAGCATACCTTGAGGGATGAGAATCTTAAACCATAAAAAGCAAAGAGACTGGCATGGAAATCCAAGGTCAAGGAAGTCTCTATATAAAAGGTAGAAGCACTGCCTATTATCCAGATCCTGACCAGATATATCATCCTCAAACTTGATACTGGCATATTAAGCAACATAGGTGTCAGGAATACTTCTGACATAAACCTAATACTGACTGAAAGGGAAAGTTGGGGAAAGATAACTGAGACAACCAATTTTTGGGGCAAATTTGATATGGAATTCCCCCCTTATTAGGGGAAATAAAAATAAAATTGGGGAAAAATTGGATCTTGGTAGGCGCCAAACTAATTTATCATCCGGGCAGGAGCCCGCCGCCCCCGCGCAGATGCCTGCCAGCACCCAGCCAGTCCCCCACCTGCTTGCTCCCTGGGCCCCAGCCGGAGGCCTGCCACCCACCCGGGCCCCAGGGCCCACCCTGCAACCAATCAAAAAATTCCCTGGGGTACAGCCAATCAAATAAGTCCCTGACAACATGGGAAAATTCAGAAGATAAAATTCCCCCTCCAGAAGAGGGCAGGAATATTATTTCAGATTTTAAAAATAAGTTTGCCACCAACCAATCAGGTGCTAATTCACTGGCCACCTGGACAAGGCCAAACTCCATCCAAAACAATGTTCTTGGCACCAAAATAACATCTGAAAAGGAGTTGACTCACAACCTTCACCTAGCACCAGGGCAACAGGAAACTATTGGTTTACCTCAAGAATTTCTCAACCAGCCACAGATAGCAGATGAACAGGAATTTGACCATCTTCCCAAGCCCCAATTGCCATTCCTACTTTACAAACTTCTGGGATCTCCCATCTCCTGTTTTTACCTCCCAATTGCAAATCTTTGTACAGGGGAGAGGACTATAAATAAAGGATCCCACCTCAGTAATAGCTTGTGCTATTATTGAGATTAATACCCTCAATAAAGTGAAATTCAACTTACAACTAAAAGTTAAAAATACCAATCAGCCCCTGCTAACCCTCCAATCCAAGGAAGATGAACCACCTCATCTTCACAGCTGTGCTCACAGCTTGCCTTGGGATTGGAGGCTACCAACAAGGCTCAGAGTTCTTTGGGCCCTCCCCAGATGGACTAGGTCATGACCCCCACTACGACCCTGGTCAACTGAACTCCTCCCAGACTGGACCCTGGCCTCCCCTGGTGTCTTCACATTTTACACTTTCTATCACAATGTACATGTCCATGTACTACATCTTAACCTACTTTGCCGGGAGCTTTGGGAGATACAACATACATGCAAAGATCTTCCTCTGGCTAATGACCGTGTATCCTATTGTTACCGCCTTGACTGGGTTCCAGTTCACCAACCTGTTGCCATACATCCTGCAAGTGGTACCTACTGTAACTGGGTATTACATAGGTGATGTAAGATACAGTCCAGATGATAAACATGTCATCCTCCTGGTACTTTATTAAAGCAGCACCATCTTCTAGTACCATAAATTTGGGGAGTAAAAATATGTAAAGGTAACCTGATCAGGGATTCATCAAAGAATGATGGGATCAATTGCTCAAGAACAACTGATAAAAGCATATTCTAAGCTGATCCCACTGGACATTGCGGGTTGGCCATCTTTTAATTAAAGATTACAGCAGGACATTACCTGGTACATGAACACTGGCATGAACCCAGAATCAAGGTGTAGTGATTATAACAATGCTTTTCTATTTCAGACAGATCTCAGGAATAAACAACATCCTGTGTAAAAAACACATTGACTAGATAGGAAACAAGTTTTACTGGGTTGCATGCCCATAATACAGAGACATGATGAAAATCATGAATGATGGTATAGTGATAATGCTAACTTTTTTGGTATTTCATATCTTTTAGTTGTTGTTATTTTGACAGGGATAGAAGCTTGATTCCAAGGGTTTATGGCAGAAGATTGATGTGATTGAGGCTTGAGATGTATACTTTGTTACCTGATTAAGATTACCCTTAAGGAAGGATCACTTGGTTAGCAAAAAATACCATTCTTGGAAGTAGCTGGTTATTCAATATTTTGAGAGCTACAATACCCTTGGTGCCTTTGATAGTTTAACTATTTTACATGGCTTATAAAGACTCTACTTGCCTATAATGGGTTACATGTCAATTTAAATAATGAATGCTTGGCTTATAGTTAGCTCTTTTAGCCTTTATTTTGCCTATATTATATTGGTTGATCCTCAGGATTTCAGAATGCTGGTAAATGAAGACAGTGGAGATTAGACACATACTCTGTGTAAATGCCCAACATATGGGGAAGTACTTTAGCAAAGTAAAGTGCCAAGTTTGACACTTGGAACCCAGTGAGTGAGGTGACAATTGGGTATACTTTCAATACCCAACAAAACACTTTTGTGTGTACATTAAATCATCCAAAATTGCCAACAAAGTAAGTAAGTAAATAGTATGTCAAGGTGTAGACAGCTATGGACGTTGTTGAATGGGGAAAAACCAGGGCAGGCCAAGAGTACAGCTGTGAGGGGTTTAATTGTGCAGGCTCCTTGTAATAGTACTCTTTGATAGGTTTGTGGATGGCCTGTGTGGTTTGAAGTTGTGTTGGTGGCCCCCAATCTTGAGGCAGGCTGTAAGGACAGCAGAAAAGATAATATGATCCATCTTATATCTCATGGGGAAGGGCAGACAAAGCTTAGTGTCTTGGGCTTTTCTTTTAGGTAAGTCTTGTAATGTTTTATGTGATATGATTGAGGGTAATTTCACTCAATGATAGCACAAACTACCATCAAGTGAGTGGGATTTATTATATACTAGTGACCTTGGTGGGACATGAATAGTAGAAAGCATTGGATTGGGAACCCCAAAAACTTGGTGTTGTCTGAGATTTCCTTTCTGAGATGGCATTGGGGTGGATTTAGTGGCAATGTAGGGCCAATTCCTGGCTGGCAGTAGCATGAGGAATTTTGGGGTGCTTTCATGCACCCAAATTCATTAGGTGCAGTTAATGCATGAAGATTGGTGCAGTGTAGCTTTTCAACCCCTTACTTATTTAGAAGATTACCAATCTGGGTAGCAGTTCCTGTCATGATTCACTTTTATTTTGCTGCTATTATTTGAGCCATTTTATCTTGGTCTATTCCTACAATTGGTGTCAGGATTCACCTTCATTTTGCTGCTATTCCTTGAGTCATTTTTATCCTGGTCTATTTTCTTACAGCTCCCTACAATTGTTCCCTCTTATTTTCTACGTATACAACCATGTTTTGGCTGCAATTTGGATTTTCCTGTCTTTATAACAACCTAACAATAGTTAGCTTTCTTATTTTCAAGCTTACTTTACTTTACTATGGGTTTCAAACCCAGTACCTATACACACAAGTGAGTTATTTTTAATTACAAACTCCTTACTTTTTGCTTTACGCCTGATTACGCACCCAAGCTTTAGACCCTTTTGCCCTGTCTTTTGCTCTCTAATGACACCAGAAGTAACACTGTAAACTTCTTTTTCTCCTTCTAGTTTCCCTTGATACTTAACTTAACTTTTTTAAGTTAGCTTTGTGCCCACCTTATTTTTCAAGCCTTGTCTTTTACCTATGTGTTTTAACCAACTTGTGTTACTGTAAATTCAGAACCTGAACGTAAAAATGCGGGATTGTCAAATCCTTGGTCCAAATTTTGAATCACTTTTGTGGGCAACTCAGCTGAGGGATAATTAAAATGTTTAATAAAAGTAACCATTTAATTTGACTTTTTTTTGGTTTATTTAAATTGGCAAATTTTGAATCTCTTGAGCAGATAACTCAACTAACAAAAGACAAAACCCAACAAACAAATGTGGGATACATGAATCAGAAATGCAGGATTCTTATGTACGATTTGAGATTTCCTGTATATCAAACAAATCATAGACATCATGTGAAAATTAATGAATCTGAAATTACAGGATTATCAAATCCAAGAACCAAGGTTCAAATCATAATTGCAATGAATTTGAAATAAATATAATTTATGGGTGTCTCAAAAAGAATGTTAAAGGATCTAGAGTGGATTTTTGCAAATTCTTTTAGGAATCATAGGCATTCTCAAAAATCACCCTATTCCATTTTAGGCCGGCTAAAATTTAGATTGTAATATTCACAAAATTAACATATATAACAATAAAATTGACTAAAATATACATTCCTCTTCTCAAGTTTAAAATTATAATAAATTTTTTATTATGTCTTCTTTTAATAACAGCCAAGTCAACAAGCTGTTCCCTGGCCTTGACAAAATTATGCAGGGCTACACTGGATCTCTTAACAGTGAAGCCTCTGTCTATGGCCACTCCCAACCTGCAGGCCCCTCAGCAAGCGCCACACAGGAGTCTGTTCTTTCCCCTGCAACTTCCAGCATGGCCCTGTTTGCCCACCATGCACAGGCAGCTGCCAACCTAAATCCCTTATCAGCAATGACATCTGGAACCAGCCATTTGAGCCATGGGGTCACCCAGAGAGCCCAGAACCCCAAAACAGCCAATCAGATGGCATTGACCAGTTCCCAAGATGGACACGTCCCTCCCCCAGCCAATCAGCCTGCAAGACGCAGAAGAAAATCAATCACTCTGGAAATTGTTCTTGAAATGGTTGAAAAGCAAGGGAAGCTTATGCCTCTCAGGGAAATTGCAGCCGCAATGGGTTTTGCAAAGTCCACTGTGGCTGCAACCCTGTGAGTCCACGCCAACTGTGGCCCCCCACCAAGATCACCCCAACTGGTGCCCGTACCTCAACTGAAGGTGAAAAAGCCTACCCTCTCATGATGGTCATTATGGAAAGTGACCTATGGATGCCCCTGGCCCAGGTACGTCTCCAGTTGGGACTCCACGGCATCTTCACCAACAAAAGAACAGTTATTTCATGGATGCACAGAGTTGTGGTTGCCGCCAGAATCCTATCCAATCAGGTTCTTGGTGGCCCCATTTTGGTGGATACCAACCCATACAATGCAACCATTATTAATTTTATTAAAGGGAGGGCAATGAGGGCCCGTAATGACATCATCTTCCTATCATATGCCAAGATCTCAGCCAGTATCCAAGACTTTGGAGAGAAGCACATCCAATCTGACATGTATAAGCGCGGCCCAATCTTGTATTGTTTTGTCAGGGTTTTATTGGCAGTTTCCCCATTGGGCGTCAATTATTACTTGACAATATTAAACACTGCAGATGGGTATACCTACCAGACGGAGCTCAAGGCCATGCTGGAGGAGTGGGCCACACAAAACACCGTGCACACAGTTGTACTGAGTGCAGAGATGGAGCAGCAGGAATGGGCTACCCAAGAAATCAGGGCTGCGGGGCATACCTGCTGGTCCTACCCCATCAACTATGCCAACATGCATCTTGCAGATGTATGTCTTTACAATTTTGGTTCCGCTCTCAGGCGCTTGAAGCCTGCCACATACAACAAACTATGCACCCAGATTGATAAGGGGTATGAGCTTTTCCCTTCCACGTCCGTCCAGGACTTATTTGATCTCATCATCTTCTATGTAAGTGATATTGATAAGTCCAGAAAGGACCCCCGTCTTCCCCTGCGCCAGTCCATTTGTTTTGTCAAGCCAGTATATGTGACAGAAGAAGAATTAGAGCAATTGAAGCAAACCGCTCTTGCTGCCCCTTCCCAATCAACAAACCCTGCCTCCCCAACCCCCATCAAGCCACCTGCCTTCCAACCCTGACTCCCAAGCCACTACCAATTCCCTCCCCACTATCTCTGATGCCGCCTCTTTCAAAGGCGCAGATGAAGATGCCGTCCATTCCGCCCATTCCCTTCCCTTCCTGTCCTTTGATTAGTAAATAAATCTTTTCTTTGTGACAACTTATTAAAATTGATATCTCTCTTTCAATTCATAATTAATAATATTTTCTTTTTACATTAGCAACATTTCCCATAATTAATACAATGTTATACATTTTACGAATAGCTTAAAATTATGAGCATACATATTTTTCATCATCATTAATAAATTAAAGACAATAAACATAAATATTGTATTAAAATATTGCAATTAGACGTCAACTCTTGCTATTTTGATATTATGTGCATAACTCAATGCATCTTGTTTAATAAAATCCACTGTTAACTTGGCCTTTTACATTATAATTTAATGAAATGGATTGTGTTTATATTAGGGCCATTAACGCTTAGTACAGATATTGAAAATTAGTGCATTCTACAGCCTGTATATTTACCTATTGATAATGATTATATAAACTTTTCAGTCAGATTTTACGAGGTAATAATAATGTAATGTGTTAATAAATTACAGTTTACTGTCATTAATTGGCTGATTTTCTTTGCTGTGGCAATTGTGCATTTTCTGATATTTCTGCACTAGTATACAATTGGTTGGCTTCATATCCAATTGCACAGGCAATAGAAAAGCAAGCTGCCACCCCGACCACATCCAGTCTTGGGATGGCGGCTTGTTTTCCTATCACCTGTATGATTGGATGTGAAGCCAACCAATTGGATACTAGTGCAAAAATATCAGAAAATGCACAATTGCCACAGCAAAGAAAATCAGCCAATTAATGTCAATAAACAGTAATCTATTAACACAACATTATTATTACCTTGAAAATCCAACTGAAAAGTTTATAGAATCATTACCAATAGGTAAATATACAGGCTGTAGAATGCACTAATTTTCAATATCTGTACTAAGTGTTAATGGCCCTAATATAAACACAATCCACTTCATTAAATTATAATGGAAAAGGCCAAGTTTACAGTGGATTTTATTAAGCAAGATGCATTGAGTTATGCACATAATATCAAAATAGCAAGAGTTGACGTCTAATTGCAATATTTTAATGCAATATTTACGTTTATTGTCTTTAATTTATTAATGATAGTGAAAAATATGTATGCGCTGAATATAGTACTATAAAAACCAGTTTTTTGATGGAATTCAAACAATATGTCAACAATTTATAACTTAATCAACAAATTAGAAGCACACCTTCAAAAGGTTGTTGAGATAGAAAGAAATATCAGGGAAATAGTGACAGGGAAGCTGGGTAACAAGGGCCAGCCACTGATACAGTCAAAAGAAGATGCCCTGGATAAGTTGGGAAATATTATGAGATGAAAAGAATAAAGAAAAATTACTTAATCTACAGGGAATTATTTTATCAAGTCTTGAATTCAACAACGCGGCCTACAATTTGTGGGAGTTCTGGTAGGGGGCCAAAGAAAACAATAAGAAGATAAAACTAATTGAAGGAACAGAAATTCAAAAGGAAATTAACACCAATGAAGAGGAAACCGACCAAATGGAAACAGATGGAAATGAAACACAAGCAAGAAGCAGAAGCGCATCAAGAAATACAGAAGCTTTATCAAATGAAAAATCAAGAGGAAGCACAAGTTGCAAGAAGAATAAGAAAAAATTAAGCCTAAGAAAAATTAATGAAGAGCATTCAACGCTCCTGAAGTTTGCTGATATGGCGCCTGTGGCTGAGGGGGCCACAGGGGAAACAATCAGTAAGTTTTTTATGTTTAACTTATATTTATTTTAGTCATCACCAGGGATGGGGATGAGGTTGCGGAAGTGGCGGCTTTTACGCCAAGTTGGTTTTATGGGGGCTACCAGTCACTGGTGGCCCCTATAAAACAAATAAATAAAAAACAAATAAATAAAATAGTTCAACAGAATATGAATACTTTTTTAATAGTGAAGCTCAAGATAGGGATTATCAACCACCTGCAGGGTGCTTGCCATGGATAAGGGAAGCCTATGAACTAGGATCAACAATTAAAATCAAAGAAATAGATGAAATTTGCGGGAATATAAAACTAAACTTCAATGAATACATATATGAAAGCGTTCAAAGGCTCCCCTTCACAAATATCAATGAATACAAAAAGATTTTAATAAAAACTGACTTTCAAGTGGAAATGAATATTTAAAATCTGCAATTTTTAATGAAATTTTTAAAGCTCTATCAAACAAAGTTAGGGATGCAGCCCTCGTGAATAATTTTAAGCCTTTATTGATATTGTTTGCTGAGGCCTGGGGGGCTGATACAAGTCAGGTGCCCCCCGGAACCCTCTTCAAGTTCAACCAAATGTTCTATATCAATAGGTTAGTACAAACGTTCAAAAAACTGTGCATGTTCTCAGAAAAATATACCTCACAAAGGATCCACGTCACAGCGTACCTGGGAATCCTGCTCCATTGCATACTGAAAGCCAATGTGAAAAAATAGAAGATGTACCCTTACAAATCAATATATGCCGTGTAGCCCTTGACCAACAGAAGACACCATGGGGATACAGGACAGTCAAGCATGTCCTGTATGACTCATTTTCAATAGCAACACTATACGGGTACTATGTGGCCCCCAACAAAATCTACTAGTTGATTCTCTCACCCAATTGCCTTTTATAAGATGTTTGGCCACCACCGGGGTGTTGAGCGCCACCCCTCTAGCAATTGGCGCCAGAGTCACCCACCACATACAGAAGAGTATGTGGTCCCAATTAGATGCATTAGCTGAAAATTTAATTTCAGGGTATAATTCCCTAGAATAAACACATTCCCCTTGCAATTTGCATTCCCCTAATAAATCATTTTCCTTTGCAACTTAAAATTTTTATTTTATTTTTTTATTTTCTTTTATTTTAAATATTAATATTTTAATACTAAATACTTCACTATTAAAATTTTACTGGTAAAATTTTAATTGTGAAATATTTAATATTAAAATTTTAATAATAAAATATTCACTGTTAAAATCTTTAATATTGACATATTCAATATCAAATATTTTGATATTGAATAAATCACAATTTAATAAAATTGTTATATTTCAATTATTTAAACTTTAATATTTAACTTTTAAGATTTATAATTAATATTTTAATTTTAATTTTAAATTTTAGTATGTAAATTATAATATTAATATATCTAAGTATATTAAAAGACTTTAGTTATAGTTGCCAATACATCAAATAAAAAAGAATTAAAAATGTTTTTATTTACTACTCGTTGAGTACGGGTCCATTTATCACAAAGATAAACATGGAGAATTGAATTTATCTGCATCATGCGGCCCGCTCAACTATTGTTCTAAACAAATGATTGTTTACAACTCAAATTACCTTTATGTTGTAATATGATTTGATACACATATTCAATATACTTGAACTGCGTCCTAAGTACAAATTAATAAGGAATACATAAAAATCATTGGTTGCTGTGTTGTGTGGCTATAGTGGCACTGAAATAACAAGGATCATATGATTACACGCAAGGTCCAATTTGTGGCATAAAAAAGCCAAAGTACCATCAACAATTAGCAATTATTTAAATAAAAAATTATATTTCTATCTTTTTTTCATTTATTAGTTTGTTAGCGCAACAGTCAATACAATATTTAGTGCATTATAATAAAAATATATTCTTCATACCTAGTATAGTTAATTTTACTTACCTTTTCTATGTATTCTTATATGTCTATAATACATTCACACGTCAAATCATTATATATAAATAATAATTTTTGAGACCTAATAAAAACAAAATAAATAAAAATAAAAACAAAGTAAACCAGAGAACCCATTTATCTGATTGGCTTGGAGGCCAGGGCTTTAGGGAGGAAGGATTCCGAGTGCTTGTAAAAAGCCGCCACCACATTGGGTGGCATCACAAATTGGCTGACCTCAAGAATATTGAATAGGTCCTCGGTGTCCTGAGGAAGGCCTTGTTTCACCTTATTCTTGATCCAACCAAACACCTCCTTGATTGGATTCAGGAATGGGGAATATGGCAGGAGGAAGAGAAGTCTCATTAGACAATCAGCAAGGCAGTGGCTGGAGGAGCGGCTATTCTTGTTGATGAGGGGAACTCAGACACAACCAGATCCACTTTGTGGAGCCCGGCATTATCAAGCACAACAACGTTGGTTGTGCCGCTATAATTTATCTGAAGGTACTCCTTGACAACTCGGAGAAAATCAAGAAAGGTCCTGCTGTTATGGGAGCCTTTAATCTTCTGGTATTGATCCAAACCGCGAGGACCAAGAAGCGCAACCATTGAATAGGTCTGGGAACAGACAGCTGCACAATTGGCTACACCGTCCTTGGACCCCTTCTTGACCCACCCATGCCTGGACCTGAGTGAGGAGGAAAACAACAATTTGTTGATATAGAAGAACTGGACATTCCCAGTCTCTTTTAGTGCCGGATATGTCTTGGTATAAATGCATTGATCCTTGATGGTCTTTTCACTGTTTCTGTTGTACAGAGAAACTCCAAGCACTTTCCAAGAGAAGCCCAAATCAACCATTGTTTTGTAAACAAGGGTTTTAGAAACAGAAAGCCTGAACTCTGTGGCAAGCATTGATTAGACAGCAAGTGTGTCCAGGTGGCAATCCCTGGCTACCCACTGCTTGATTGCGTCAATGTGCACAGGCTGCAAGAGTTTTGGCTGCCGCTTAGCCTTAGTGGATTTGGCAATTTGCCCAGTATTGCCATACTTGGTGTTGATGTTGGCAATGTACCTGGCTGTGACACCAAATTGGGACACAATATCCCGGACCGCCATTCCCCCATTCAAGCAGTTGAGGAGAGCTTCACACTCACTATCCGTCAACCAATGCTGGCCCTTGGCAGGTACCACAACATCCTGGCTACCAGGCTCAACACAGGGGATGGGGACCTTTGTGTAGAAGGTGGGATCACGCTTGGTTGCACTGGCGCCATCAATGGTGGAATAGATCACAGGCGCAGATGGCTCAACAGTGGCTACCAATGGCTTATAGGTGGTGTCAAAGACGCGGGGCAGGAATTAGCAACTCTTGGGTCAAGAGTGCGGGGCTGGGTGACAACTGGGTACACAGTGGAGGTGTAAGTAACCTCAGTGTTCCCGGTGACCTTTGTGTATGAGGCTTTTGTGAAAGGCCTTGAGAGCAGCTTCTGTCTTGGATTGAGGCTACTATTCCTGGCTTGAGATGCAGGAGGTGGTTGGCTGTCAATGACACCTTGGGAGGCCTGTGTATTGGCATGACTCCCCTTGAGTTGGGTTCTGGGTCTGTTCTTGGACCCTCTAGGACGCCCTTGTGGACAGGCTGCCCCGCGGGCTGGTGCAGGAGCAGGTTGGGAATGTGATTGACGGTCCATAAAAATAATATATATATATATTAGATTAAACATGTATTTATTTGGAGTTATTGATTTAGTTTTGGGAAGATGTTTTCTCTTGATATAGCCTTGAATAGTAGCAGAGTTTCTATATCTGTGATTTGAAGTGAATAATATTGTATACTTTCTGGGTTTGAATGATTTTAAAGTTTAGTAACTTTTTATGTCTAATTATGGTTATCAAGATTGAATTTTTCATTTGATTTTAGTTGTGGTGGAGCTTCTTGATTTGGGTTGGTGTTTCCTAGTGTGCTTACTGTACATTAAATTTGGATTCCAGTTCCCGCAATTAATATCTGAGTTTACTAGTGGCATTCAAAAGTGATTTGAAATTTGGTTCTTGGATTTGACAATCCCGCAATTTCAAAAAACATAGTAAACTTAATGAAAATAGTTGATGGATTTGAACGCTTCAAATCTGATTCCAGTTAATTCATTTTGTCCATAGGAAATATGCAGCTCAACTTGAACTTTGCAAAGTGTCTATGAGTTCCCGCATTTTTAAAAATTCAAATAAAAATACAAAGAATTCAATTTAATTAAAAAAGTCTATCCCGCAAAAGTGATTCAAAATTTGGACCAAGGATTTGACAATCCCGCATTTTTATGTTCAGGTTCTGAATTTACAGTAACTTCTCTTTTAAATTTGCACCTCTCTTCCAAAGCACAAAAAAATACTTGGGTTTTCAGTCTCAACTCTAAGTTGAGATTGTTTGACTTGCACCCCAAAAAGGTACTTGTTAGGTTTTGTTGCTTAAGTTTTCTTGAATCCTTTTCTTTTTTTCCATTACATTATTTGAATCTTAGCTCACTTTTTATGATCCCCTTTGATTACCTTTACCATCAGTTGGGTAACCTTTTTAGTGATACCCAAACTTTGATAGTGGATAGTTTTAAACCACCAGTTAGTGATGAACAATACCCTGATTTAGAAATAGAGTTTTTGACACAGTTCTCAGTCCTTAAGACCAGACTTTACTTTATTTTCTTAGGATTAATTGCCTTAGCCCTTATTCTACTTCTTATAAGCTACTAGGAGCTTTAGTTCAACTTTTATTACAGGATTTGCTTACTTTTCTTTATTCAACCAACATTAATATCCTTGGTCTGAAGGCTTTAGTTTATAATCATCTACCCTAACACCTAAGACCTTACAGTCCCCTTCAAGTTGGAAACTGGGGAGATTTCCTTTTTGGTTTTCTCAATTTGGAAGTTTCTCCATTTGGCAGGGGTGGACAGCCCAGCTGTGGGGGTGTGCTGCCAGCTGCTGGCTGGCAGCAGGCACACACAGGTGAGCCAGCAGTCTGAGTGTGCAGCCAGCAGGAGCCTGGCAGTCAACCACACAGTCTGCAGCCAGTCTATAAAAGGCTGAATTTTCAAAATTAAAATTTTTAAATTTTGTTTTTTTGCTGTGCGCTTTTTGCGGTGGCTTTCCCAATTAGGGGGAACTGCTGCAAATAATCCTTTTGATTATTTGGCGCCAGAGCATCACAAATGTTGATTCCTTGAGACATTTTTTCAGGAATATTCCTGACACTCTGAGTTGCCTTTCCAAGTGAAGGGGTTCTTTCAAGCAAGAAATTGTGCATTAAAGCCTTGATGAGCTACCCCAAAGAGCTCAAAATTGTTTTGGAGCATGCTTGCCTCAAGCAATGGTATAGCCTTTTAGATCTTTAATCAATGTAGCAAGGCAAACATACAATTATATAATACAAAGACAAAAGAAGACCCAAAGAGACCAACCCCAGGGAAGCCCAATCCACTGTTTCAGTGACACCCACCAGGCAACCCATAAACCATATTTATATAAAGCCCAACATTACATATCAAATTTTCACTGTTTCTTGTACTAGTAAGGTATTTGCCAAGTATCCAAATTAGATGGCATTTAGAAGGTAGCATTTAATAACCCCATTCACTCATATAGTTAGTTCTGATCTTCACTTTAAAGAAGGCTTAGAAACATGCAATGATTTATCTATTGCTGCAAATGAACCAGGTTTGGTTCAGTATTTAGGTTGGGGAAGATGGTAGCCCAAAAGAAGAGATGAGATTGGTAATGGGATAATCTTTGTTAATAGCTGTGGGGTGCTTATACCACAGAAGCGGGCCATTTGGCCATCCAGGGGGAGGTCATATGGCAAAAATATGGTTATGATATGATAGTGCTCTAAATAAGGGTTATTTTTGAGATCCTTGGTGTAAATGGGCTCACCCCATAAGAAAAATTTACATTCCATTATGCTGGGAAACAAGCTGGAGTATGGCATCAGATCTAACACAATGAGGCTCTATGAGCACTCCCTGTGTATTGTGAGATTCATTGGCAAACAAGGTGTCAATCTTGGATGTACCCTCACTGTGATGAACCACATGTGAAGCTGTTTTTTATATGAGGGCTTTGCATTGGCCAAATAAAGATTGAATGCCTAAGAAAGGAAAAATGTTAGTCAGTTTATTGATATATCTAGCTTTGGTGAATAGAGAGCAGTGATCTGGACTTTGAGATGTCAATGAGATGGCCCCTGGCTAATGCTTTGGGAGGATAGATAAGTTGTGGATATTCTGGGATGGATGTGCTGAGGTAGCATGGAAATCCTGATACCAGCTGGGGTGAGAATACAGTTGGATAAATTTACCTAAGATGGGGATAAATTTTCTTCTCTATTACTTCAAAGTAGCTTTGAGAAGGCCTTAAAGTTTCTGGGCAAGTATGGATAGCCCAGAACCATCATTGGGGTGCTGTTTAGAGAAAAAGCTGTAGAAATTAACAATTTGGAGGTTTCTGGGGAGTGAGGTTAGTTACTTTGTGCCTGAAAGCTCAAGCTAACCACTTGGGTGAGTAAAAACAGTGACAAGACATAAGGAATTTTGCTTCTGATGACCTAAAGTGTAGATCACTAATGGGGGTGTGATGGTCCACATAGAAGTAGTTTTGCAGGCAAGGGTTGATTTGGCTTCAAATAAAGACACTAAGCTGAAGATTGACAGTGTGTTATTGGTTTGTTGCAGGTAGAGGCCTAGTAGGGAATAATAGCTACTAGGGAAGGTAAGGCCTGGCTAGTAGGTGTAAAAGACTACTAGGGGCAAATGATGTCCCCACCTGGCAAGAGATATTGGTTGATGTGGGCTAGAGGTCCTCACCCAGCAGGGAACTGTGGCTGCTAGGGATGAGGAATGAGATAGCTTAGCAGGGAACTTTATTTGCTTGGGGTGGTCCATCCTGATGGGTAGTGTGTGCTATACATGCTGGATGTTATTTAGACCCTGGCGGGTAACACGGGCTGCCAGGGTAGAAAAGTGTTCCAGCATGGTAGGTAATTTGACTACCAGGGCTGTAAGTTTTTGGACCCCTGGCAGGTAAAACAGGCTGCCGGGAAAGGGAGGCGCTATGAGAGCTCTACATACCCCGATACACTTACAGGAGGTCTGTGAGCAAGCACCCTATCTAACGGACTGGTAGGGTGTCCTTGTCTATGTCCCTATGAGAGCTTTGGGGGAGATCCCAAAGTAATCATCAGAGGGAATAGATTTTCTCAGGGGTGTCACCAAGGCAGTTGCTTGGGGAAGCAGCTACAGAACTTGGTGTGATCAGGCCTCTGGGAAGTAAAGCTGATTACTTTGCAACTGAAAGCTCAGAATTAATCACCTGGGTGAGTAAAGACAACTGCATAGACTTTATTGATCTATGGTTGGATGGCCTAAGTGTTTGCCACTTTTGAGGGGCCAGTCAAACGCCAATAACAATGTAGAATAATGCCTGGTGTAATATCTTACCCATAGTGGTGCAAGGTTATAAACTAAAGCAAGTAAAGCATTAGGGTTAAGATTCAGAAGGTATAAAAAGGTAGGTACTGTCTGTAATATAATCTTACAGAATCCTTCTAAGAACTTGTACTGGGTTACAAAAGAAGTGATATAGTTTAAGAACCCTAAACAAAGAATATAAAACAAGTTATTTAATAGTGAACAATTAGTAACTAAGGGAATGTCAATATTGGGATACTCTTCATCAGAAAACTGGTACATGTAACTATTAAAAGTTTCCTTAAGGGAAAATAATTGATACAACAAGCATAAGGCTTGTTGTTTTATAACTTCCATTTAACTAAGGAGAAAAAGAAGAAAAGAAGAAAATTTAGAACAGATTAATAAAAATAAAAATTCCTAAAATTTAAGATCTGAAGTTAAAAATTGATAAAAATTGAAGGTAAGAAATCACTTAGAATTTTGGCTTAAAGCCTACTCTTCAAAAGCTCTTTATTTATAGAAAAACTTTCCCAGTTGAGAATATGGCAGTCAAGGAGAAAGCAGCCAAGAACAGGAGCAGGCTGGAGAAGTTGGAAAAACCTGGAGTGGAAGGGGGAAACATAAGCCCAGTAGAGACCACAGATCAGCCTGTAAGCTGGGGAAGGAGTGGGCGCTTACGCAAGCGTAATTGCAAAAGGTAAAATAAAGATAGAAATCTTCTAATTTGAAGTAAAAATAAAGTTATTAAATGGCAAAAGAAGCTGGAGACAATGACAACAACCTGAACAAAAATTGTTGTAAAAACAAGGTAAATTATATTAAAATACTTAAATATTAACTCTTAATTTAAAATTCCAATATTTAAAAATATAGAAAGACTAAATCAAGCAAAAACAACAAATATAGTAATTTAAAGAGCCTGCCCTTTGGGGCAGGGCATGACACCTGGGTCTACAGGTTTTAGTAACAGGGACTGAGATTTAGGACTGAGGTGGTTCATAGTGTGGGATCAGCAGTGAAGACTAGTAAGAAGGATTGTATGATAACAGTGAAGACTAGTTGAGAGGCTTTTGATTCATGTTGAAGTTTGGAAACAAGTTGGTTCATGTTGAGGAATGGCCAAAGGACTACAGGATCATGATGCAGGAATGGCCAAAGGACCAAAATATCAGGATGCAGGAGTAGCTGAAGGACTGGTTTGAGCTATTTAGTGACTGAAATGGCAACCTCCAGAATTAACTCATACAGAAAGAAACATCCTCCATGTTGATAATTTCAAAAATTGTTTTTGCTTTATCTTTTATAATTTCAATTAAAAGCTCAAAATAAAAATCAAACATTTATTCTATTATCAGTGTCAATTATTTAATCAAGAAAAAATAATATTTAATATTGAAAATAAGAAAAATATTTTTGAGAATTGTTGACATGGAGGATGTTCCATTCTGTATGAGTTAATTCTGGAGGTTGCCACTGAAATGGGCTGTTTAATGACAGAGATAGACTGATTGCTGATCAGGATGAAGAACTAGAAGACGTTGTTGAAGAACTGGCTGTAGAACCAGAAGATAATGGTGAATGACTAGCTGAGTAACTTGAAGATGGCTTGGAAGGACTAGATGGACTAAATACAGGATCTAGAATGCTGGGTTTGGATTCTTAAGAAAGAAAATTATAAGAAAGAAGCAGTTAAATAATGATTTAATGCTGACAATAATTTAATATGGAGAAATAATTAATTATCATATTAATTCAAAGAGAGAAGAAGAGTGAATATTTTTAAAGTTTTTAAACTTAAATTTATTAGGATTGAATTGATTAGAAGGAAGCTGGAAGGAGGCCAGAAACAGAACAGAGAAAATGTGAAGACAAAGGGTCAAATTTTGCCAAGAAAAACCAGGAGAGGCAGAAGGCAAGCAACAGGCAAGTTTGAGGTTGTGAAACATTGAAGAAAATGCGGGGAAACTTGGAGAAACGTTGAAAAATCAAGGGTTCAAAATCCCCTATGTAAAACATAGGCAAAAGCGCTTGAGATTTGCCATAGAAATGTGACAGGAATTACAGTGAAACCATTCAAAACACAGAGCAGTTGTTTATCTGGAGTGAGATAGCTTTGGGTTTGAACCATTTTTAAGAGCAAGTCATTTGGGTGAACTGTTTGGCAAAACTGTTGAATCAAGGCGTCTGATTGGCTGTGATTCAAAGTTTATTTGATCAGTGTTTTAAGGGCTTTAACTTAAGAGTTAAAGCCTAAAAAATGAGGTTCATAAGCAGAAAATCCAGGGATTTTATTGGCTGAAGTAAGTTAAGAGGTTTAATATATTATAGAGAGAGAGAAACTGGATAGTTTAAGCTTTGGAAACCAGAATTCTGAGAGAGAATTTGGTCTGAAACAAGGAGCTATAAAAGGGGGAGCTATCTGAGGCTTTTCAGGGACTGGATCAAGTGGATTACAAAGGCCACAAGGACTACAGAAGGAGTTGAAGATCAAGTTAAAAGTGCAGAAGCCCAAGAGAAAGAAGCCAGAGCTGAGGATAAGAAACCAGAGCTGGAGCAGAACGCAGGAGCCCAAGACCAAGTACAAGGAGTCCAAGAGATTTCAGAGGACTCCAAGTATTGGCAACCCCATATTATTTCCCATACCCAGACAATATAACAGAAGGTTTCTAAGGGTATCTTCCTTCTGACTGTGAATAAAAGCCTATTACAACCCCTGCCCAAATTTTCTGATAATCAAAATACAAACCCTATGAGTGAGCTACCTTATATTGTTTACCCTAGTCAAGGGGAGGAAGATACCTATTGTCAAAGTTGTAGAAGATTTGCCACCAGTAAGTCTTTCCAGGAGGAGTGGGAGATATTAACTAGGCATCTTGAGATGACAGATAGGGGAAGGAAGCTTATAGGAAATGAGTTTACTAGGTTGTTAAAGGACTGGTATGGGCCCACAGAGGGGTTACACCTGCTGAAGTACAGATGCATGGTGGGGATGCCCGCCTAGTAATTGG
This sequence comes from Entomophthora muscae, assembly GCA_014839935.2. Taxonomy (NCBI): domain Eukaryota; kingdom Fungi; phylum Entomophthoromycota; class Entomophthoromycetes; order Entomophthorales; family Entomophthoraceae; genus Entomophthora; species Entomophthora muscae. The sequence goes on along the minus strand of QTSX02001451.1, from coordinate 533,826 downwards.
AAAAGTAATGGATGAGTCTGAAGTCATGCAGACTAAGTATAAACTTCTAGCAAGTCACCTACTACTGCTAGGAAAAGATGACTCCTCCAAGCAGGTCCCTGGCTAAGACCCAGGACACATTTTGGGGACTGGTGACCAAAAACCTCACAGGGGGTCAAGTCTTGGTTGGTTCACTTATGGAGACTTATTGCCTGAGTCTGAGGTGTTGACTGATGAGAACTATCATGATAGGGAAGCTCAGATGAAAAACATTGATTGAGAATGGAAGACAGAAAGTGTAGAAAAACTAAGCAGAGACCATCTATGGTGGATATAAAGAGAGAAGAAGAAAGAGTAAGGAGAAAATACTTAATGAGATTTAAAGAAAGAAATAAGATATAGATAAAAAACAGGGGAATAAAGAGGATAATAAAAGAAATACTTAAGAGACTGATAAAATATTAGTTAAAAAAGAATTAAATAATTAAAAAAGGATTAAAAATAATAAAGAAGCATTTATTAAAGGGTGAATAAGTAAGGGAAAGGCAAATCAGATGGGAATGGCACAGAGAAACTTGAAAATAGGGCCAAACATTTTGTCAGGAACTACAGCAATGAGCAAGAGCAAGACAAAAGGGTGTTTGAGTTTTTTTTCAAAGGGAGGAATCACAGAGAAGCGTTGAGCAAAACCCAAACAAACAAATTCCTTATGTAAAACATAAAGAAAAACAATCAAATCAACCCAGGGAAACATAACAGGAAAACAGGGAAACTGTTTGAAACGCAGGCCAAGGGTTTCTCTGAAAGGCAGGAATGACAGGTTCAAGCAAGAGGCAGCAGCAGGTAGCTCAAAGAAACCTATCAAAGGAATATTAAAATGTGGGCATGTGATTGGCTGTAGGTCAAATACTGTTTTATCAATGGTTTTTATTGGTGAAACAGGGTTAAAAAGCCTAAAAAATCAAGGAATTGAAAAGTAAAAGTCTGCTCTGATTGGCTGAGATTAGGAAGAAGGTTTAATTTATTATAGAGAGAGCAGAAAACAAATGATTTAAGCCTGGGAAAGAAGAAACTCAGAAGGAAAATAGACTAAAAGTAGGAGTTATTTAAGGGGAACAGACTGAAACAAGGAAAGCATCCAGAGCAGGAAGTCACACAAGAAGCCCAAGATCAAGAGCAAAGAGACCAAGACCAAATACAAGGGGTTAAAGACATAGGGCAAGGAGCCTAAGACTTGGAACACCAAAAATTGCCCTCCAAAACAGGCTACAATGCAGAAGGTTTCTAAGGAGATCTTCCTTCTGATTTAAATAAATGCCAATCTTGACCCCTAAATTGTATTCCTGATTCCAATAAGTTTATCATGCATAAAACTCACCAAATTTTTTATCCTAGCCCAGGAGAAAAAGATGTATAAAAACAGAGCTACAAAGAGTTTAACACTAGTAAAATTTCAGACAAGAAATGGGATTGTCTCACTGAGCAACTCAAATGACCACCAGAGGCAAGGAGTTTCTAGGAAAGAAGTTCAAGAGACTGTTCAACAATTGGTACTGACCTAAGGAGGGAAGCACATGTGCTGAGGTGATAGTCTTTGTGGGAGATGCTAGGATGATAATTGTGATGATGTTTGAGGAATTTGCAATTCTCCAGGCCAAGTACAACATATTTGTCAGGATTGACAATTATCCTCCTCTGGAACCCCAGGCCCAAGAGCGGGAATCAAACCCGGAACCTGGATTCCCCCAGGCTGACAGGCCTATAGACTGCGGGACCGCCCGCCTGCATTTTTCTGGGGTCAAGCCCCCGCAAGCTGACGCTGAAGATGATGGCCCATCCAGTGAAACAGATCAAGCCAAATAATTAATGCACTAAGTGGAGTGCCAATCACGACACCTAATGGAGGCAACCAGGCAACAACTATTAGCTTCATGAGTTTGAAGTCTACACCAGCAACCAATCAAGAGCCAACCCAAGGAAGAGGCACCGGCCTGCAACCTGGACCCATGACCACAACACTAGAGCAAGATAATCAGGTAGCTAAATTGGGAGCCTCAACCAATGAAAGAACTCCCGGGCCAAGCGCCATTTTGCTGCCTTTAGACCCAAGTACCTGATTCCCCCGGCCCTGCCTTTCCCAATGCCCTGATGACCCCCATGGAAAATGTTAAGTTTGGAGGTGGGGTGCTATATAGACCCAAGAACCCCGCGCTCCAAACTTATTGCCATTTTTGAATAAAGGTTATGTTACTTTGGCTTATACAGCTACTGCCATATTTTGTATTTGCCGTCTACTAGTTCAGTTTGAGATCATCCGGCCCTCCTGCCCCTCTGCCTGCAGTTTTCTGTCCACCTGGTGTCCCCTTTTGGCCCGTCTATTTTACCAAATATCCATTAAAGCCTGAATATAAAGATTATAAACCAGAGAAGATCATTGAACTTGACCCATTAGCCTGTATCCAATCAGCCATCAGATACAACCGCCAAGGCTCATGTATATTCTCCACCCCCAAGCTATTTAGAGGAAAATTCAACTATCTCCCAGCCTACAACATCTATATAGAACTGCCCGTAACACTCAAACCAATGCCATCCTCCTCCCCTGAACTCCCAACCAACCATACCAGTAAGCTTTTTGAAATAGTGTACATCACCCTCACAGGGGTGATGGACACCATTGTTCTGGCCGCCGGCCCGTGGTCTTGGGTGGGGAAGTCTGCTTCTTACTTTCTAAAGTTAGCTCCTCTCTTATGGTGGGCCCTGCCCACAAAAAACCCAGCCCAAGAGTGGATTCCTGACATTATGGCAATCTTTATAGAACCTGGTACCCTGAGCACCAAGATGTTGTTATTTCTTGGGGCATCTTGTATGCTTTTGTTATTGATTACCACTTATTACACCTATAAGATGACCATGAACCTGATCTCTTCCATGTGGAAAAATACAAACCTGATTGACCTGAAAAGAACCAACACAGCTGCCACTGTTACTGACAAGCCCCTTCCTCACAAGTGCAAAACATGATCTTGAACCAGTCCCTCACCAATGTGGAGATGCCTCAGATGGGAAAAATCACACTTGAAGAAGCTAGACGCGCCATGCCAGTCCTCCGCCTGCATTTCCTTACCAACACCTCCTCTTATGCCAGTGATACCAAGAAGATCCTTGGGGCTGCTTCTATGCTATCCGGGGACGCCTTGGACTGGTTTGGCAAGGCCACGGCTCAGGACGTGGAATTCTGCTTAGACTATGCCAAGTTTGAGGCTGAACTAATGGCCACCAGTAAAGACCGCAACACCATATACTACGCCCTGAACTCTCTGCTAGAAATTTGACAATGCCCCCAAACCATCCAAGCGTACATTGAAAAATTCCTCAAACTGAAGACCTGCACCTAACTCAAGGATGAACTAGCCGCTATCATTTTCTGAAAGGGAGTCAACCTAGCAAAGAAATACCTGTTGAAGCACCACCCGCCCAATCTCAGCCTAGACAAGCTAATTCCCCTATGCAAGGGTCTCAGCATGAACCAAGAGAACACTGGCTCCTCCCAGGGCCGCCAACCCCCAACAGAGCAGAGATGACCCCTGAAGAGCTCCAACGAAACTACCATGAAGAACTCTGTTTCCACTGCCACAAAGCAGGCCACTTGACCAGAGCCTGCCCTAAGAAGAACAATGTCCCAACCTCCCTGGTACAAATAAATACTTCTTCCCAGTCTTACAAATTCATCCATGTGACTGTAGATATAGCAGGTAACAAGCGCAAGATCAAAGCCTTTATTGATACAGGGGCAGACAAAAGTTTTATTGACGCCAGCCTAGCAGAGGAATTAGGCCTGACAGCCTCAGAGCGTAGTCTTCAAGTAATCATGGGAAACAGCTCCTTGGACACAAGCTATGAGTGTGAACAAGAACTCCTGTTAACCATTGGGCACAATGTATACCCGTCATCCCTGATCCTCCTGACAGGACTACCTCATCCCCTTATACTGGGTGACTCCTGGTCTGACAAACATGGCCTAGTCCTGAACTACCGCAAGCAAAACGCCATGTTGGGCCAACCAAAATCCTGTGACACTGTTCCCTTTTGCACGATCCAGGACCGTTCCCCTGCCAACAAACTCTTGGCTAGGAAGTTAGAACCTAGTGTTGAAATATTGCCTACCCCCTACAGAAATGGAACCATGTGTTTAGCAAAGAGGCAGCCACCAAACTACCCAGTCATTCAATCTACAACCACGCCATAGACCTGCTTCCAGGGACACAACTGCACCACAGCCCAATCTACAGCTGTAACCACCGCAAGCAAGTGGCCTTGAAAGCATAACTTGAGGATATGACAAATAAAGGGTTCATCTGGGTGTCCAAAGCTCCCTGCTTGTTGCCCATGCTGTTTGTAGGGAAAAAGGATGGTGGGATGCAGCCATGTGTTAACTACCAAAAACTGAACAACATCAAAGTGAAGAACCTCTACCCCATTCCTAATGCTGACAACCTTTGCAATGTACTGACTGGAGCCCAGGTGTACTCTAAAATAGACCTCCAGGACGTGTTCAACCAAATCCAAATCAAGCAGGGGGATGAGAACAAGACTGCCTTCAAAACTTGGTATGGGCTATACAAGTACCTAGTGATGCCTTTTGGCCTCTGCATGTAAAGCCCCAGAAAATGAGGGAGTATTTTAGCAAGGTAGGGTACCAAGTTGGCAACTTGGAACCCTGTGAGCGCCGTCACTATGGGATAGACCGTCATCATCCATCTAAAACTCCTTGGTGTGTACGTTAAATCTTCTGAAATTACCGGCAAAGTACGTAAGCACATAGAATACAAAGGTGTATATTGCTATGTGCTGGATGGAGCAGGGCAACACCAGCGTGGGCCAGGAGTACGTCTTGAAGGAGTTTAGCTGCGCGGGCTCCTTGTAGAAGTACTTGTGGGGTGGTTCATTGTATGGCCCATGCTGGTGGGTGTGTTGGTGGCCCCCAATCCTGAGGCAAGCTGTGAGGACAGCTGAGAAGATCAAGTGGTTCATCTTCTGGTCCTGGGAAAGGGCAGACAAAGCTTAGTGTCTTAACTTTCTGTAGAGTAAAAGTTCTGGTTTTGATTTATGTGATACTATTGAGGGGTAATTTCACTCAATGATAGCACAAACTACCATCAAGTGATTGAGATTTATTATATACTACCATCCTTAGTGGGGCATGAATAGTACAAAGCATTGGATAGGGGACCCCAAACTCTTGGTGTTGTCTGGGATTCCCATTTGGGATTGGGATGGGAGTGGCTTGGCAGGCAATGAATTGTTATCCTTGGCATTGCATGGAATTGGAGCATCTTCAGGCACATTTATGAATTTCAATTCAACCTTTGCAGTTGATGCATTAATTGTAATGCTGGGCTGCTTGTCAACCCCCTCTAAATTTGGAAGATTCCAAATTGGGCAGCAGTTCCCCCTCCATTTAAGTTTGGGGAAATTGCCTTTTTGGGTTTCCCCTTTTGGCAATTTCCCCATTTGGGGGACTGGCTGGCGGTGGTTGTCACGGTAGGTTCCAGAATGCCGGGTATTGTCTGTCCAAGTAAGAAGGCTCGGAAGGCTGGGAAACCTGTATCAAAATTGACCAAGTTAACAGATTTAAACCAAACAGTCAATTGAAAATGGGTCATGGCTGCTCCAGTCTGTCAGCTGAAACCAGCTCCCCCTTGCAAACTGATGTTGATAAATTGACATAATATGAGGGTCACCCAATATAAGCTCATTAATCAGCATGGTTGTCAGAAACTGGTCATGCAAGGGTTCTTTGCAACCTGGACTAGATACTTACTTGAAGATGTAGAAGGAATAGGGGATCAAGACTCAGATGGTATTGCTTAGTCAATTTTTCTGATATATATTGAATAATTTTCCCTGTTTCAACTCTAAGAGTTGAGTCCTCCTAAATTTACTCAATAAAAATCAATTATCCCAAGTTCTAATTTTAAATTTTAAAAATGCATCCTGTGATTGGGTTGTTGTGGTATATCCCATACAATCTGATTCTGAACATAATCATTTCAGGAAGATGGGGCCCAGCATCTGGAAATTTTTCAGCGGCGCTGCCAAATGTCAATTTTATGCCAGCCAATTTTGTAGCTCCTCCCCCCACTCTTGAAACTGAAAATTGTGTTTCTTCCCAATGCCCAGAATTCTACGCTGAAGATGCATTGATGCTTTCCCAGGTCATTTATCTTGGCTTACTCTGGTTTGGAATAATTGTTCTACTCAATCCTGGAGTTACAATTTGAAATTTCACAAAAAAATATCTGAAGCTGCGTTGGTGGTTAATAATCAATTCTATGTGGATTTGGGTGGTAATTCCCCATCATTTAGAAACAGCTTCATATTATCCAGTGATTTCCGTCACAGTGGTGGGTGGGCGGGAACTGTGTAAAGTTCTGTGGCCCACCTTTGGCCCTGGATTGGGATGTATTTCCCAGACCATCAAAAAAGGTGGCCTGCGTGCAGGCAAAACCCCTCCAAAACCTGGAGGACTTGGCCCACACAGCAGACAAACGCTTTGTGTTGGCTTTCCTGGTTGAAGTTCTCATTTCCCCTTTGGAGTCCCCTCCAACTGCGGAAGAGACATTAATTTGGTTGGATTGCTTGTTGTCCTGGTGTTGCCCGGTCCTGAAACAATTAGCAAACCAACAAAAAAATGCAGGCCACATGAAGTTGGAAAGGTCAAATCTGCGGCCCAGGGAAATTGGGTACCAAAACCCATAACCAGTGGTGTCTCAGGTAGCTAATTCCTCCAGCCCGGAGTCCCCCAGCCCAAAACAATTGGGTTCTGGAGCTCTCTGTTGGAGACATCAGAGGAAGGCATTAGGGGAAATGCGCATCCTAAGTCCTCAGAAGACTCCTAGCTAATTAAGGGGCTGAGTCTTACATCTGGCCCCGCGGCCCCTATTTTCTGGATCTAAAACCAAGATAAGATTGGCTAGTACTCTTTAATAGGCTCCCCTTTAGATTGTACTCCAATAGCCCCTTTCATTACCCCTCCTGTCCTATCACCCCCCTTTTCATAAAATGGAAGCATGGGCTGTCAGGTCCCTTGCTTACCAATTCCAATTGTTGAATAAACTCCTGACTTTGCAAATCTTTTGTATTTTAAAGTTTGTTTAAAAATAAAGGTATTTATCCCAACTCCCGCTGTTGTCCCCGTCTCCCACGTTCCCTGGCCCGCCTGCCCGTTGTTTTTTGTTGGGAATTGTTCCAAGTATATTAATTCAGATCATTTCCTATTATTTACCCGTGCACCTGGTCTGTCCGCCCAGTAGTCTTAGCAAAAGAAGGGCACCCGCTGAAATCATGTTGTCACCTTGGTACAAGATGGCTGTGTGGATACTGGTGCCCATTTCCCTCTTGTTCTGGTCCTCAAACCCAGACTTTTGGAGCAAACTTTCCTTGATTTCTCAATCTTCTGAATTTATTCCTGGTCTTTTTGAAAATGTAATTGAGCATCTCACCCAGATTCCCATCAAACTGGGATCCTATGGGTTGTTCTCTTGGTTGTCTTCTCATCTTGAAGAGTTGATGCCACCTTTAGAATCTGTGACTACTGAAACTCCTTCTTCTGACTTGGTCAATCCTTCCCCCTTGCGCCAAATCTCTGAGTCAAATACAGAGGCTCGTTTCACTTGGGATTGCTCTCTATGGTTACTTACTGGTGCCATGGTCATGGCTTTGGATGCATACTTCCCTCCCCTTTTACATCCGGTCTCCTTTGGGAGGCCCCTTCAAGCAGCTATCCCAGTCTTGCACTGGAGGGCATCCTGGTGGTTGGTACCACCAGGATGGGAGCCAGACTTTGTTAGTCTAGCCCCCCTCTCTTACAGACTGGCTGGCTGGTGGGTGGCAGCAGGCGCGCGCAGGCGCGGGCAAGCTGCCAGGCTTGGCGTGCGGCCGGCAGGCGCCTGGCGGTCAGGGTATAAAACCTGTCTAAATTAAAACCTTATTTTTAATTTGTATTTCCTTGTCTCGGCTTCCCACAGCAGTTTCCCCAATAAGGGGGAACTGCTGCCATTTTTTATTCTGCTTTTTACCATCAATTGTACACAAAATATTATTCTAAGCCACAGTGTTGTCAGGAATATTCCTGACACTGCAACGCCCCCAGCACTTTCCAAAGGATGATTAACACTGTCCTGGGGGAATATCTTGACCACTTTTGTGTTGCATACTTAGACAACATCCTCATCTATAGCAAGTCTCACGAGGAACACCTGCACCATCTGGACCTCATATTGGAGAAACTCTCCCATGCCAATCTACACACTAAGCTCAAGAAGTGTGAATTTTTTCAGTCCAAGGTAGAATTCCTGGGATACGTAGTAAAGACTGGTGGCTTTGCAATGGCACAAGACAAAGTAGAAGCAATCACAGCCTGTCCATTACCCAAGTGCAGGAAGGACGTGAGAAGTTTTTTGGGCCTGGCAAATTATTGCAGGGATTTCATCCAAAAAATTTCTCACATCACCCTGCCCCTGACCCGCCTGTGCTCTGACAAGGTCACCTTTGCCTGGACTCCAGAGTGTACTACCGCTTTTGAGACCTTGAAACTTGCCTTCACCTCTGCTCCTGTCCTGGCCATGCCAGATCCCTTCAAACCTTTTGTCCTGGAAACCAACGCGTCTGATTTTGCGGTGGGAGGGGTCCTTCTTCAGGAAGGAGGGGATGGTATGCTACATCCTGTAGCATATTACTCCAAGAAGATGCTACCCACAGAAGAAAGCTACCCAATATATGGCAAGGAGATGCTAGCCATAATGAAGACCCTGAAACATTGACGCCAATACCTATGTGGCACTGAACACCCAGTGAAAGTCCTGGAAGACCACAAGAACTTGGTCTACTTCTTCAAACCACGCCAGCTTAACCAACAACAAGCAAGATGGGCCCTAGAGCTGGCTGACTACACCCTGACCATAGACTATAAACCAGGGAAGGTGAATGTGGTACCCGACGCCCTAAGTAGAAGAACTGACCTGGCACCCACCCACCTAGAAACCCGCAGCCACAACACTCAAGTACTCTTGGACCCAACTAGCCTAGGCATCCACCTGGGATTGATGAAGATCAGAGCCAGCAAACCAGAAGTACTAAGGGCCCAAGCATTAGACGAGTTCACCAAGACCCTGATTGCAGACCTCTCCAAATCCTTGGATAGCATCCACTACCAAAAGGGCTACTCATTGAAGGGAACCACACTAATGCTCCACAACCGAATCTTTGTACCAGAAGGGGACATCAGAATCAAAGTTTTGAGAGACTACCACAACTTGGAGATGGCGGGACACCCGAGTAGGCTCAAGACCCTCTGAAGCATCAGAAGAAACTTTGCCTGGCCAAAAATGGATCAAGATGTGATCACATACCTGAAGGGGTGTGAGACCTGTGGACAGACCAAAACTCGCAGAAACAAACCTGAAGGACTTCTAAGACCCTTGGATATACCCCATGGGCCTTGGAGATCTGTCTCCATGGACTATATTTTGGAACTGCCGCCATCCCTCTTGTATAATGCAATCCTAGTCATGGTAGACCGCTTCACCAAAATGGCATACTTTGTACCAACCACCACCAATTGCACAGCAGCAGAATCAGCCCAACACTTCCATGACCGCATCCTCACGCAACACGGGACACCTGAGGAAATCATCACAGACAGAGGACCCCAATTCACGTTGAACTACTGGACGCAAGTGATGAAAGACTTAAGAATCAAGAGATGTGTATCAACCTCCTACCACCCACAGACGGATGACCAAACTGAGCAAGTGAACCAGATCCTGGAACAATACCTCTGATGCTATGCCAACACTGACCAAGACAACTTGGCAAAGATGCTTCCCATGGCCCAGTTTGCATACAACATCAAGGACCACGCTTCCACAGGAATGTCCTCATTCAAAGCCAAATATGGATTTGACCCCACCTGGGACCCTCAGATTGGCAAAAAAGAATCAAACACCACTGGGAGCTCCTGGATTGAACAGATTCACAACAAAAAAAACATGCTTGACCAACCTGAACCGCGCAGTGCAGACATACAAAGCCTTTGCTGATTGCAAAAAAACCCCAGGCCAACCCTTACAAGTTGGAGACAAAGTATACCTAGACTCCCAGAATGTACCGCTAAATGTGCCTTGTAGGAAACTAGCTCACAGGAGAAGCAGCCCCCACAAAATCACCAAACTAGTCGGTGAAGTTGCCTTCAAGCTAGACCTTCCCACCTCCTGGAAGATACATGATGTATTCCACTGCTCCCTGTTGTTCAAAAAGGATGGGAATTTGCTTCCCCACCAATGGATTAAGACAGCCCCCCACCCATCCAAACAAACCACAGTGAGGAATATGAAGTTGAATACGTACACAGTGACTGAACTCACTACCAAAAACCCCAGTACTACGTCAAGTGGAAAGGATACCCACTAGACAAAAATACTTGGGAGCTGCTGAGCAACCTGACTAATGCCCAAGAAGCCATCTAACTCTACCTGAACAAGAAGAATTGGGAGAGGGGAGCTCAGGGGAAGAAGGGGATGATGTCAGGATTGACAATTCTCCTCCTCTGGAACCCCAGGCCCAAGAGTGGGAATTGAACCCGGAACCTGGATTCCCCCAGGCCGCCGGGCCTATGGACTGCAGGACCGCCCGCCTGCATTTTTCTGGGGTCAAGCCCCCGCAAGCTGACGCTGAAGATGATGGCCCATCCAGTGAAACAGATCAAGCCAAATAATTAATGCACTAAGTGGAGTGCCAATCATGACACCTAATGGAGGCAACCAGGCAACAACTATTAGCTTCATGAGTTTGAAGTCTACACCAGCAACCAATCAAGAGCCATCCCAAGGAAGAGGCACCGTCCTGCAACCTGGACCCATGACCACAACACTAGAGCAAGATAATCAGGTAGCTAAATTGGGAGCCTCAACCAATGAAAGAACTCCCGGGCCGAGCGCCATTTTGCTGCCTTTAGACCCAAGTACCTGATTCCCCCGGCCCTGCCTTTCCCAATGCCCTGATGACCCCCATGGAAAATGTTAAGTTTGGAGGTGGGGTGCTATATAGACCCAAGAACCCCGCGCTCCAAACTTATTGCCATTTTTGAATAAAGGTTATGTTACTTTGGCTTATACAGCTACTGCCATATTTTGTATTTGCCGTCTACTAGTTCAGTTTGAGATCATCCGGCCCTCCTGCCCCTCTGCCTGCAGTTTTCTGTCCACCTGGTGTCCCCTTTTGGCCCGTCTATTTTACCAAATATCCATTAAAGCCTGAATATAAAGATTATAAACCAGAGAAGATCATTGAACTTGACCCATTAGCCTGTATCCAATCAGCCATCAGATACAACCGCCAAGGCTCATGTATATTCTCTACCCCCAAGCTATTTAGAGGAAAATTCAACTATCTCCCAGCCTACAACATCTATATGAAACTGCCCGTAACACTCAAACCAATGCTATCCTCCTCCCCTGAACTCCCAACCAACCATACCAGTAAGCTTTTTGGAATAGTGTACATCACCCTCACAGGGGTGATTGACACCATTGTTCTGGCCGCCGGCCTGTGGTCTTGGGTGGGGAAGTCTGCTTCTTACCTTCTAAAGTTAGCTCCTCTCTTATGGTGGGCCCTGCCCGCAAAAAACCCAGTCCAAGTTACCCCCAAAACCGGCGGGCCAGCTGCCTGAGAGTGGATCCCTGACAATATTGGCCAAGAAATTTCTTTACTTGGAGAATGACAACCCCACTCACCCAGCCGGCCAGCACTGTTACAGTAAAAACCCAAATTAAGGAATAGTTTGCCCTTGAAAAACCAGAAACCAGAAAAGAACCGCTGCCAAGCCCTTGAAAGAAATAGACAACTTGAATGCTGTCATTGACAAAAAATGGGTCAAAGTGGGGGTTGCTCAAATAGCCCTAGAAAATTTAGACTTGCTGTATTTCTCCCCAATTAATTATGACAAAAATTACACAATATACCCTGGCAGAAGATGATAGTGCTTGACCTGCAGGTTGTCAAAATTTTGTGAATTATGACGTCATTGAGTCAAATTCCAATGCTTGTCTTCCAACTGAAGAAATATTCAATCTGAGCAATCAGGAGCTGCAAGATCCTTCTTGTCCTCATCCTAAACTCCCTTAAAACTTCCCTCTTTCCCCTCTAGAAACTTGTTTCTAGATAGCTTATTTATCCTAAATAAAATAAAGCTTCCCAAAAAATGTTATCTCATCTGGGGATGTTTGCCCCTGTCCTTGAGAGATTATCTTTGGTCATGGTCACGGTTGCCATTGATTCCTTGGCCGCGCCCTGGCCTGACTATTACATGTTGATACCACAGATTATTCTTCTAATTTACCCCTGCAAATCATTTGCACTCTGACAATTTCCACCTCCATCTTCCACTATACCACCACTGGCTCAAGATCCAGAAACTGTCCTCCAAATTTGGTCTCCTGATTGTCAAGCAACTCAAAATTTTTTTATTATATCCCTGTCATATTTTTTTGAATCACACAGCTTATTGCTTTACTCTAACAGGCACCTGGCATTGCCCCAGGACATGCACAGGTGTCTGAGAAGCTAGAGCATCACAGGCGCTTAATGTCAGGCATAATGTCACTAGCCTTGAAAGACCCTTCTCACATCTGGATAAAGGTTCATAGATATGTCTACATTATACTATAGAGAAATTACACTACATAACAACAGTATGATCCTTTGCTTCAAACTAATAATATGATTGATGAGAAAGGAATACATGATAAGGTTATGCTTCATTTTTAAATCCTAAAGGGGGAACAGAATAATGAACATCATTCTTTATTCATATAGACTGACACTGAGGCTGGTTTAGCTACCTGTGTTATTTCTGAAGTTAGCTTATAACACCAAAAAAGAGACTAAATTGTAATTAGGGTGTTGTGGTAGGGATCAGCAAGGGGAAATTTTACAAGGAAGCTCATTATGTGGCTCTGTATGCAAAGGGTGGTTGCCTCAGGACATCAGCCTGAGGTATGTTGTGGCAGCTTTTACACTTGTATCCTTCAATGAGTAGAGGCAAGTGTCTGCCTGACCCACTACCCAGGGCTAGCCAGCCAGTCAATGGCCGCTAGCTGGTGGAATTTTTTGTTTGGATATAATCAGAGCTGTTCTAATGCAATAGGCCTTTGAGCCTTTTATCTTAGAACGGGTGGCTGGCAGCCTAATCCTTAGTGGATTCTTCTAGGTGTTATTCAGGTGACAGTCTATATGATGTCCCTCCTGTTCTAGGATATAAATAACAATTAGAATAGTTGTTATTACAGGTTGCATATGTGAGAGCATTATTGAGGAGTACTAATTAACTGTGCGATATTTGCAGGTTTGATTAATTAATTAGTGATAGTAGTTTGGTTCATGACAAGATGTGATTTGACCCTTGATTTATCATTCTTGAGGCCTGGATGCCCGCATTTTCATGTGGGTTCATTCTCAGGGCCGCATTGCTGCACACCTGCAATTATTGGTTGAATCTGTTAATTAGTCGATATCCCAAAATCAGGGCACTGTTTAATCACAGGCATAGAAGGGAAGCCAGCAGGTAATTCATGCCTACAACCATGCCAGACTTTCCGTCTCTATGAACACTGCCAAACCGTCACCAAAGTCAAAGTTCTATCCAAGACTCACTAATGTCTGAATTTAAGAAACAAGGCCCCATAAACATGAATAATATCTGCAGTCCGCAAATTTCTGACAAGCCTTAATGATCCAGCAGTCAATAAAAATAAAATATTAACTGTCATTAATTAAAGGCCAAAATAATATACAGAGATTTAATGTTTTTCTTTTTTAGCCCAGATACTTATTTTACTTTAAAAGCTCGACTAACACCAGAATTGTGAAAATTAGGAGAGTTGCTTTGAAATAGCTTATACAGTGAAATTATTCTATTGAGTGTGTAAACATTGATAAATCGCCTGTTGGACCTACATAATTTCGATCGCGATTGCATGACGTTGCTAGCAGATGGGTGTCGATTAGGGCTTTTGAGATAATCATTACAGAAGCATTTATATAGATTTGACTCAATTTTCTTAAACATCTGTGATTTGGCGATATTCCGATTAAATGTCAAACGTGCAAGGGGCAGCCGATTGGGCTGAGATGCGATTGGCTCAGCTAATAGAGTTTACTTTTTAATCGAATCTAGTCACGCTGCTATGCGATGAGAATAAGGTCATAAACTTTAAGATCAAGATTCCATCAAGATACCATTTAATCGTCACAACCATTAGCCACCCATAGTCCTTCCAAGCTATCACTCTTCAGGGTCACTCACAGTAGATATGTTCAAAACTTGCACAAAGGTAGCTAGCGGCATTCTTCGCATTTCCCCTAGAGTTGGTAGTGCTCGTCTAGCCAGTGCGAACTTACCACTTTCTGGATTGCGTTCTTTTACCACATCGAATACATGCTTTTCCGATAAACTATTTGTTGTAAGTTTCACTTAGCATCTCTATTGAAACCCATCTTCTCCTAACACCCTGCTAGCATCGCGACACAGATAAAAACAATCCCGACCTTCCGTTTGAATTTACCCCTGAAAATCTGAAGGAAGCTAAAGAGACCATTGCCAAATACCCCGAGCAATATAAAAAAGGTGCCGTCATTCCTCTTCTGCACATTGGCCAGCGTCAGCTAGGGTTTACTTCTATCTCTGTCATGAACGAGGTTGCTAAACTCCTGGAGATGCCGCCCATGCGCGTGTATGAAGTGGCCACTTTTTACACTATGTTTAACAGGTACTTTTTTATTTGATATTTTTAGCGTTTGGATTTAAAGTTTTATTTTTCTAGGCATTTTTAATATATTTTATGAGCTTAACCTTTTTTCAGAACTTGAAATGTTTGACTTTCTAAAAATTTAATTACGCATCTGCTTGGTTGAAAACACATCAAGTTATTTTTATTGTTTCTAAATGAGCATGCTAGAGATCCTGTTGGAAAGTACTTTTTGCAGGTTTGTACAACCACTCCTTGCCAGTTATGCGGCTCCACCAAAATAGTGGACACTATTCAAGATCATCTAGGAATCAAAGTCGGCGAAACAACCAAGGATAATCTCTTTACTTTAGTTGAAGTAGAGTGTGCCGGCGCATGTGTTAATGCCCCTGTCCTTGCCGTCAACGACGATTACTATGTAAACCCACATTTCGGAAATATATTAATCTTTACTAGGAGGATCTGACACCCGAATCTACTAAAGATATTTTAAATCAATTAAAGGCTGGAAAAGTTCCCATTCCTGGACCCATGAGTGGTAGAAAGGCTGCCGAACCCAAAACAGGTCTGACTTCGTTGAAAGGTGCACCTTCTGGCCCTGGATTCAAGGTCCGAGCTGATTTGTGAGCAACTTGAATGATACGTTGAATTTGGAATGCAGCCATTAAATATTTTTAAAAAAAATTAATTTTAGATGTCGACTTAAATAGATTGCCTTTTCAAAAAGAAGTAAACAATTCTGCAATAAACTACAGATTTACTGATTCAACCCATAGTGCCCTATACTAGAGCCCACAAAGTTACTAAGTAACTTTATCCTCAATCAACCACAAACCAATTCTTATCGATTATTCACTAGCCAATGTTTCCTTCTGCAAGTACCACTTTCTAGCCCAATAAAAGCAGATTAGTTCAAATCATTTAATCACAACAGCTAAAAGATTGATCTAAAATGTGTTCAAAATGAATTACATATTTCCTGTCTTCTTTAACTGGGCCCAAATTATAAGCATGTCTGAAGATATAATACCATCATATACAAGTTATTGACTTGATACAGTATTTTCATGATCAAAACCATTAGATCAATTACGATTAGAACATTAAACTTGGTTCTAAATCTAAAAGGTTTATTTAAAAAATATGCCTTGTTCAGGCCTCTGGGACAACATCCGAGACGGCACCACAGGAAACCTTTATCACAAAAGATTTGAGGTTCAAGCTAGCCAAGGGTTAGCTCTTCAGGGCGAATTAAGGGTTAGTACCTTAATTCCTGGGAAGAAGAGAAGTAGTCGTTTCCCTTTGAAACAAGGAAAAGACACTGGAGTATATAAAACTTGACACAAATGTGGATAAACTTAACCTTTATCTGGGAAGGATAATTACTCATATAGACTCTCAGAATGATGATCAGTCACTAGAAAGACAGAGTGAGAGAACAGTCCTGACATGGTACTGGGATCAGAATGTGTCAGGTAATAGGATCTGGAATGCATGGATATTGGTAAGCCACCATTTATAGAAATGGGGCTACCATCAAAGATGAATATAACCCCAGCTAGATCTTCACACTTATTCTCACAACTCAGGCAAAATCAAAATAGCCCAAAACATGTGATTTATAATATCTCCCCCTCAAGGTTGGCCAAGGGAATAATATTTACAAAGGAATCCAACATGCACTCTAGAGAAAAGATGTCCTGACAACAGTCACTTAACATTATAATCAGCCCCTTTATTGTAGGTACCCTCATTAGGACCAACCCAGATGGGATCTAACTTGTGAGCACAGCCTCCAGAACATTTCTGATAGTATAAGACTAAATCCCCTAATTGGAACTCTGGCAGGGTTGTTCAGAATTGTATTGGATGAAATTTTTTCCAAGGATTTGGTGTTGTAGGCTATGGTTTACACAGCCTCCTGGATGTCAACAATGCAATTAGGTAGGTCTTTCACAAGGTTTTCAGGATTTTAAGAGGCACCAAATTGTACCATCAGGGGCCCAAGATTGAGAGGTAGCCACCTCACATCTATACATCATTTTAAAGGAAGGTTGCCCTGTCATGAAATTTATGCTTAATTGATGAGCAGAGGGTGCAGCTGGTAAGAACATGTTCCAGTTGATGGCATCAGAGAGAGTGAGCCTGCACATTATAGACATAAGAGTAGAATCAGATCTTTCTACAGTTTCATTAGTAGAGGGATTGTAAGGGGAAGATAAATATTGAGAAGGACTATTGCTTCTACTATAGAAGCTATTAACCCGGCATTAAATTCTGTGCTATTGTTAAACAAGAGCACTCAGGGACACTCATGCCAATAGAATATGTCTTGGAGCAGAAAGATGACAGTTGTCTTGCCAGTTAGGTCTTTAGTGGCATGAGATTCCACCCATTTGCTGAAGTGGTCCACTGCAATCAGGATGGATTAGCATCCAAACTTATAACAAGGAAAAGAGCTCACAGCATCAATACTCACAGTTTATAAGGTATACTTGGGAGGGATTAGTTTGAACATGTGCTGGGAGGGGCAAGGGTGTTATAGTTGGCAGCAATGACAAGAAGCAATCACATCTGGAATTTGGAGGCATTTATTTCCCCAGAAATATCTGTTGCACAGCCAATCATAGGTCTTGGCTAGGCCATCATGCCCAGTATTATATGGGCTTGGAGGATAATAGCTACCCACATACTAGGACAAACTTAAGACCGGTAGATGTTCTTGACCTTATTAAAAAGTTGGTGGTCCTGGATGACAGTGTTCTTGGATAATGCTTGGAGGTCTAGGTGTATTTTTTCAGTCTCAGTAGTTCAATAATCAGAGTATCCAAACAGTTCATATACCCTATCATTAGCTAAATTTTACCTGATATATAATGAGGTTGAGCCTCTAATATCTATGTCAATGTCTGCAAATGCAGATTTTTGCAAAAAAATTAGCTCAGGAAAAAGCCTTTTTATCCTATCAGTGCCAGCTGAGTGTATTGTTACAATAGGCATTCAGGAGAGCCTATCAGCATTCTGATGTTGATTTTCAGGTCTATTCATCACGGTGAAGTCATGTCCTTTGTAAATTTACTCCTCTCCTTGGTACTGTACAGGATGTTCTTCCCTTGGTAAACAGAAACCCCTCTAAAAACCTGCTAAGCCCTTCAGTTTGTTAGAGGATTTGGCACATAAAGTTGATGAGAGATTTTTGATGGCCTACCCTAATGAGTCCCCTGCCTCCACTTCTCACACAATGTAAGAAACCCTTGTCAATTTGGACTGTTTGCTGGCTTGGTGTCAACTGCTCTTAAAAATCATTTTAAATCAACAACCTGGTGTTGTCACATCAATTGCCATAAATTTAAACCCTTCTGGCAAAAAAAGACTCCCAGGAATACCCCTTAGGCAACAGCCAATCAGAAGTGGCCAGGAAATTGCTGAGAAACCCTTCAAGCCCCCTGTCTCAGGGCTGCAAAAAAATCTCTTTTAGCTAATTGTATTATGTCCCCTCAACTTTCCTTCCTCTGTTTCTTTGAATTCCAATTATGTCCCTTAAGTTTGGCAAGTGGGGCTTTCTGGGTCCTTACTTGCTTATTCTCAAATTGAATAAAGTTTGGCTCAGAGGTTTGAATTGGAGGCCTTCTGGTTTAAAGTTCCAAAAAATTCAAGCTTTCCTTTAAAATTCCCTTTCTTAAATCTTCCCTAGACCTTCCTGGTACCATTCTGGTCTTCTCTGGATACCTAATAAAAGTTTTGGTGCATTTTTTTTTGCTTTTTATTACCTATATAGAGCTTAAAATTCAAGTTCAAAGCTAAAGCTATAGTAGTTATTTACACTATTTACAGTTCCAAACTTACCGCTAGCCTTCCAGAACCCAATTTTGAAGTGCAAAAGCAACTACTGCTATCCTCTGTCCTTTTTTGTTGCTCTAACCAAAAGATAGACCAATTTAGAGCCTTAAAAATATTTTTGGCTCCCCTGGTCCTCAGCTTCACTCCAGTACACTTCCTGGCAACCTCACTTCCCTAAGGTGAAACTTGATGAAGAATTTAACCATGGTACTCTCATGGGAAAAATCTGTGATTTTGACGGTCCACCTAACCATGTTTCTTCTGCTCTTCTCTGTGCCCAATCTCTGGGAAAACCAGTTGTTCTTGGTCCTTCTCCTGGGTGCCTATTCCCAGAGTATGCTGACTCACTTAAGCAATCTCCCCTCTCATGTATGTGACCTCATTTCTCAGGCTTAGTAGTTGGTGCAGAGTTTAACCTCTTAGGGCTTCCCCTCAGCCCCTTCTAAAAACCGGAGTCTCTGACTCCTTTTACCAGGATCTGTCATCCCTGATGCCTAAGTAGATTGTGAAGCTCCAGGAAAAATCATCTTCTCTTTCAGGGATCCAACCTTGGGCGGTCAGCCCGTCATTTTCCGGGAACACATGAGCCGCAGGTTTAGCGGACAGGGCCCACCACAAGATTGGGGCTAACTTTATAAGGTAGGACATAGACTTCCCCACCCAGGACCACAGGTCGGCAGCTGGTATTATTGTGTCAATCACCCTAGTGAGGATGATATATAAAATCCCAAGAAACTTGCTTGTGTGGTCAGTTGGGAGGTCAGGAGAGGAGGCAGGCATCAGCTTGGGGGTCACAGGAGGTTCCATATCAAGTTGGTAGGCGGGAAAAAAGTTGAGCTTGACTTTAAACAGTTTGGGTTCTGATAGGATCCAGGGACCTTGACAGTTGTATCTAGTTGAAGGTTTTATGTGGGCCAAGGGATGTAGTTTGAGAATCTTTTCTGGGTATAGTCCTTATACTCAGGCGTTAATGGGTAGTCTGTGAAATAAATGGGGCCAAAGGAAACACCTGGAGGACAGGAGTCTGCGGGCAGAAGGGCCGGAGGGCCAGATGATCTTGTGCTGAATTGATAGATGGCAAATACAAAATAAGTCAATAGCTATGAAAGCCAATATGATATAATCTTTATTTAAAAACGGTAATAAGGTTAGAGCATGAGGTCTATAGGTATATATAGCACCCCACCTCCAAAATTAGTATTTTCTATGGGGGCTTCATCAAAATATCAGGAAATGTGAGACCAGGTGGTCTGGACGCTCATGTTCAAAGGTAGTGAAATAGCACCTAGGCCAGGAGTTTGTTCATTGGTCAGAAATCTTGAATTGGCAACTTGATTATCTTGTTCTTGGGTTGCGGTCATGGGGTTGGGCCTGAAGCCCGTGTTTTCCTCTGGTAACTGAACTTGATTGGTTATCCATGAGGGCTTCAAATTTATGAAGTTATCAGAGGGACTTTCCTTGCCTCTATTAGGCAAGTTGAGAAGTCCCTCCTCAGGCGCCACAACTCTCAAGTCTATGCTGGTATTCTTACTTTGGGACTTAGCCTGGGCTTCAGCTTGCGGGGGCTCAATCTCAGAAAAACGTGGGTGGGCAGGCGGTCTCTTGATCTGTGGGGCTGGCAGCCTGCAAGCATTCAGGGTTGGGATTTGAATCTTGTTCCCGGGCCTTGTTTTCCAGAGGTGGTAAATTGTCAATCCTGAAATTCTCTGGAGAAGTCTCACCACTCTAATTGTGCTCCTTGGTTGATTTCTGGGTTAGTTCTCTGTAAGATATGAAGCTTTTGATCAAATATTGTAAAATAAAGCCTTAAGGTCCAATATATTTATGTTAGTTAAATAAAAAAGATAGACAAAGTTTATAAGATTAACTGGATAAGAGCCCTAATTTTTTATATGATGATAATTGAGGGCTAGGTTGGTTAATTAGGCTAAGGAAGATAAAATATATACCAGTTTTTACAATAGAAGATTGGTCTAAGAAACTAACTTCAAGCTCAAGATACTGTTCAGGATCAACCATAGTGTTGATAATGATGACAATTAAAGACTTGTTGCTGTCATAAAAATTACTAAGATGAGTTAATAGACTTTCAAATGGATTTATAAAAAATTGAACTACAAAAAGAAGGGGAAATGCAAGTAAAAAACAAAATTTCAAAGATAAACAAGCTTTGAAACCTAACAAGTACCTTTTTTGGGGGTGCAAGTCAAACATTCTCAACTTAATGTTGAGGCTGGTGTCTTTAAGTATTTATTATTTTGAGAAAATTGAGGTGCTTTGCAAGGGGAGAAGATTTAACTTCAAAAAGTAAAATTAGATTTGGCTGGTTTGGCAAACAGAAGCCCAGAATCTAAACCAAATTCAGTTAAGTTGTTTTATAAAAGATGGCCAAGTAAACATATAGAATATGAAGGAGAAGTGGGGAAAGAGTGAGAAAAATCTGACTTACATCAGCACAAGCAGCAAGGGAAAAAATTCCAAAAACTTGAATTTTTAAAAGAAAGTTTGAATTGAAGCAGAAAATCAAAGATGTAAATATTAGTTGGTTCAGATTAATCTCAACTAGATTAATTCTGACTTCAAACTTAAAAATAATATAGTTTGTTTCTTTAAATTAATCTTTAACTCTATATTCACTCTTAAGAGTTCAAGAATTAAGCTTAATTAAAGAAAAAAGGCAGGAATAATATGGCCAAAGAAAGGAAAATAATTTTAGTTGATATAAGAACAATAATTTGAATAAAAAGATAGTAGAAAAAAGGCAGTGCTGACATTCTCATGGGCCTGAATGCTTTCTTACCCCCATCAGTCCATTTTCTTTCCTTTGATCTCCTCTTCAAGAAGCCATCCCAGTGGCTCACTGAATGGTATCCTGGTGGATTATTCTCCCAGGATGGGAGCCAGATTTAGTCAGTTTAGCCCCTCTCTCTCACATTATTACAATATCAATGCCCATCTATCCAAGCAACCTTCAGGTTCCTTTGATTACTGTAGCCATTTAAGTAAAAAGTGATCTCTAATCAATGTGAAGTGGGTCCCATAGATGTAACATAAGAGCTTTTAATAGCATGAAGAGCATCTAAACATTCCTTATTGATCACACTGTAATTTTTCTCTTTTTTGTTGAGTATTATGGAGGATTAGACTACAGGCAAATCAACTTCATATTTGTTTATTTGAGCCATGATAGCTCCCACTTCTACCCCACTGGCATTGGTATACAGGATGAACTCATTTTCTTAGTCAGGATAGACCAGTGTTGCTCTTTATGTATTACAGTGACTCATTTTTTCAGTAGTGTAAGGCACAGAGGACTTGCTTGAATACTGACATATATGAGGATATTATTAGTAACATATCAGAAGAGCTAGAAGGAATATAAAACATATTTATTTCTGAAGTGTGGCTTCTGATCACACAGAAGCACTTTCCAAATAAGTGATTATTTTATTGTAATTAATTGATTATTCTTATACCCTCTCAAGGATTTCTTTCTGGACTGCTAGCAATGTCTTATAAGATATTCCAGCACACCCCTACTTTGGATAATTGGTGATCCAGGTTTGGCGCTTAACACTTGTCAACTAATAGAATATAATATTCTTCACCTAGTATAGGTGATCCTTAATGGCATGGGGTTTGATGTTTTTGGGATCACTTCTTTATATCCTAGTCATTTTTTAAATTTGTTGCTTATAAAAATAACTAATTATAGTGATTTATAATTCAGGGATTTGAACCTGGCGCTGCAGCAGCGCTTGATTTAAAATTAGAGCTGTGCCTAAAATATTTGCTAGGTGGCACCTGTAATTTTTTTGTGTGTCACAGTGGTGCTTTGAGTATTTGCTAAGTAGTGTAGTGGCATTTATAATTGGTTAATTTTGTTGAAATAATCAACAATCCACTGCCATGCCCATATAAATAATTTTTATATTATTGTTTTATGATGGTTGGTTGTTGTAATTCTAATATGGGGCTCTGTCATAATTTTCATCATAACTTGGTCAAAAATCACAAAAAACCAGGATATGAGCATCTTTGAGCTTGGCTTTGAGGGCTTCAAATGACTATTGTTGACTGTCAGTCCATTCAAAGGAGATTTTTTTGGAGTAATTGGACCAGATGTGCACTCAACTTGGCAAAATCAGGGATGAAATGAAAATATTAACCCATTATCCCTAGTAATACTTGAAATTCCTGCAGGTTCATGGGAAGTAGCATCTTATCAATGGCTTTGACTTTATTATTCATAGGCTTTATGCCCTAGAAACTTCAGACTTCCTTTAAAGAAAGCCCATTTGAAGGGTTCAAGCTTCAATCCTGCACCTCAAGTTTTGAGAAATACTGAATTTAAATGTTTTAGATGCTCAGTGAAGATAGATATAAAACTGTTATATTATTTAAATATACTAACACACAGTGAGTTTAACATAATTAAGTATAGAGTAAATTGTATGTTAGAAGGCAGAGTGTTGTTTTTGGCTCCTGGGGACAACATCCAGGAGTACACAACGGGAAATCTGTTACAAAATTAACAGTTTCAAAGCCCCGGGCGGGAATCAAACCTGCTCCTAGCCACCAGGCAGGGCTAGCGGGCGGGAATCATTCCCGCCCTGGTGGTAGCTGAGGGGCCTGTTTTGGGCTCCAAAAGCTACGCCCAAGCCTCGGTGGGTTTGGCTGGTCCTGGACAGGCTATTTTTAGCTGCCCAGTAAACCCAGACCAAGCCCACCCTCCATTAAGTAATTTGGGGTCCCCAATTGGGGACCCCTTTTGTATCAAGTTCTTTGGGCTCAAGAGAGCCTGTCAAGCCAGTCCTAAAATGGTGATCAAATTGAAAAAACTCATAACCCCAGAAGTCAAACCTTCCAGAATCAATGGCCAGCCAAGCCAAGATGGACCATCAAAAAGCCAAACAACTGTTCATGAAAACCAAAAAAATAACCATGAAGCAGCCAACCAAACAGCATAACCTGATATGCTAAGCCTTGCCACACAGATAGCACCAGAAGAATGCCCAGAGGCACCTGCATGTGAGTAAGTATATAAATCAGAAGCACTTGAAAAAGTTCTGTATTATCATCCTTACCAAATAAAGTTGTTATGAAGCTTTGGTTCACCAATCTGTTTCCATACCTATTTTTGATACTCTTCCATCTGCATACACCAAAGCATCAGTACCCATCCACAGGGATAGATAGTCAGACTCCAGTTGACAAAACCAAAGCCTTTGACTACTACTGTCCACCCAACACTCTATTTAGCCCTGTGTATTTCACTGAGTATCCCGCTAATCCTGACCAGAAACCCTGGCCATTGGAAGACTTGCAGTGGTACACCTGCCCAAATGCACCCAAGGAACCCTACCAAATTGTCTGTGATGGCAAAGAAATCACCATCTACCCTTTGATCTTCAACGGGAAGTACAACAATCCTGCTGCCTACCTGGTCCCCATGGAGCCACCCCTGACACCCAAACCAACCATATCAATCCCTCCCACCTCTGACGCCACTGGCCAGAACAGTCAATTCCTGAGAGTGCTTTACCTGGCGCTCACAGGATTGATTGACTCTGCCTTGTCAGCGGCTGGACCTTGGTAGTGGCTGAGAAGGCCCTGTTCTACCTGGTAAAGTTAGGTCCCATCATCTGGTGGGCCATGCCAGTACCTGCTTTGACTCCTCTCTCACCTGCTGGAGCTCCACGGTACTCTTGGTATCCTGAAAAAATCTTTATAACAAAAGATTTGAGGTTCAAAGCTAGCCTTGGGTTAGCTCTTCAGGACAAAATTAAGGGTATATACCTTAATTTCCTGGAATACAAGATGAGGAATTCCTTTTGGCAAAAAGGAAAGGAAAAAGCTTGAAGAATATTAAAGCTAACACAAATGTGAATAAACTTGTCTTTATTAGGAGTAATGATTCTACTTTAAATAGTTGACAAGAGGCGGTGATCACTCAATAGGAAGACAGAGTGGCAGAGGGGGTCACGCTGGGATGAAGTCATACCAGGATCAACCATAGACAGGTACAATAATCCGGAATGGGTGAATATTGAACCAGACCCATTTGCAGAAGGCAAAGAATTTCCAAACTTGAAGGCAAAACCAGTCAAATCTGTGCAACTATCAATATTTGAAGGGCAAATCAAATTAGCATTAATAGCGCGATTTACGACATCTCCCCCCTCAAGATTAGACAGAGGGAGTTGATACTTGAAAAGAAATTTGAAGTGGACGTGGGCAAAGGGACGGCCAGGCAATAGTAGCTTCACAGTGTATTTGACGCCTTTCTTGAAGGTAACCTCACAGAGCCCAACCCAGAGGGAATACAGCTTGTGGGCTCTGCCACATTTACAATTCTGGTAGTAGAGAACTAGATTGCCTACTTGGTATTTGGGGAGGGGGGCTCTAGCAGCATTGGATGGAGAGAGCTCCAAAGCCTTGACTTTATAGGAATTTGAATATGCTGTTTTTGAATGTAGATGATACAATTAGTCAAGTCTTTGACATGAGCTTCAGGATTGGCAGACACATCAACTTTGATCAAAGATGGTCCCAAGATTATGGGAGTTGTGGCTTCACGTCCATACAGCATAGCAAAGGGAGACTGGTCAGTCACTTGGTGTCTACTAAATTGATATGTAAAGAGAGCAGAAGGGAGAAACATATCCCAATTGGCGACATCAGAGAGGGTGATTTTCCTCATGATGGACACCAGGGAGGAATTGGCTTGTTCAACAGTTCCATTGATTGATGGGTTATACGGTGCAAAGAAAGATTGGTGGGTACCCATAGCTTCTGCAATAGACATTATGAGGCAAGCATTAAAGTTGGTGCCATTGCCAGAAAGTAGTACTTGAGGGCAGCCATGTTGGTAGAAGATATCTTGCAACAAGAAATTAGCAGTGGTCTTGGCAGTTATATCTTTTGTAGCTCTGGCTTTGACCCATTTGCTAAAATGGTCTACAGATACCAAGATAAATTGACACCCAGACCTAGAACAAGGGAGAGGCCCAACAGCATCAATACTCATATTGTGGAAGGCATGTTTAGGGGGTATGAGCTTGAGTTGATGTTGGGAAGGTTGAGGTTGTTGGAGCTGGCAAGAATGGCAGGAGGTGAGGACATAAGGGATTAGAAGTCACATGTTTTCCCAATAGAAGTTCTTGCACAACCAGTCATGAGTTTTTGCTATATCTCCATGTCAAGTATCAATGTGAGCTTGGAGGATAATAGCTATTCTCATACTAGGACAAAGGTAGGGCAGCTAGGCGTTGTTGACTTTCTTGAAGAGTTGTCTATCTCAAATTACAGTGTCCTTTGATAGGGTCTTTAGAGCCAATTGGATGTCTTCTGGCTCAGTAGTCCAGGAGTCAGGATAACATATTAGCTCATATAGTCAATCAGTGTCTGCAGGATGGATAGCTATTATGGGCATCCTTGACAGTCCATCAGCGTTCTGATGTTGCGCGCCAGGACAATGTACCACAGTGAAATTGTATCCTTGCAAGCCCAGAGCCCAACATGCTAATTGACCTTCAGGCTCCTTTAACTGTTGTAGCCATTTGAGAGATGAATGGTCTGTGACTACAGTAAAGTGAGTCCCGTAAATGTAGTGTTGGAACTATTTCACCGCATGCAGAACTGCTAGGCATTCCTTCTTGGTGACGCTATAGTTCTTCTTGTGCTTGTTGAGGACTTACAAAGAATAGGCCACAGCTTGATCCACGCCTTCATCATCAAGCTGGGCTAAGATGGTACCCACAGCTACTCCACTGGAGTCAGTGTACAAGATAAAATCCTTATCATAATCATGATAGACTAGGATGGGAGCCTCTTTGAGCTTGGCCTTCAGCGCTTTGAAGGATTGCTGCTGGCTGTCAGTCCATTCAAAGGAGACGTTGCAAAGTAACTGGACAAGGGGTTCACTCAGTTCAGCAAAATCAGGTATGAACTGTCGGTAGTAGCCCATCATACCAAGGAATACTTGAACCTCCTGTAGTTTTGTGGGAGGCAGCATCTTTTCAATGGCTTCTACCTTATTATTCATGGGGCAGATTCCAGTCTGGGTGACCTCATGGCCCAAGAATTTGAGTTGTTCTTTGAAAAAGGATCATTTTGAGGGTTTGAGATTCAAGACAGCTTCTCAAATCTCAATGAAGACAGCCTTGAGATGATCCAAATGGTTGGTAAAGGTGGAGCTGAACACAGCGATATCATCAGGATACACAAGGACACAGGAGAGCTTCAGGTCTTGTAGAATGGAGTCCATAGCTCTTTAAAACGTAGCTGGGGCATTGCAGAGTCCTTGGGGCATTTGAGTAGGTTCATAGAACCCCTCTGAGATAATAAGGACAGCCTTTTCCTGGTCTTCTGGAGACAAGTCAACCTGCCAGTACCCAGAAGCTAAATCAATAGCAGAGAAAAATTTAGAGCTGCCCAATTGTCTGAGAGCATCATCAATTCTAGGCAAGGGATATGAGTCCTTTTTTGTGAGCAAGTTCAGGTGGCAGTAATCCATTACAATATGATGGTCTCAGTCCTTTTTCTTGAGGATCAATAAGGGGGAGGCACAAGGGCTCTGAGAAGGAGCCAAGAGCCCAGCATCCAAGAGTTTTTTAAGCTCCCTCAAAACCTGGGCATCCTCTACCCTACTACAGTGGTATGGCTTGGCACAGAAAGGCGGTGCATCACCAGTATTGATCTGATGGATGACCCCTTTGGCTAGGTCATAGTCTGTAGGTCCAGAGGCAAAGATATTATTAAACTGTTTGAGCAGTTCTAATACATCTTTTTGTTGGATGGGTGACAGTTGTGGGAAGTCAGCAGCGGTGAACAGGGAGAGAACTTGAGGTTCTCCTTCAGGTAAATTAAAGTTGCTGAAGGTTCCAAAAGGATAGAGGGACGCCACTTGTTCTGATCCCAATATACAACCATGCCCTACAACCTAGCCCCTAGACACCTGTGTTGCAACCGAGTTTCCAGACTTGCCTACTAATGTATATTACAATACAAAGGGGGCGCTCAATGAGTTGCCCCTTGATGTATCTAACGACATGAATTAATCTGATGGCAATATCAAATGGCGGGTACTTCATCCTAATTAGGAGCGCTACCAATTCAACTTGCTGATCCCAGCACAAGTTATTCCTTGGCTTCAAACCTTACATGGAACTTCCCACTATGCCACCCCCTTGTGACCTTGTAGCTTTCCTAATATAGTATATTAATCACAATATTCTACAATAAACAATACCTTATTCTTATTATTCTGTCCTTTCTATTGGACTGTTGTCTTCCCCAATTCCAAATACTGAATCCTCATTGGTTCAGTTACAACAGTGGTAGCAGTGGTAGGTTTACAACCTACCTAGAACAAAATTCCCCCAAGAAAGAACAGAGTACAGGCTGTATGGCTACTCCCCAACAAGAGATCTTCCTGCCAATCCCCAAGGGGGACATCCCCGACAGGTATGTCATCTATCAAGACCAGCTATTTATCACTAGTGTGTACAATTGGCTCCACCTTGGGCAGCATGACGCCAGTGTCACCCTGCCCCAGTCAGACCTGTCCCAGCGCATTCTCAACCTCCAGCTAGAATCCTTTGCTGATGGCATCAAAGGGACCAACATTGTCAGTTGGCTCCAATCTACTGAAACCCGCCTTTGCATCTATCAGGTTCCTGAGTCCATGTGGGTTGCCACTGTGTCTGGTTGCCTCACGGGGCCCGCCGCTGTGTGGTTCACCAACTGGGCCAGTCAAGAACTCAACATTACCTGGACAGAATTCCGAGACGCCGCCAAGTCCCGCTACAGCAAAACCTTCTCCTCATTGTTGTGGGGACTCCTCTTCTAGAAATCAAACAAACTGGTTCTGTTCCTGAGTACCTTGCCGCCTTGCAAAAAGCTCTTGCTGCCGCCCCCAAAGCTGTGACCGACAGAAATGCAATGCTACTCACCCTCATTGTCAATGGGTTAAAACTCCATATCTGCAAGTGGGTCCCCATAGGTTGCTGTACCTCCATTGATGACTGCTATAAAGCCATTATGGAGGCTAACAACTAGGCCTCAAT
Organism: Entomophthora muscae; assembly: GCA_014839935.2. NCBI lineage: Eukaryota > Fungi > Entomophthoromycota > Entomophthoromycetes > Entomophthorales > Entomophthoraceae > Entomophthora > Entomophthora muscae. The sequence goes on along the minus strand of QTSX02001451.1, from coordinate 505,130 downwards.
GGGCTTCCGCCATACCAGTGACGCTCCATCCCAACCACATACCACACCTGGTAATGACCATAATTAAGTAGGCTGCGGCCAGCCCTGTCAGCAGGAAGATGGGATTAAACGCCCCTGCAAGGGGGAGCTTCAGCTAGCACAGATTGAGGATCAGGTAAAAGCCTGGGGGTTGTAACAACAAGAGGCCTTGCAACCCCACCTGACCCATCCTCTCAGTCCCTGCTTGCAAAAAAACCCCTACAACTACAACATTCATGAAGTTGAAACCCTGGACGTCTTTCAAGTCCACAGTGACAACCCCGTATTGCAAGCGAGCCACTCCTCAAATAAAGTAACACACTTGTCCTATCCCTTCTGTTTCTGTGGGAACACCCACAAATTACTGGTAGATACTGGGGCCAACCACACTATGGTGGACCAGGTGTTTGCCAATTCTCAGCAATTAGACCAAGTGCCCAACAGGTTCAAAGCAGTACAAGTAGCTGACTCCCGCAGAGTTGCAATTACCCACAAGACAGTAACCTTCTCTGTGAGAATGTGGAACATCCAGGTTAAGCTCTCTGGGCCAATCATGGCAGGGCTCAGCCACAACATAATTGGTGGTCTTGACTGGCTTTGACACAACTTTCCCTACATCAATTGGGATACCTCTGTCATCACCCTCAACAGAAATGGGGTGGGGTTCCAGATTTACCCTGTGGAAATGAGAAAGTTACTCCATGATACTGTGTTTGTCAGAATAACAGAGACAGGCTTGTACAACTTCAAGGGGGGAAACTAGACTTTAACCAATGCTCAGTCAAAGTTATTGCGCTGAACCATCTACAGTCCCTCCCTTGACCTCCTCACCACCACTGGCGCTTGCTGCACTCCTCAAGGAGTACAAGGATGTATTCAGAGAGACACTTGAACAACTACCTCCTCCCCAGGAGATCCAGCACGCTACACAACTTCAAGGATTGCTACCTAAAGCACAACCCTTATACTGTCTTACACCAAAGGAAGACAAGACCCTCCGCCAGCACCTTGTGGACGCTTGATAAGGGCTTCATTTGCCCCTTGCTCTCTCTGTACGGGGTGGCTGTCTCCTTTTGTAGCTAAGAAGGACGGGTCCCTTTGCCTGGTCACAGACTACCGCGCCCTAAATGAGGTGACAGTTAAGAACAAGTACCCCCTGCCGCTGATTGATGACCTGTTTGATACACTTGCAGGTGTGAAGGTCTTTAGCAAGATCAATCTTACTGCAGGGTACAACCAGGTCTGCATTGCACCAGGAGATAAGGCAAAAACTGCCTTCTGCACGTGCTACAGGTTGTTTGAGTGTTGTGTCATGAACTTTGGAATGACCAACGCTCCCTCCACCTTTGCCATGTTGATGAAAAAAGCATTTGAGGAACTGATTGGAAAATGTGTGGTTGTGTACCTTGACTACATTATTGTCTTCAGTCAAGATCATACCATGCACCTCCAACACCTCTGTGCCATCCTTGACACCCTTTGGAAAAACCAGCTAAAAGCTAAACCCTCCAAATGTGAGTTTCAGAAGTCAGAGCTGTTATTCCTTGAGCACACCATCTCTGCCCAAGGGATAAAGCCCAACCCTGCCAAAATCAAGGCCATCACCAACATGCCGCCCCCACTGATGTGGGCCAGGTGCGGACATTCCTAGGCATGGTTGCCTACGTACACAAGTTTATTCCCAATTGCAGGGAACTAATTGCACCTCTCACTGAGCTCCTCAATACCAAACAGCGCTTCCATTGGACCCCTGTCAGAGATTGAGCCTTTGAGACGTTGAAGCAAAGGCTCACAACAGCACCAGTACTGCAGTTCCCCAATCAAAACCGGCGTATGAACTCAAGACCAATGCCTCCAACAGAGCCATAGGGGGCGTGCTAAGGGTAGAAACTGACAATGGCATCTTCCTCCCCGTGGCATATGAGTCCAGGAAACTTACTGACTTGGAACAACACTAACCCATCTATGATAAAGGATTGGCAGCCATTGTACACTGTTTTGAGAGGTGGCGCTGTTACCTGGAAGGAGCTACCTTCCCACCCCGCGTTCTGACAAACCACAAGTTGCTCCAGTACTTCAACACACAGTCCCACTTGACACGCCGCCAAGCAGGATGGGTTGAGCGTCTTTCCCCCTACCAGTTGCGCATTGAGTACAAGCCCGGAAAGGAACTTGTCACAGCTGACGCTCTTTTGCAACTCTACGTAGTGTTTATCACTGGGGACAATGGCTTGGACCCAGATTGGCCCATGCTCTACCTCTGCCCTGAGGCAACTTGCTATGAGGGCCTTAACGCGGTCACCATCTCCAAATTGAAGGACAGCAAAAGTCAGTTCATCACCAATGCTGGTAACGTCTGCCGCCAGGCAGAGACAGGTGAGAAGACGCCTTACATTCCCACCACACAACAAGGGGACACAATATTGCACTACCACCAAACCCTGGGTCACATCAGAGGGCGTAACCTCTTTGAGATCATGAAACAGAAGGTTTGGTGGCTTGCATGCTACAAGACATCTTGGACCTCCTCAAAACGTGTGTGTTGTGCGAAAAGAACACGTCCAAACCTGCACCCCCAAGTCTGTCCTGCCCATCAAGGCCATGGAACCCTTCAATCAGTGGGCCCTCAACATTGTGGGGCCACTCCCCAAAGACAGACTGGGGAAGAAATACATTATCACTGTAATTGACTACTTCACTTGCTGGCCAGTGGCCTGGGCAACAACCAACCACACCGCCACCACCATCACCCGCTTTATTGGCAAGGAAATTGTGGCCTGCTTTGGGCAACCCAAACACCTCATCACAGATGGCGGCCCCAAACTTGTTGGGCATGTCATGAAGGCATACTGTGCCAAGAATGCGCTCCACCGTATAGTTATGACCCCCTACCATCCTCAAGCCAATGGACGCGTGGAATGATTAAATGGCTCACTGGTTCAATTGATTGCCAAGATCTCAAAAGAGCACCCTAACACTGCATGGACTGAACACCTGCCCACTGCTCTACTTATCCTGCAAGCAAGAATCAACAGGGGCACAGGGTTCAGCCCAAGTACCCTGGCCTTTGGAACACCTGACAGTCTGACAGGGGTTGAACAGGGGAAGCTACGGTCCAAGGTTCCCAACAAGCCTCCCCTAGTAACAACTCCATCCCTAGACCAATGGTGTGCCAAAGCCCAGGAAATCAAACACACGCGGATTGCAGGAGGGACAAAGCACCTCAAAGCTAGATACACCGTAGGTGACCCTGTCTACACCCTCAATCCCAATTCTTCCAAGTTAGAACCCAATCACCTAGGGCCCTTCAAGATAGCTGCAGTCTATGAAAATCACACTTATCAACTTGAAGATGCTCAAGGAAACACCAAGAAGCTTCACCATGATTACTTGTGCCCCTGCCGCGCCATCCCCACACAAAGGCTGTTTGTGCGGACCTTCCCAGACCTTCTGCAGACTCCAGTCTTGGTGTCTGACAACAAGCAGGGGGCAAGGGAGGTGTTGCAACCAAGTTTCCAGAATTTCCTACTAATGTATCTTACAATACACAGGGGGCGCTTGATGAGTTGCCCCTTGACGTATCTAACAACATGAATTAATCTGATGGCAATATCAAATGGCAGGTACTTCATCCTAATTTAGAGCGCTACCAGTTTGACTTGCTGATCCCTACATGAGTTATTCCTTGGCTTCAAACCTTACATGGAACTTCCCACTATGATACCCCCTTAAAGCCTTGCGGCTTTCCCCATATAGTATATTAACCACAATATTCTACAATAAAAAATATCTTATTCTTATTATTTTGTCCTTTCTATTGGACTGTTGTCTTCCCCAAATCCAAATACTGAATCCTCATTGGTTCAGTTGCAAAACCTGCTTAGGTAGAGAAGTCAGGTTAGCTAGCAACAGCTGTACAGGCTCCTTGTAAGTTTGATCTAAAATCCCTGAACATAATCAAAGCTCCTTGAGGCTTAGAGATTCAGGAGAGTAGAGTTCCAGGAATGACTTTTTGGGTAGTTTGTAAGATATATGAGAGTCTATAATCACTTGGGAGCCTGGAGGAATGGTGAAAACTGCAGGGGCAAGAAGAGGCAAACCTTCCTCTGCAGGACAAGAAGGAGTAGGAGAACTCATATTGGAGGAATGAGTTCTGTATTTGAGCGAGAAGATACCTGTGGGATACTCAAGCACACAAGTCTTAAGGTGTTTGCCCAGAAGCCGCAGGGGTTCTTCAAAAATTAAAGGGACCTCATATCCTAAGAGCAATGGTATCCATATCAAAGATTTACAATCCCATTATATTTGCAGAGGAATTGTGTACCAACCAGGAGATCATAGCTTTTGTTCTCTAGGACAATAGCAGGGGATGCAATGAGGAGTTTTCTGAACCTCATGGGCAGGGCAGAGTAGGCACCAATGACTTGAGCTTAGGATATGCCAGCAGTACCATATGATTGAGTGTAATTGAGGTCAGGAGCCAGCTTAAGCTTCTTCATTAGCTTGGATGATACCACATTGAAAGGAGAACCCGCGTCCAGAATTGCCTTGATTGTAACCTTTTGGATTGACACTTCCACCCGGGTAGTATCTTTCCCAAAGGGGGGGCAAGACAGCCAACACATCCTGTGCGGCTTCCAGCTCTTTCTTCTATTTGGCCAACATGCATCTTAAGGCAAGAATTTCCTTATACACAGTCTGTGTCAGGATTCACCTTTTTTATAGCTGCTACTATTTATCTTGCTTATTGGTTATTCATGGCTTTAGGATTTCTCATGGTCATTCTATCTTCTGTTACTCATGTTCCTCTCTTTCTCCCTTTCATTTTCCACTCTTAAGGTCAAAATTAGGCTTCTCTAAAGCCTAGTTACAACCTAAATAATGGTTAATATTGTTTTCAAACTTCCCTTACCTTCCGCAACTGGTTTCAAACCCTGGACCTACATGCAGAAGTTAGAAGTTGGCTCTGAACTATTTAATTTTTGTTATACACTCAATTATGTCTCCTCAAGGCTTTGGACCAAGTTTTTTCACACTTTTTGCTCTCTCTCACCTTCCATAGCATTGCTGTAGCTGCCTTATTCTCCTCCCAGTCTCATTTTCACAGTTTAACTTAATTAAGTTAAGTTTACAGCATTACTCTGTCTCCAAACCTATTTTCATAATTGTTTTATTAACCAAAAATGGTTAAAATTTTCACCTCAACTCTTGCATTTTACAACAAATCACAATAAAAGGCTTGTTTTCTCCAGTCTCAACAATAAGTTGAGATTGTTTGACTTTCACCCCAAAAAGGTACTTGTTAGGTTTTTTGGCTTGTGTTTTATCTTTCAATTCTTTATCTTAGTTCAATCTTAGCTCATGATTCCTTTTGATTTTCTTCTTCACAATTTAGGAAGTTTTTACAGTAACCCTCACAATTTAATTGTTGATTGTTTTAATCCTCCTGCTAGTGCAGACCATTTTCCAGACTTAGAAATTGACTTTTTAACTAAATTGTCAGTCATTAAGGCTGGTCTCAATTTTATTTTCCTAGGGTTAATAAATTGTCTTAGTCCTTATTTCACTTCATATAAGCTCTTAGGAGCCTTAGTTCAGTTACTATTGCAAACTTTGCCTACCTTTCTATATTTGATAAATATAAAAATTCTTGGGTTAAAGGATTTAGTTTACAACAATTTTCCCCAAGCCTTCAGGCCTTACATTATCTCAACTTCACATGGCAATATGCCAGATTTAAACTTTTCTTTCTCAACCATTATTTTGTTTGCTTTAGCAGTTACCTTATTTTGCACCTTAGCTTTGTCCTTTTTATTATACCTTATTTCACTTCTGTTCTTTAAAAATAAGTCTTCCATTGATAAGGATAATACAGAGAACATTTCCACTTCCCATAGTCAGACTGTTATACTAAATAACATCTCTATGTCAGGGATTCTTTCCCTGCCTCACTTAATTTTATTGACATGGGAAGCAAAACAACAACACAACAACATAAGCATCAAGTGTTTGAGACCATGTTGCTTTCTACCTTTGATTATACCGGGATTTGAACCCAGGACTGTCCTCAAACATCTGTTGTTAGTATAGATTCAACCAGTGAACTTACTTTACCTTTTAATATCCATTTGATTGAGTTGATTTTTGCTTTTTTGCTTCAATTTGAAATTGAAAAGATTATTAATTTAAGTGAGAACATCACTTACTGTTTGGCTTTTGATTGGCTGCTGTTTAGCACCTTGCCATTCACCAATCAACCTTTTGATAATGAAACAGAGGCTCCGCTCTTCAATTCTCTTAAGCATCAAAAGAACGCTTAAATTGCAATGATCTTGTGGCTTGTTTTGGTGCCCTCTCCTTTAACAATATTATATTATACCATCTCCAGCTCCACCTCAAGGCACAGATTGACCAGGTATTAACTTTGACCCTCATATTTATGAAAATCATTGGCATTTCCCTCTGATCCCCCCAATATCCACCCAAATATTTCAGCCTTATCATAAGGCTATATAAGTGACCTTTTCTTATTTACTTCAATTTTTCCAACAATAAAGACTATTACTCTTCTAGCTACTCATCCAATTTTGATACACACTTCTTTCTGAAGCCATGAGAGGAATTCTCTTCTTATCTTGGTTTCTAGCCTACTTCTTGGCCCAGGTGTTCACCCTGGAAAACCCCACTCCAACAACCAACTGGTATAATTCCTCCCTAGATGACTCACACCAGAAGGAATCCCTTGCCAATGGATGGTTCAAATATCCTTCTGGACATTGGGGACGTAAATTCCACTATGGCCGTTCATTTGCTCCCCCACCCACTGAACCTACTCTGGTTAGACCTTACGCCTCCTTTTACCTCTTGATGTACTTGGTGGGCTACTATCTCCTAGGGCAATTCAGTTCTATGTTTGGAAGATTTGCTTACCTAGGACACTTTGGACATCCTGCAATGGTCGCAGTTTCTATTGGCTCAATAATAGCAGGCTTGAATTTAGGGGCCTTGGCCCATCAGCTGGGAAGTTTATTCCCTGCCAAGTGGGTCCCTGATACTCTAAGTTTAAGCAATTATCTAATTCTTCAGATAGCACTTTCAATTTATTAGCTTTCACACAAGCCCACTTCCTAGCATATCCTTTGGAGTTCAACTCAGACTCTCAAAAGGTTATCTACCTTGCAAAGCAACTTGTGGAACCTATGCACAGTTGGTTCTGCAAGTCATCTGTTTGTGATCCTTCCATCCTCAAGAGCTACGGCTGATTTGTATTCAAACTGCTTGCACACGCCGCCAAGGAAGGAACTGAAGAGGAGTCTGCTGCCGTCCCAAACACGCACTTCTCAAACTGCACCCAAGAAACTGGCCCCTTGACTGACTACAGCAAGCGCTTCCGTGAAATACAATCCCAATTAAATACTACTCACTCCAAAGCTTGTGACTTTTATATGCTTGGCTTAAACCCTGATCTCAAGGCCTTTATAATCCATCATGACCTCCCTGAAGAGTTAGAACCACTAATAAAGACGGTCTCCAAATGGGAAAAGAAGTTCAGAACTATATCAAAGCCACTTCAGCTTCAACCAGTCCCAACCATTAACCAGCCTACCACTTGACTGAAAACCACCTTGCGCTCCTTTTCTACTGTAAGCCCATCCAACACTTCACCAGCCTCTGCCTACAAACCAAAAGATGGTGGCGGTTATTGTCTGACTGCCACTGAAGCTCTTTGCAGACAACTGAACAAGCTGTGCTCTTACTGTGGACAGGCTAACCATTTGGTGGCAAACTGCCCAGACCCCAGACAAATCTCCCGCCCAAGACCAGAACTAGAGTCTACACTGGATAAAACAACATCAGATTCCACAGTCACTCCCAACCATACCCAGATTAATAACATCCAAACTCCTGGAAAGTCTTCTCTGCCCTTCATCCAGATTTTGATTCATGGCCCTGTCTCCAACATCAAGACTTTTGCCCTGTTGGATACGGGTGCCAACATAAACTACATTGACTCCAGACTAGCCAAAGCTCTGAAGCTCACACCTGGTTCAAAGATTGATTCCTGTGGTTCCAACAATTTGCCTGTGACAGCCTTTGAGATTAAGCCACCCATTCTATTCCTCCTGGGGAAGTCTGCTTTCCACTCTCACTTTGTCAGCTCTAAGTCACTAAACTTCCCTGTTTACCTTGGCATGAATTAGTGTGAGGAGGTTGGTCTCATTGTCAGATGTCAAGAGCGCAAGGTTTATTTCTATGCACATGACATTCCATGCTCCCTAGACCTCTTAAGAAAACAATAGCTGCCCAATAGTTTCTGGAACTTCAATATGCTAAACTCCTGCACAGTCCTACCTTCATCAGAGATAGCCCTGGCCAACAATGGAATCCCTCTCTGCATAAGCAACTATTAAGAGGTATTCAGCAATATGCAATGCTGCAAACTACCTCCACACAGACCATACAACATCCAGATCAACTTGACTGAAGGAGCAAACCCACCTTAGGGTAGAATAATTCCGTTATCTGATGCCAACAATAAGTTTCTCTTGGAATACAATAACAACAAGCTCAGTAAGGGCTTTATCACTTGCTCTATGTTGCCCTGCTCCTCTCTTATCTTCTTTGTTGTCAAGTCTGATGGTTCCAAATGATCATGCATTGACTATCATGCCCTGAATGCTGTCACAATCAAAGATTGCTGTCCCATCCCATCTGCTGAAGCCCTCACAGACTGCCTCTTGGGCAGTCAAATCTTTTCTAAGGTTGATCTCCATGCAGCTTTCAACCAGATCCGTGTTGCCAAGGGACACAAATGGAAGACTGCTTTCTGTGCCCCCTTTGGCCTCTAAGAGTACAAGGTTATGCCCTTTGGCCTTTGCAATGCACCTTTAACGTTCCAAGCCCTCATGAACAAGTTTCTCCTTCCCTTCCTGAATGAGTTTGTGGTGGTTTATCTCAACAATATCTTAATATACTCCAAAAATACTTCTGATCACATTCATCATCTGAGAAAAGTCATGGCTGGGCTTCAAGAGTACCATCTGTACTGCAAGATCTCTAAGTGTTGCTTCTTCCAGACAAGCGTAGAATTCCTTGGATATATTGTAACCAAGGAAGGATTTGCCATTGCTCCAAGCAAATTTGATGCCATCCTCTCTTGGCCGGTACCAAAGAACCGCAAAGAACTCTGTGGTTTTCTTGGCCTTGCTAATTACTGCCGCAAGTTTGTCCCTGGATTCAGCAGCATTGTCCTTCCACTCACAAATCTGACCTCCACCAAGTTTTAGTTCAAATGGTCTGCTGAAGCACAGGACTCCTTCAAGCAGATCTGCCACCTGTTTGCCACTCCCCTGGTCTTGCTCATGCCCAATAGCAACAAACCCTTCTTCCTGGAGACCAATACCAGCAACTAGGCTGTTAGTGCCTTTCTTTTTCAGCATGGGGGGATGGTATGCTCAACCCTGTAGCTTACTACAGCCAGAAGCACCTTCCTGCTGAGAAGAACTACCCTGTTCACAACAAGGAACTGCTTGATATTATCAAGTCTTTCAAGCATTGGCACTGTTATCTCAAAGGAACCTCAGACCCTGTTAGCATCTTCACAGACCACAAGAACTTACTGTCCTTCAGTCAAGCCTGTCACATATTCAAAAAACATGCCCAATGGGTGATTAAACTTATGAACTTCTTGTTCACCATCACTTACAAGAAGGGATCCCTCAATGTCCTCCCTGACCTACTCTCTTGCCACCCTACCACTGCTGACTCCAACCCTGAATACAAACGTCTCAACACCAAAGCAGTCCTCTCTGCATCTGTCTTCATCAACCAGATCTTGTCAACCCTATTCAACTTCCCAGACACCTATTACATCCAGAAGGCCCAGTCAGAAGACCCCGCCTCCAACAAGATCATCCAGGACCTGCTATCCAAAGCAATGCCCCCTCGGAGTATTCACTTGAGAACAACCTGCTTCTCTTCTGCAAACTGGTTATGGTACCCAATAAGGACTTGCAGTTGCAAATCACAATTAGATTACATGACTCCCTTCCTATCAGACACTTAGGTTATAAGAAAACCTTGGCCCTTATAAAGTCACACTACTGGTGGCCACAGATGGCAAAGACCACCAAGGAATATGTTGCCAGCTGCCTAGTATGTCTCAGGAACAAGAACCACACTTCCAAGCCATCTGGCCTACTATGTCCTCTCCCAATTCCTGAAGGTCCTTGTCAAAGCCTCTCTATGGACTACATTACCCAGCTACTCTTGTCTGCAGGCTACAACACAATCTTAGTAGTGGTTGACCGCTTCTCTAAGAAAGCCTCTTTCTGCCCCTGCCACACACCTGTTACTGCCAAAAAAACTGCCAAGCTATTTGTCAAGTATATCGTCTCTCATCATGGAGTCCCTTGTGAAATAGTCTCTGACCATGGTCCCCAGTTTACCTCTGCATTTTGGCGAGATCTCATGGCCTCTCTTGGGGTAAACTCTCTCTACAGCACTGCATATCACCCACAGACTGATGGACAAACTGAAAGAACAAATCAGACCTTTGAACAATATCTCTGTTGTTTCATCAATAAGAAACAAGACAATTGGTCTGACATTCTCCTCATTGCCCAATACTTCTATAACTCAGTACACCACGGATCAATTGGCATGACTCCGTTCCAAGCCAACCTTGGTTACATACCTTCTTTCCTCCCTGACTTTCAGGGTTACTTCCGCTCACAGTCCGCAGCCAAGCTTGCTACCAAAATCAAGGAAACACAGACCCAACTTGTTGCCCACCTCCAATCTGCCATCTTAAACCACAAGAAGCACTACAACAAGAAAAGAGTTCCTGGCAATGAGATCCAGCCTAGTGACTTGGTACTCCTCTCAACCAAGAATCTTCCGGTTATTGTTGTCTCTTGCAAACTTTGTCCCTGTTTCATTGGACCTTTCCAAGTTGTGAAGAAGATTGGAACTGCTGCCTTCAGAATATCTCTTCCTGAGCACTTCTGCATCCACAATGTTTTCCATTGTTCACTTCTCCTGAAGTTAAAGCAACCTCCCCCAGCCACCAAACAAAGGTTTCACCACCTCCTCTCCATCTCCAAGGTTCTGAGGAATACAAAGTACAGGAGATCTTAGCTCATTGCACCCTCCACTCTGGTACTGAATACCTTATCCTATGAAAGGGCTATGAACTTGAGGGCTCCACTTGGGAACATGAAGGAAATCTAACCCACTGCCAACAGTTGCTACAAGACTACCAGGAGCTCCAGACTAGCAGCTAGGGGGATACTGTCAGGATTCACCTTTTTTATAGCTGCTACTCTTTATCTTGCTTATTGGTTATTCATGGCTTTAGGATTTCTCATGGTCATTCTATCTTCTGTTACTCATTTTCCTCTCTTTCTCCCTTTCATTTCCACTCTTAAGGTCAAAATTAGGCTTCTCTAAAGCCTAATTACAACCTAAATAATGGTTAATATTGTTTTCAAACTTCCCTTATCTTCTGCAACTGGTTTCAAACCCTGGACCTACACGCAGAAGTTAGAAGTTGGCTCTGAACTATTTACTTTTTGTTATACACTCAATTATGTCTCCTCAAGGCTTTGGACCAAGTTTTTCCACACTTTTTGCTTTCTCTCACCTTCCATAGCATTGCTCTAGCCGCCTTATTCTCCTCCCAGTCTCCTTTTCACAGTTTAACTTAATTAAGTTAAGTTTACAGCATTACTCTGTCTCCAAACCTATTTTCATAATTGTTTTATTAACCAAAAATGGTTAAAATTTTCACCTCAACTCTTGCATTTTACAACAAATCACAATAAAAGGCTTGTTTTCTCCAGTCTCAACAATAAGTTGAGATTGTTTGACTTTCACCCCAAAAAGGTACTTGTTAGGTTTTTTGGCTTGTGTTTTATCTTTCAATTCTTTATCTTATTTCAATCTTAGCTCATGATTCCTTTTGATTTTCTTCTTCACAATTTAGGCAGTTTTTACAGTAACTCTCACAATTTAATTGTTGATTGTTTTAATCCTCCTGCTAGTGCAGACCATTTTCCAGACTTAGAAATTGACTTTTTAACTAAATTGTCAGTCATTAAGGCTGGTCTCAATTTTATTTTCCTAGGGTTAATAAATTGTCTTAGTCCTTATTTCACTTCATATAAGCTCTTAGGAGCCTTAGTTCAGTTACTATTACAAACTTTGCCTACCTTTCTATATTTGATAAATATAAAAATTCTTGGGTTAAAGGATTTAGTTTACAACAATTTTCACCAAGCTCTCATACCTTACGGTCTGCAATGGGAGAGATACAGTCACGTTCTGGAAAAGAGCTTTGGCCATCTTGGCAGCTTCTTCAGAAGTGTTTACCAAGACGGGAGGTCAATGTTCCTGGGCCAAGTAAGAACAAGCCATCACAACCTTGGCTTCAACTGAAGGTGAGCAAGTGGTAGTTGTGGTTTTTCCTGAGCAAAGCTTGTAATGGACTGACACAGTTTCTGGGACAGCTAGAACAGAGTAGTCATAACTATCTGATTCATTGCAGTCAGAATCTTCTGGTTCAGAATCACTAGAAATATTGTGAAGCAGGTGAAGGATAGTTGGTCCAGAGGAAGGGGGAGATTCCTTGTAAGAAGGAGGAGACAGGGGTGATTGGTCAGCAGAGAGCGTCTCTGCCTCTAAGCTGATCTCTCTTTTCCCACCTATTCCTTTGGGTTGCAACCCTCTACTCAAGGTTTGGTACAGGTACGCAAGTGATGCCCTATTTGACCACAGTTATGACATCCTTGTCTCTTAGGCTGTCCACTTGAACCAAGAGTTATATTACAGAGTACAGGAGGTGGTTCCAGCGTTATTGGCTTTATTCTCACAAACCACAGTATCCTCATGGTTCAAATGCATGTCTTGCAAGAGGGTCTTAATACTCTTCATGGAATTAAGTGAAGCCTTGTGTGCCTTAAAGCGCAGGCATAGGAGCTGGTTCACCTTTAACACATTTGAACAGGCCATGTAAGCTTCCCAGGGAGTTAACTAGCAACTGGTGATTAACTGTTGTCCTTCAATATAGAAGCAATCTCCAAACTCAGTCAGGGTTTCCTTGGTCTTAAAGGCAATGTGCATAAATGCATCTTTCTTGACCTCTAAGCTGAGATATCCTCTGAGTTCCTCAATAAGGAGGTGCTTCATGTCCTCCCAAGTGATAATGGAGGGGAGTTTGGGGACCGCAACTTCTTGGCATGTAGGGTGGAGACAGGTAAGAATATGCTCCTTTTCAAGATTTTCAGTATCTCTACACATTGTAGTCTTGTAGATTGTTAAAAATGCAGCAATGGTAGAGGTTTTAGGCTCAAATATCTGCTTGAAGGTTGGCTTGTAGTTTGGGCCAATGGATGAGGAAGTGGATTGGCTGTTGTCACCAGGGTTGAGAATGTTGATGTGAGGATTACCCTCAAACTCAGATTCAGCAGCAGGTTGTCTAGCCCATAGAAGTCAAAGGCTCTCTTCTAGGATGTCTAGTGTAGAGCTTTTTTGTCCACTGATATCTCAGGTGGTAGTGGCAGCAGCTATGAATTTGTCAATCTTTATCTGTTGTACTGTCAGTGTACCAGCAATCCCATTGATACAAGTGGTCAGGGAAGTTGTTTGAGAAGCCAAAGGGGTAACCTGTCCATGTATTGTTTCCGTCAAGAAAGAGAGGTTCTGCACCTTGCGTTCTAGAGCATCTTGCCTATCTGCAACGTCATTGGTTACTACCACTAAGTGATCCAAGGTGAGAGCGCAATTGACACAGGGTTGGCCTTCCAAGCCAGGACAACACCCATGATTGATATGGATAGGAGAACCAGTGACCTCAGCCTCCCCTTTGCTATCAAAGTCATAGGACAAATCATCAGGGTTAGAGAGGCGTTGTCTCAAATACTCAATCTCACCTTGTATGGTTGCTACTTGGTCTGTTAGTGAGGCAATGCAAGAGTAAGGCATAGTTTCTACAGGCGGAGGGTTTGGAACAGAGACTTGACAACAAATAATGGCTTTGAGTTCAGCTATGGCTTCCCATACCTTAGCTTCAAAGGCAGACAGGACCTCAACCAAAGGAACAGAAGGAGTCACTTTGATGGAAGCTACTCTAATGTCAACATAGTTTTGAACCTGACATAGAGTGTTTCCTAGTGAAGCCTTATTCAAGCCATACTGTAAGTGCAGATGTTGGCCCCAATTATTGACGTGGGTCCCAACCAACTCAAGCTGTGAATTGACATGCTCTCAAAATTGATTGAGCTTTATAACTAAGGTCTCAAAATCTTGACAGTACTTTAGAAGAGTTGCTTCTATCTGCCCATGCCATGTAGCTTGGTGATCATCCAGTTTAAACAGTCAATCTTTGATATATCCAGGAAGCAAGGAGAAAAGAGAATTCAGTGAAAAGGTTAAGTATTTTTTTGAAGCCAACAAGTCACACTGTTTATCTGATATGCAAGCAAAGAGACTGTGAGACCATTCTTGATAGGCCATATTTTGTGCATGATTGTTGGAGACAGCGGTAGCTACAGCAGTCAAAAGCTGGTTCTGGGATCCTAGCATTAATTGGTGATGAACCAAGGCGGGTTAGATGAACTGGTTGACTAACACACCAATAGTCTCCATAGACTCCGTCAATGCAGAGGGAAGACCAAAGTCCAAGAGGAAGGAATACAGATCTTTGGAAGCATATCCAGGACAGAGACCAGGGATGGTATGCATTGCCAAAATGCCTGTGTGGAGGAGGGAACGTGTGGCGGCACAAGCTTGCTAATAGTTGAGTGAGAAAGCTGTAAGGGGGCCCAAACAGGCCTGGGAGATAACATCATTACCATGGGAGTTGAGGGGGCATCAGTGATATCTTCTTCTAGAGGAGGACTAGAAACTTTAGGTTGTTTGGGTACTTCAGAAAAAAAATAGGAAGGACCAGAGAATGCATGGAGGAATGGAGTAAATGAGGGGCTTGCAGCCCCTGTAGTGAGCACCATTTTGTTGTGTTTGGCTCCTGGGGACAACATCCAGGAGGACACGGCAGGAAATCTTTATAACAAAAGATTTGAGGTTCAAAACTAGCCTTGGGTTAGCCTTCAGGGCAAAATTAAGGGCATGTACCTTAATTTCCTGGAATAAAAGATTAGGAATTCCTTTTGGCAAAAAGGAAAGGAAAATGTGAGAGAGGGGGGCTAAACTAACTAAGTTTGGCTCCCATCCTGGCAAAATGAACCACCAGGATGCCGTCCAGTGGAATACTGGGATGACCGCTCAGAGGGGGGACCAAAGAGAGGATGCAGGGGACAACTGAGGGAAGTACACATTCAACCCCATCAACACTAACTCAATGAGCAACCAGGGTGTGTGGGTGGGAGCAGGAGGCAACCCCACAGGAGCTAGGAGGGGCGCTGGATTGTCTTTGTCCAAGCTAAGAATAGGAGGCGCCAGCACCATCTCCAACGCGGGGGCTGGCACGGTGTAATCTGCAGCAGAAAATTCTAGGTCTCATAAGTCAAGCTCTTGACAATTTTCTCACCTAAAACAAGAAGCTCACCAGGAAGGTGCAGGAGACTGGAGGAATTGTTTCCCACAAGGTGAGCAGAAGTAGAAAATTGCAACCATAAGTTGGGGGCAGTTGTCCAGAGGAGGATTATAAGAGGCACCAAAGTGAATATCACAAATTTTAAAACTGGGAGGATGATGGTTGTGACAGCCACAAAATTTAGGGCTTAACTGTGCAACTTGTGAAGCTCAGAGAGATAAAATTTTTAGAGGGAAGGGCAGCCACAAGAGAAAACTGGTAGAGAACAGCAGAAATCACTTGGGGGCCTTGGTGACGGCTTCAGATAGGCCAGGTGGTTATAAAACAAAGAGCGGGTTCAAAATAAAATAAAATAAGTAAAACCTTAAACTTAAAGTAAGATTTATAAAGGATTTTAAATGAAATTATAAGTTCAAACAGTGATTTTGAAAGCGTAAACCACTAGTGTAACAATTAAGAGCAAAGCCTAAGCTAAAGGACTTTGAAAAGGGGACTGGTGTTACAAAAGTAACAGCTTCAAATCCCCAGGCAGGAATCAAACCCGCTCCTAGCCACTAGGCGGGGCTAGCAGGCGGGGAGATTTGCCTGCACCTGGATTTTTGCTTTTTGAAGCAAATCCAGGTGCAGGAACCATTCCCGCCCTGGTGGCAGCTGAGGGCCCCGCTTTGGGCCTCAAAAGCTATGCCCAAGCCTTGGTGGGTTTGGCTGGGCCTGGGCAAGCTATTTTTAGCTGCCCAGTAAATCCAGACCAAGCCCACCCTCCATTAAGTAATTTGGGGTCCCCAATTGGGGACCCCTTTTGTATCAAGTTCTTTGGGCTCAAGAGAGCCTGTCAAGCCAGTCCAAAAATGATGATCTAATTAGGAAAAAACCCCAAACCCCCAGAAGCCAAACCTGCCAAAATCAATGACCAGCCAAGCCAAGATGGACCATTAAAAAGCCAAACAACTGTTCGTGAAAACCAAAAAAATAACCATGAAGCAGCCAACCAAACAGCAGAACCTGAAATTCCAAGCCTT
Organism: Entomophthora muscae; assembly: GCA_014839935.2. Taxonomy (NCBI): domain Eukaryota; kingdom Fungi; phylum Entomophthoromycota; class Entomophthoromycetes; order Entomophthorales; family Entomophthoraceae; genus Entomophthora; species Entomophthora muscae. The sequence goes on along the minus strand of QTSX02001451.1, from coordinate 488,540 downwards.
GCCACACAGATAGCACCAGAAGAATGCTCAGAGGCACCTGCATGTGAGTAAGTATATAAATCAGAAGCACTTGAAAAAGTTCTGTATTGTCATCCCTACCAAATAAAGTTTTTATGAACCTTTGGTTTGCTAATTTGTTTCCATACTTATTTTTGATACTCTTCCATCTGCAAACACCAAAGCATCAGTACCCATCCACATGGATAGATAGTCAGGCTCCAGTTGATAAACCTGAAGCCTTTGACTACTACCGCCCACCCAACGCTCCATTTAGCCCTGTGCATTTCACCAAATATCCCGTCAATCCCGACCACAAACCCTGGACATTGGAAGACTTGCAGTGGTACACCCGCCCAAACACACCCAAGGAACCCTGTCAGATTGTCTGTGACAGCAAAGCAATTACCATCTATCCTTTGATCTTCAACAGGAAGTACAACAATCCTGCTGCCTACCTGGTCCCCATGGAGCCACCCCTGACACCCAAATCAACCATCTCAATCCCACCCACCTCTGACGCCACTGACCAGAACAGTCAATTCCTGGGAGTGCTTTACCTTGCGCTCATGGGATTGATTGACTCTGCCTTGCCAGTGGCTGGACCTTGGGCTGTGGCTGGGAAGGCTCTTTCATACCTGGTAAAGTTAGGTCCCATCATCTGGTGGGTCATGTCAGTACCTGCTTTGACTCCTCCCTCACCTGCTGGAGCCCCATGGTACTCCTGGTATCCTGACAACCGGGTTCAAACGGGACAGCGTAAAGGTAAGGTTTAACCCAAAAATGACTAACACTTTGTTTAATATTAAGGAAGACTCTAATAGGGTCAACAACTTTAAATTTAATAGCAAAGTTTTAGCAACAAGCTCAAGGTTTTAATAATTTGAGAATTGACAAGCAGGAGACACAAAAATCCTGACATTGTTAAAAGGGGGAGAATTGCTAAGAAGTGGCCCCATGACCATTTTGGTAGGACACGCCACTTTGAAAACAGCATCTCAAAAAACGCCATCTCAAATTTAATTTGAGATGGCATTTTTTGCGTTAGTGATTTTGAATCACAAAAAAAATAAATAAACAATAAAATAGTTAAAATTTACATATAATTTTATAATATAGCATCTCAAATTTACGCCATCTCAATTCTGTCACTTCAAGTCAGATTAATTAAATCTTATTTTGCTAACTTTATTTACATATGAAAACACTTAGTGTGGGGCATGTTTACGCCATCTCAACTTTACGTCATTTCAAATTATGCCATCTATCTTAAACTAAAATAAGTTTATACCTGAACTAAAATAAAGCCTGTGGTATAGTGCCAGAAAATGTTCCTATAGTATTAATCTAAGACACTTATAAAAGGAACAACCTAAAAAGATGCCACTATGATAGTCCTTCTAGTGATTGTTATTGCTGGGTAAAAAAACCAGTTTTATTATATGTAATTTATAAATTTATTATACATGGATACATTGATAAGGGTTTCATCAATAAAATATTTTAATAGTGATTTTAATATAGAAGAGGGTGATTATGCCATTTTGATTTACGTCACTTCAAATTCCACCAAGTTTCATATCACCCAATTGATTCAAGGCGCACAATGGATAGGGGAAAATAAGGGGAAATTACATATGACGCCAGGCTACGCTATATCAATCCCCCCACTGCAATTCTTGCTTTCCACTTTTCAAAAGTATAGTTTCACGTCTAAAACCACTTAAGCAAAAAATGTAAGAAAACATATGAAAATTTGCAAATATATGTTTTTTCATCTTCTCTAAACAACTGGGTACTTTTTAACCCCAGTTTTATAAGCTAGTTTTTGAGAAATTTAAGTTTTACTCTTTGGCCCAGTTGAGGTAGCTCCACCGTAAATTTGTTAATTTAATATAAAAAATGGTCAAAAACACTATGTTTTTGAGCTACGGCACCTCAATTACGTCACTTCAAAAACGCCATCTTGAGAGCAAGTTTTCAGTCAAAACTCAAAGTTTTGCCTACTTGCGTTACTAATAAAAAAATTATTTTTTCAAAAAAAAACATTGAAATTTTGATAGTATATATTATTTGATCTCCTGTACAATTCTATGTAAAAAAATTGATACTTTTATAATAAAAACATTCTTGTTTTTCTCTTTAAAAACAACCCCCAAATTGCTCATATTTTGATACTAATTCACTTTTAGATGCCTCCCAAGTCCATCAACAAAGCTGCGTCCAAGGCCTCAAAGTCCAAGACCACTCCTCCAAAGGCCAAAAAGGCCAAAAATACCCCTAAAAATCATCCTGCTAAGGGTAAAGCTCCCCCAAGACCCCTACGCCCTCACTAGAGCCTGAGGAAACAAGCCCAACCCCTCCACATCTCCTTTTGTTTACTCTCCATCAGACCCTCAAGAGAAGTTATTCAACTTTAACCGCCACTCTGACCCCACTTCAGAGCCTGAGGATGAAAAAGAGCAGGAGCCTGAGCCTGGTGCTCCTGCAGATGAGCCTATTGAGCTCTGGGATCTTAATACCATCCACAATGTATGCAACAGAAATGGCACATTTGCTGTGCCTGCCACATACCCAGTCAGCTATCCAATTATGACAAAGAAAGGGGGTGCTGGCTTTGTCCACAAGGGCTACAGCTTCAGCTACAACAATGAGAAGAAGCCCATCTGTCAGCATCACTTCAAATGTGATAACGTTGGCTGTCCAGCTATACTTACCACCTATGGGTTCACTTGTTTTAAAGCCCTGACTATTGGGCATGACTGTGCAAAGCCCTTTGATCCACTGTACCAACTAATCCGCTGGTTTCTTTTCCAGGTCATACCAACCACCAAAGACCAAACTGAAACTGAGGTTGTAAATGATGCATTCATTAATCTAAATGATACCCAACTGGCAACTGTTGGTGGCGCCTCAAAACTTCATAGATATCTCACTGACCAGAGATATGCTCTGAGCACTGAAGGTGTCAGTGCTACATCAATTGACCAGTTGATTTTAACTGAAGAGGAAAAGCTTTCACAGCACAAAGAGATATTTCTCCTTCACAATGATGGGCAACATGCCCCAGAGCAGATCATCTGCTTTGCTACCTCCCAGGATCTTTGCAACCTTTTAAAATGTAAGACCTGGCTTGCAGATGGAACATTCTCAACCTGCCCAAAGCTCTTTAGCCAGCTTTAGAATATCCATGGGCAGGTTGGCAATCTTGTTCTTACCCTAGTCTTCTTTTTCCTCCCAAATAAGAAGCAGGAAACCTATGTCCAGGCTCTAACAATATTAAAGGCCAAGTTGGATGAGATCCTCCCAACTATTGAGAGGAGCCAAAGGAGACTAGAGGGCGCAAGAAAAAGGCCCAGTCAGAGATTGCCACCCCCATCAAGAAAAAGCCTGAAAGCCTTCCATACCATGAATACCTTGTAGTAGATTTTGAGCAGGCTCAGGCCAATGCTTTTATTAGAGTCTTCAAGAGCTCCCCTCAGGGATGCTACTTTCACTTTTGGTAGGCACTCTGCCGCCGCCTTCAAAAGTGCTCTGCACTTCATGAGCTGGTCTACACTGAAGGCACAAAGGAAGCAAAGGACGTGTTCAACTGCTTTGCTGCCCTTGCCCTTGTGTGGAAGGAGGAGACAAATGCCTTTTATGATGCCCTCCTCTGCCATCCTTACATTATTGCCAACCAGGCAGCATTTGCTCCATTCATAGAGTATTTTGAAACTCAATGGGTTGGAGTGTTTCAAGGAGCACACCGCATCAGAAAGGGGGGTGACTCAATCCAGTGTAACTGCTTTAAGCAGGTAAAGGATGGCCTAATCAAGACCACCTCTTCTCTTGAAGGGTGGCATAGTCAATTTGCCACAAGAGTCCAGGTTCAGAAGCTCAAGTTCAACAAAATCATGGTCCATCTCAAGACTCAGCAGGCCATCTCTGCCCGCCTCTTTAAAACAGGCATGAAGACCAAGGATGATCCCCCCAAGCAAACCAAAGCGGTGAAAAAGTATACAGAGATTAGCAAGGTGGTCCTTGCCTACTATCCCAAGGATAGCAAGCTTGAGCATCTCCAAGCTATCTCAGTTGCTCTTTCAACCAATGTATGATCCTTCCTCAATAAACACCACTCTATCTTCTCTCTTTTTCCCTTTATTTTTATCATTATTTTAGTTTTATTTAGTATTTGGTACAATTCTATGCTTATTTTAAAGTATAGTTTGTAGTTAAAATCAATGAAAATGGTTATTTTTAGGATATTTTAACTTTTGGACTTTATGCAACCTTGTTGCTACTAATTGACCCATTTTTTATTGCAGATTTGGAATTCTGAGGCTGTTTTAAGCCTAGAAATGTTTTTTGATTTTATTTTTTGAGAATTTTTTGGAGTTCAAAAAATCTAAAATTTTAAAACAGTTTTTTCTTAGTCAAAATGCTGTAAATCAAAATGGCGTTTTTACTAGTAAATCAAGATAGCAGAAATTTGAGATGCTGTTTTTGAAATGGAGTGTCCTACCACCATTTTGGCTTGCATCTGATTGGCAGGAAGAGAAATTTTGCTGAACAATACTAGAAGCACTGGAAGGTTTCAAGTTAATTTCTGCGGCTCTGTCTGATTGGCTAGGGTCCTTCCCAGGCATTTGGGATTCACTTGATTTTCTGGTTGTCAATGTGGCATTATTTGATTGGTGTTTCTGATAATTTTTAAGAGAGGACAACACCATGACAACAAACAGTCCAAATTGATCAGTGTTTTTTCACAGGCCGGGACAACCAAAGCAGGGGGATCTGCAGGGTAAGCAAGAAAAAATCTCTCATTAATAGTATGAGCTAAATCTTCTAGAGAATTTAGTGGCTTAGTTGTTGTTTTTGGCCCTTTTTGGTGCGGCGGGGAAAAACGGTTCAATCCAAGGCCAAGGGTGGCAGTGTATTTACAGAAAAAGCTTGAAGAATATTAAAGCCAACACAAATGTGGATAAACTTGTCATTATTAGGAGAATTCATTCTACTTAAATAGTAGACAAGGGTTGATGATCACTCATTAGGTAGACAGAGTGGCAGAGGAGGTAATGTTGGGGTGAAATCATACCAGGATCAACCACAGGCTGGTATGTGTAAAGCCCCATAAAATGAGGGAGTACTTTAGCTAGGTAAGGTGCCAAGTTAGAGACTTGGAATCCCGTAAGTGCCGTCAAGATGGGATAGACTGTCATCATCCATCTAAAGACTTTGGCATGTACGTTAAATTGTCCAAAATTACTGACAAAGTATGTAAGCACGTAGAAGACAAAGGTATAGATTGCTACATGCTGGGTGGAGCAGGGCAACACCAGCGTGGGCCAGTAGTACGTCTTGGAGGAGTTGAGCTGCACTGGCTCTTTGTAGAAGTACTTGTCGGGCGGTTTGTTGTACGGTCCATGCTGATGAGATTGTTGGTGGCCCCCAATCCCAAGGCAGGCTGTGAGGACAGCAGAGAAAATTAAGTGGTTCATCTTCTAGTCCTGGGAAAGGGCAGACAAAGCTTAGTGTCTTTAACTTTTTATTGTGTAAAAGTTTCTTGGGTATTGATTTATGTGATACTATTGAGGGGTAATTTCACTCAATGATAGCACAAACTACCATCAAGTGATTGAGATTTATTATATACTGTCATCCTTAGTGGGGCATGAATAGTTCAAAGCATTAGACAGGGGACCCTAAACACTTGGTGTTGTCTGGAATTCCCTTTTGGGAGTGGGATGGGAGTGGTTTTGTAAACAATGAATTGTTATCATTGGCATGGCATGGGATTGGAGCATCTTCAGGCACAGTAATGCATTTCAATTCAGCTTTTGCAGTTGATGCATTATTTGTAATGCTGGACTGCTTGTCAACCCCCTCCCAATTTGGTAGATTCCAAATTTGGGCAGCAGTTCCCCCTCCATTTGGGTTTGGGGAAATTGCCTTTTTGGGTTTCCCCTTTTGGCAATTTCCCCATCTGGCAGGTGGAGTGGGGGCAGGCTGGCAGGCGTGCGCAGGCAAGCTGCCAGGCCCGACGTGCGGCCCGCGGACAGCTGGCCGTGTGGCCCGTGGACAGGGTATAAAACCTGTCCAAATTAAAAACTTTATTTTTAATTTGTTTTTCCTGGCCTTGGCTTCCCGCGGCAGTTTCCCCAATAAGGGGGAACTGCTGCCATTTTTTATTTTGTTTTTTACAATTAATTGTACACAAAATATTATTCTGAGCCACAGTGTTGTCAGGAATATTCCTGACATATGGCAATCAGGAATGGGTGGACATTGGAATAGTCCCATTTAAAGAAGGCAAGAAATTCCCAAACTTGAAGGCAAACCCAACCAAATCTTTGCACATATCATTATTCAAAGGCTATATAAAAATAACATTAATGGCGCAATTTCTGACACAGAGTGTACATTAAAAAGGCTTTTAGTGTTCTGTTTGGTTCAAATAGGCCTTCATACATGATGAGGGTGAACTTTTCCTAATTTTCAGGAGATAAGTCTACTTGCCAATACCTAGAGGCTAAGTCCATAACAGAAAAGAACTTTGAGCCTTTCAGGCAGCAAAGGGTATTATTGATGTGAGGCAAGGGGTACAGGTACTTCTTGGTGAGGGATTTAAGGTGTTATTATTTCATTTTAATCATATGCCCACCATCCTTCTTCTTAAGACTTAAAATAGGGGAGGCTCAAGGGATTTGAGATGGGGCTAGCAACCCAGTGTTAAGGAGTTACTTTAGTTTTTGGGTACTTGGTAATCTTTAACTCAACTATGGTAATAAGACTTACATGAAATGGGGGCACTTCCAGTGTCAATATGGTAGATGGCCTCTTTTTCTAACCTGTAGTTGTGTGGAGCTGAAGCAAAGATGACTTTAAACTAATACAATATTTCAAGAAAATCATTTTTTTGAATTTGAGATAGCTGAGAAAAATTAGCAGCAGTGAAGAGGGAAAGGATTGGGGTATTTTCTTTAGGTAAGTTGAAGTCACTAAATGTCCCAAAAGAGTAGAGCAATGATACTTGATCAGAATTTTTATATGCATTCAATTCCAAAAATTGGCCTCTGGATACTTGCATAGGAGTGGCATTTAATTTGGCCAGTAGTAGGTGAATGGGATCTTTGTGGGTTTGGTTTAAAATCCCAGAGCATAAGAAAGGTTCATTATGTCTCAAAAACTCAGGAAAATATAGCTCCAAGAAGGATTTCTCAGGTAACTTATATGTTATTTGTGAATCAATTATGACTTGAGAACCTGGAGGAATATTTATGGTAGCAGGTGAAAGTAAAGGGACTCCTTCAGTAGCAAGACACAACAAGAAATGAGCCAGTATGATGATGGAGTGAGTCATGTATTTGAAAAGAAGATACCTGAGGGATATTCCAGTGTACAAGTCTTGAGTTGCTTACCAGTTATGTGTAAGAGCTCCTTAAAGATTAAGGGGATCTCATATCCTAAGAGAGAAAGGTATACATCATAGAGATTGGTAATCCTATTGTATTTTCTCAAAACCCAAGTGCTTAATAGTATATTATAGCCTTTTTTCTAGAACAACAACATGGTAAGCAATTAAAAGTTTTCTAACCCTCATAGATAAAGCAAAATAGGCCACAATAGTGCAATTTTGAGCCATGCTAGTAGTTTCATAGTACTGCTTGTAGTTGGTATCAAGAGCTAACTTAAGCTTCTTCAACTTGGAAGAGATCATGTTAACAAGGAAACCTGTATCCAAGATGGCCTAGATCTTGACTTTATGGATAGATACATCTATTTGAATGTTATTCTTTTCAAAAAGAGGCAGAACTGCAAGTAAATCTTGGGAAGCTTTTAACTCTTCCTTCCATTTGGCCAACATGCACTTCAAGGCAGGAATCTCTTTGTAGAAAGCTTGTAACAGTAAGAATACAGAAAAATTATGAAAGCGGGATTAAGCAAGCTTGGCAGCCTTTTCAGATGAGTCAATCATAACAGGGGCAATGTACTTGATCCAGATATGGGCAAGATAAAACTTCTTTGTTCTATTCAGGGGTTACACAAGTAGCTGTAGGATTATCAGAGCAAAGGTTATATGTGACAGGAATAGCTTCAGAGACATCCAACACTGAGTATCATAGATATTACTATTATTATAATTAAAGTTATCAGGATCAGAGTCACTAAGAATGTTGTGGTACAAATGACGGATAGTAGGCACAGTTGACAAAGAAGGGAAATCATCTGTAAAACAATCTGTAGGAGACTGGGGGGTTAGTTAACAGAGAGTGTCTCTACCTCTATGCTGACCTCTCTTTTTCTGCCTGATCCTTGGGATTGGTGCCTTCCACTTAATGATTTTCACAGGATCAAGAGTTGTGGCCAATCTTCTCATAGTTATGGCATCTGTCATGAATGACATTTCAATACTTGTATTGAAAACCCAATAGTTGAACCCCAGTTCCCTGAAGCAGATTGAACCCTCCAGGATAGTCCAGGACCCGCTGATCCGCTAAGTCACAGGCTCAAATTGTTAAATTACCCCACAACCTGCCAGCCTACTACGGAGGATTCCCTGGGTAGTTGCCAGTCTGCTGCCAAACTGGTGCCAATGAAGACCCATAACTACAAAGGAGATGTAACCTGGTTAACAGAGGTTGGAGAAGGACCTACTGCCAACCTGCCAAGAGCCAATACTAGAGTTTTGAAATCAACATTGGAAACCCTGGAATCAAACCCTGACCCTCCAGAGACTACTCAAGTCACACAAAGTGGATGGGAACCCACCCACTTGCTAAATTGCAAACCCAAGTTGACAAGTTACTCCAAGGCCCACCAGTCTCCCAAGGAAAATTCCCTGAATGGTCACCAGATTGATGCCAACCTTGAGTCACCAAAGATCCAAACCTATGCAGAGGTTACAGCTTGCCTTAAGGAGGTTAAAACAAAACCTATTTTTAACTCTGCCAATGACCACCAGCAACTGCCAGCCTTCTGTTCAGAAGGGGTAGTACAATTGAACTACTCAGGTGACATAGTGAACATTTTGCGGCGGAACAAAACATTGCCACTTCTATTTGCCAGAGCAGGCAAAACCTGGATATGCTGCCCTCAAGACTCTAAGCCAAGATCCATGCCCCGTCAGTGCCTTGTCTGCAAACCTGAACCCTGCAAAAATTGAAGAAGCAAAGTCCCATGGTATAAAAACCCCGGCGGTATGGTGATAACCACATTGTCATTTTTGATAATAAAGTTTTATGAACCTTTGGTTCAAACAAATCTTACCTTACCTAGTCTTAGTGATCTTCTGTCTTAACTCCGTTCAAGTAGACCATCAGGCAACTGTCCCCTCTGGAGACCAACCTGCTGATCCTATCCAGGCACTATACTGTCCCCCAGGAGCCCCCTTTGGACCTGTGCATTTTACCTAATACCTGCCCAACTTGGCCTACGCGGAGTACAACTTGGAGACCATCCTCATTGCTAACCCCTTGGCCAGGACTAGAGAAACTGAATACATAGGATGTGAAGGAAAGTGGTACAAAAGGCCGCCAAGATTATTCAAAGACAAGTACAATTATCTGCCTACCTACTTTGTTCCCATGACTCCGCCCTTAACCCCACGACCCAACCGCCTAATGGAGACCCCCACCGCTGCCAAGACCACGTCCATTCAACTGTTTGGATTACTCTATATCACCTTGACAGGAGTGATGAATTCCATGGTCCCTACCTCTGGATCCTGGTCCTTACTCAGGCAATCCATGTCTTACATTATCAAGTTAGCACCCATTCTATGGTGGGCTTTATCTGTTGGCTCGGCCCAACCCCACCCCAAGCCGCCCAATGCCTCTATCTATGCCTGGTTTCCTGACAGCATCCTTGGTGTTTAGGTTATTCATTATTATCCAAAGTCATGATGCATGGGATATGAGATTTAGTGCTAAATTTATGTCCTCTATTTTCTTGCACCACTTTCCCAGCATGTTTCAGGTGCATATCCTAAAGAAGAACTTTGATGCTCTTCATTATAGCAAGGAAAGCTATGATGATTCACAAGTAGAGCTGTTTTGCAGGCAAGGGCTAGGGTTGGCTAAATAAATATTGGTTTCCTTAGAAAGGTGAATTTTTACTGTTTTGTTGATCTATCTAGCCTTGGTGGTTGGTGATGGTTTTCTAAGCCTTGAAGGATTAATAAGGTGGTCCCTTATTAGTGTTTTGAAAAGATAGAAGTAGTGCTATAGGATGGTTATACCAAGGGTTATAGGCATCCTTAGACCAGCTGTTATGATAATACAGCTGGGTCTCCACTGGGATGGATGTGCTTAGGTAGCATTGAAATCCTGATCCCAACTGGGGTAATAATACAATTGGTTTACTTTACCTGGAAAGGGGGCAAATATTCTCAGTATATGATTTAAGGATAGCTTTAAGGAGGTCTTACTGCACTATGCAAGCATGGATAGATCAGAAAAATAATTAGGATGGCTTTCCAGATATTCAGCTGCTAAATTTAATGAGTTGATGATATCTGGGAAGTAAAGTTAGTTACTTTGAGCCTGAAGGCCTAAGTAATCACTTGGGTAAATGGAAACAGTAGTGATGCAAGAGTTATGCCTGCTTCTAATGAACTAGGTGGAGGCTACTTATGGGGGTTAGTCTAGGTGGGATTCACTAATAAAGACTTAGCACTCAGAGTCTAGGTGGATTTCCTTGATAAAGGACCAATGTTATTAGTAATAGATATGCTAGGTGCTAGGATATTAGGTTAAGTTTGGAAAGATTTGGGGAGATTTTTCAAAATTTCTCTGAAGTGAGTGAATAGAGAAGGAAGAAGCCAGAAAAATTTGGGGAAATGTTGATATAGGTGGTTTAACATTTCTTCAAAGTGAGTTGTTAGCAAAAAGAGAAGCAGAACCGTATGGAAAAATGTTAAGTGAAGCACATTAGAATGTCTTCAAGGACAAGTTGCTGAAGAGGCAAAATACTGAGAGGTTTGAGGAAACCTTTTGCTTTGTTTTTTTCTGCAGAGGCAAACCCCAGGGGGAAACGTTGAATAAAGCACAAAAAACGGGTCTACTAGTGATTTCCTATAAAAAAACAGTTGAGTTTGAATGCAACAACACATTGAAGAAAACAGGGAATTGTTTGGGGTGCAAGGAGAAAGTTGAATTTTTTTCTTAGTGAAATATTGATTTTCCATTAAGGTTTTGGCAAAACTGTGAGACAAAGTAAAGCGCTTCATATGTTTGAAGCTGAATAACTTGTTGGGATTGGTTGAGTTTGAGACTTATTTCACTGATGATTTTTCATTGGTAGAATAATCTAAATCTCAATGAATTTACTAAAAAAGCAGGATAATTAAATGGAATTGATTACAGTAAGTTTAGAAGTTTGTTTTGCTATAGTGAAGTGAGAGCGCAGATAGTTTAAAATTTTGAAGAACCAGCCTAAAGAGGATTTATCCTACAACAAGGGGGAGCTATATAAAAGTTATTGGCTGAACAGGAGGTAGAGGCAGAATATCATTGAAGATTCTTAATTTGAACAATTTCTGGGCTTTAAGATTAATAAAACTTCATTTAAAAGCAATGAAACAGAAGCTGGTGACCCCAAGACATCCCTAAAGAAGTAGTTACCCTCATAGTCTGTAGACAGTTGCATTTTCAGAATATTTCTAAGGGGATCTTCCTTCTTTTAATAAAGACTTTCAAACTCCCTATCTAATTTAAAGTGACATTAACATGGAATCCTTCCTCCACATTTTCTACCCAAATAGTGGTCAATATGAATAGTATAGACAGCTGCGTATAAATTTCTCTAGTATTCCATCCCCTGGTGAAGAATAGACTAGGCTATCAAAGGGACTTACACTAATCACAAGAGGGAAGTACTTTCTAAGACAGGAGTTTGGTATACTCTTCCAAGAGCTTTATATGTCCCAAAGAAGGACAGACCTAAGAAGATGGCATGATCAAGGGAGATGATGCTAGGACAATGTTAGGAAAGGTCTTGGAGAAGTTTGAAGGAATTCATGAAAAGTAAAATTTGCTGGAAGTAGAACATTGTCACTTGAAAAATATCACCACAACCCATTCAGTCCCTGGCTTTGACCCAGGACACACCTTGTTATCCTCAGAGCAGGAGAGCCATAGTCCCCTTTGCCTAGAACATAGAAGCCCAGAAATCCTTTGACACCCTGAAGCATGAATTCACAGCAGCCCTGTTACCCCTTTGTCCTTACCCAGAAGCCCAATTTTTTAGAGAGGGATACTTCAGATTTTGCGTTGGGGGAAGTGCTGTTTTAGCACAGGGAAGATGGTAAACTCTACTCTGTGACGTTTTACTCATATAACCTATTAGACCAGGAGTAAAGTTAGTCTATCTTTGAAAAGGATTTATATGCTATAGTGTGAGCACTATAACACTGACAGTGTTATTTGAAAGAAAAAAGGGTTTACACATCCAAACAGATCATAATATCTTTTTTATTTTACAGACAAAAGAAAATTTACCTCCAGACTGGTCAAAGGGGCAATCAACTTTATGGCATATGACTTCAAGATAGAGTAAACTCCCAGAAAGCTAAATTTAGGGGCCACCACAATTAGCAGACAAGAAGATATTGACAATACTGACAACACCTATCAGAAACACAATGAGAATATTGTATTAGAGCCATCCCAATTCCTAGCTCTGGCATCACAAGCCTCCTTCTTTAATAATTTAGACAACAAGATCATGCAAGATCAAAAAACCACCAACTAATAAGAGTACCTTAGAAAATGTCCAATAATATGAGTACAAGAATAATGCAAACTATCTTCTATCAGAACAAGCACAGGACAAGATAATCCAGGCCTCTCACAACCTCAAAAGTGTAGGATGTGGTGGGATAACCATAACCCTAAAGCAAATCTTCATATGTTACTGGTGGCCTTCAATGAAGAAATCATTAGTGCAATATATTCAGAAGTGTGTTGAGTATGGAAGAAACAAGGCCATACACAAGAAACTTCAGGGACTAATAAGCCCCCTGTTGATCCCTGAAAGATCTTGGAGCTCAATCTCAATGGGCTTTATAGTGGGCCTACTGTGATAGAAATCACGGGATAGTAGGAAGCTGTCTCTAAGTGGTGGGGAATCACCACCCAAATCCACATAGATTTAATGATTAACCACCAATGCAGCTTCAGGTACCGTTTTTTAAAATTTCCAAATGAGATACTAGGATTAAGTAAAATAATTAATCCCAACCAGAGTAGCCCAAGATAAATAACCTGGGAAAGCATCATAGCGTCTTCAGAATAAAAATCAGGACATTGAGATACAATAATATTTTCAGCTTTAAAGACGGGAGGAACAACTCCAAGATTGGTAGGCATTGAATTAACATTGGGCGGTGCCAACAGCAAAGTGCCAACAGCAGGGCCCCATCTTCCTGTAGTAATCTGGCTAAGAATTCAATTTTAGGGAACACAGCGCAAAAGGCCAGCTACAGGATGAATTTGAAATTAAAGTTAGACCAAGGGATACTTGATTTTATCGAGTAAAATTTTTGGGAGGACTCAACTCTTAAGAGTTGGAACAGTGAAAATTATTCAACATATATCAAAATTTGACTAAGCAATACTGCCTGGATCCTGGGCTCCTATTCCTTTCACATTGACAAGTGAATAATTAGTCCAGTTTGCAAAGAACCCTTGAATGACCAACTTCTGATGACCATGCTGATAAATAAGCTCATATCAGGTGACCCTTAAATTATGTCAATTTATCAACATCAACTTACGGGGGGATCAGATTTGACCGGCAAACTGGGGCAGCTGTAACCCATTTTCAATCAACTGTTTGATTCAAGTCTATTAAATCAGTCAGTTTTGTTAAAGGGTTTCTGGCTTTCTGAGCTTTCCTACTCGGCTGAATAATCCCCGGCATTATGGAACTTACTGTGACAATAGACACTATATTTCCTGCTACTGGCCCCTGGTCCTGGCTTAAAATATCCATGCTGTACTTCTTCAAGTTAGCACTGATCCTATGGTGGGCTCTGCCTGCCTGCCTGGCTGGCCTGCAGCCTATCTGATCCCTGATTCCTATGGGCCAGCTACCCAGGGTTGGATCCCTGGAAGTATCAAAGATAATGAGGAAAGCTGGTATGTTGGTAAGGTTTCTGTAGTATGGTATATAGACTTGTTGTCTGCATAGAATATACCACTAACCATTGGGTTAAATGAGGGGATAGAAATATTTTGTTCACAGGTTGCCAGATCTCTAATTGTGATACTGAGCTGGGATGAGAACCACATATTGGCTTGGATTTCATAGCTTGGTTTAGATAACGGCTTCTGTGTGATTAGGGTTGGGATAGTCACAGCAATTGTGTTATTGCAGAGTCACAAATTTTTAAGCAGGGTTTAGATTGGACCTTGGAGCTACCGGTGTGGGCTTGCTTGCAACTTTTGGAGCAGGTCACAATTTTGTCTCACCCCATTGTGTAGGCCACAAGTAGAGAAGGGACAGAAACAGCAATTGTGCAAACACAGTGTCACTGAATCATTTTTGGGATGTTTTGGATTGGGTCACAAAATAATTTGGGTAGACTTGTGGCGCAACTTTTAGAGTGGGTCACAATTTGTGCCTCACTCCATTGTGTAGATCACAAAATATAAAAGGAAGGTGGTTTTCATGGATGAAACAGATGATTTCATTTTGTGAAGGAGCACAGGATGTAAAATTAGAATGGTTCTCAAGGGTGAAACAGATGGTGTCATTTTGTGCAAGGCACAGGATGTAAAATTAAAGAAGCTTCAGCCTCTAAAAAGTTAATTTTAAATACAATTCAATACAAGCTGTATCTGTCAATGTCTTGCAGTGATAGTTTTGATTGAACCGACATCTATTTTAGTTAATTATAGTAAGATAAATTTTATTTAAACTTACAAGCATAACATTAACTAAAAAGAATAGCCTGCATAAGATTGTATATTTATGATTGGTCACAACACAAAACCATATAAGCTTGTGCTTGGTTACAGTACAGTCCATGCAAATTTATTTTGTGACTTTGGGAGCAGGTCACAAAATGTGGTGGGTATAGTTAGGGATGCTTAGTCTCAGCCCTGGCTAGCTTTTGGCTGCTGGCTGTTACAGCTAAAACGGAATCGTTTAATATTTAAACATTGTTACATACATATTTGATATGTGTGGCCAGGAGCCAGAAACTGGCTGCAGCTGCCCGAGGCTTGGCTGAAGCAGCCCTAGTTACAATTGTGCCTTGCCTTCTAAAGTCAAACCAAACCAGCATGAATTGTGATGTGACTTGAAGGTTCTAAAATGATTTGTGATCAGCTGTCAAAATAAAACAATTGTCCCGGGTGAAGCTTGGTTATAACACAAGTTGTGATGATTTTGGCGACCGTCCCTACTCTACATGTGATGGAGGTTGGTAAGCTATACAAGCTGAACTGAGTTTTCTGCGCAACATGCTGGGGCACGAGTTTAGGGCTCCAAGTTCCATTCCCTGAGTTCGGTTCTGCTGGCTACCGATCTGGGATCTAGAGTCGAAACTCCATCGATCGTGTAGGGACCCATATCAGTACTGCAGCATGGGTCCAATCTCGTAGCTGTCGGACCATCTTCCGTGGGTTCGGAAGCGTTTTTGAACATGCATGCAGGCTAAGGTGCTCCGGCTAGCTTCCGGCTCTGGGCCGCCACAGCCAAAGCGGTGGCTTATTAATATTTGACTATTCGGAATAAAATTTTGAATGGGTGGCTCAGAGCTGGAAAATAGCCGCGGCCCTAATGCAGGGGTATGGTGGATGAGGAAATGTATACATTTTTAATGCGAGATACATGGGTAGTTGGATCTTATCGTTTGAGGTGGCAGTTCGATAAAAATACTTTTTCAATTTTCAATCCCTTGACAGTTGCTCTGGGATGGATTCGAAATGCAAAGTTTGGTTGGGTTAAAAGGTCTGGCATAAACATGGATGGGCCCTTACTTTCAATTGCGGTGAATTAAAATGCTAATTTAAAGCTTTTTGAATGGATTGAGTTATTTCAGTCGGGTTTGCGGTGTGGCTTCCTTTTTTTGTTTTATTAAATGTCTGGATTGTGGTTGTTTGAGAAGTGGTGAAAGAATGTTTCAAATATTAATTTAAATTAAAAGTGTTGCATACCTGTGGCGAGTACAGATTTCATGTTTGAATTTGAATGCAATAGATATGCTTTAAAGCAAAAGAGAAAATTGTACGTTGGTTGATAAAGTTAAGTTCAGAATTGGTATTTAAAATTTTTCGCTTCAGCTTTGATCTGCTTTTGAATTAAACGTGGCTATGATTGATTGGATCGATAGCTGGGCTTGGTTCCTATTGGCCAGGTAAAGTACATTTTATCTTGAATTGATTCGTTTTGGTAATAGCAAATTTGGTTTAGAAATTATGAAGATTTGACGTGTTTATGTCACCAGTGACCTAGGTTTAGTTGCTGTCCAATTGCAAGCGATATGATTAAAATAACCAGGAGTCCAAGTCAAGCAAATTATTAAAAAGGCTGGATGGGCCCAAGCCAGGACTCGGCTTGATGCGAGATTATCCCCGATTCAAAAGCCTATTTAATTTGTATACCAACCAATGCAAGGTAATTTGTAGTCCGTAATATGTCTTACAATTCATGAGGCGATGGGTATATAAGCAAAGGTGGGAAAGCTAACCAAGCAAGATGCCCAGGTCCTGCAACCATTGCCGAAAATTCCAAGTGAGCTGTATTCCTGCAGAGGGAGGATGCAAGTTCTGCCTCACCAAAGGCTTTCCCTGCCAGATGACCATCACCAGTGACTCAGACCAGACAGTTCCCTCGTCGCCGAGCCTAGCTTTAGCTTTCCCTGGAACCCTTGGGGAATGTAAGGTCGAGGATAACAGCAAGCTAAGCTTTGCGCTCCTAGAGATCAGCCTCTCCCTAGGTGGGAGGGGGATCAAGGGCGACGAATACAACTTGGCCATGAACTTCTTCCGCCTGGTGGTGGAACCAGATGTTGGCATCTGCTCCCATCCTGCGTTTGACGTGGATGTGTTTGCCATGATCTGTCAAAAGGCTTCCCCCCAACAATTCAGGCTGCTGCTCAACTGCATGTACACTGCCCTTGGTTTCCGGATCGCCATGGCCAACAACCTCTTCCCATGCGGAGAGACCTTGATGTTCTACTCCGCCATGGTTGAGATGATGCCATTCGTTAACTTTGATGGCGTAATATTGCCGCTGTTTAAAAACATCCTCCATCTCATAGATATCTGGTCCCGCCCCTACCTTGGACAGCTATCTTCATGCTGATAAGCCAATCAAATAAATAAAATATTCCAACTCTCCCTTGAAGCTTACTAGTTAAACTATATCCCACTTCACATGATCTGAAACCCCTGCATCTTCGAAATTGGTACCCACCTTATTTCCGACTGATTTTCTGAGGAACCAAAATCCCCACATTATGACATTGTTTCTAGCATTTCATAACATATTTTTCTATACGAAATGCCAGAAATGATGTCATGATGTTGGGCTTCGGTTCCTCAGAAAACTGTTGTTGGAAATAAGGTGGATACCTCGAAACTGTCTCGACAACTTGAACCTTCCGAATTTCAACAAATTTAACTTGCCAAAAATCACACACTTCCTAACAGATCAGTTAAAGTTTAAAATAATTACCCAACTCAGTTGCCACAAAACCCATCTAATATAAATACCATCCCAATCTTCACTCCAAGAGCTATTGTATTAAGATCATCAAGCTAGCAGCTGCCTCCCAGAAAGTTGGCAACTTTCTGGGTTTGAATTAAATTCAATCCTACCCATAAGAAATTCAATTTGATTTCTGCATATAATTTAGGTACCCCCTTATTTATAGTACCTATTTCAACCATTACTTTGAAATTATACTTCTGGGAAGCATTTAACACAAAACAAAGGGAAATAAAAGAAGAGGATGGTACCCTTATTGAATATAGAAGAAGTGCACTTTATAGCTAACCGATAAGCCACATAGTATTGTCACAACATCTTCAATTACTCCCTCTTGGGAAAGTGATTCCCCAAGCAACTCCCCAAATGATTCCCCAACTAGTCTTTAAGTTGGTGGCCTCTTATCATTTGCCTATCTATTATAGGGATCAACCATTTTGAGTCCCAAGCAGAACACTACTTAGACAAGCCTTATGACTGCCATGACGTACATGGACAATATGTGGCTTCTAATGATACTATATAATACTCTAAACCCATATCAAACAAACTATCATTCTCTTCTTGAGTTTCCTTTTATCTTGTTTATTATACTTCTCATAAGTATATGCTCAACAGTATCCATGTAGATTTATGAAGATTCAGATTCCTGTGAAACTTGAATGTTTGGCCTCAGTATAATATCTGGATGGGATGTCAGTGCCACCTTTTACTTGACAATCAAGTTATTTCTTAGGTAAATTCTTCTATGAGATGGAGCAATCAAATATATTGCGGCATCTCCCCTTAGAGTCTTGAAAGCGGAGCTCTGAGAATCTTCCTGAGGTTATCCACAAGTCATGCTTAACATTGATCCAGTTTTCCTTGGGTGTTGGTAGGTGGGAATCTATCTGTGTCACAGTAAATTCCATAATGCCAGAAATTATTTGGCCAAGTAAGAAGGCTCAAAAAGCCAGAAACCCTTTAATAAAATTGACCAATTTAACAGACTTGAACCAAGCAGTTGATCAGAAATGGATTACAGCTGCTCCAGTCTGTCAGTTGAATCCAATCCCCCCTGTAAGTTGACGTTGATAAATTGACATAATTTAAGGGTCACCTGATATGATCTTATTTATCAGCATGGTCATCAGAAGTTGGTAACTCAAGGGTTCTTTGCAAACTGGACTAAGTATTCACTTGACAATGTGAAAGGAATAGGGGCCCAGGATCCAGGCGTTATTGCTTAGTCAAATTTTGATATATGTTGAATAATTTTCACTGTTCCAACTCTTAAGAGTTGAGTCCTCCCAAAAATTTTACTCGATAAAATCAAGTATCCCTTGGTCTAACTTTAATTTCAAATTCATCCTGTAGCTGGCCTTTTGCGCTGTGTTCCCTAAAATTGAATTCTTAGCCAGATTACTACAGGAAGATGGGGCCCTGCTGTCAGTACTTTGTTGTTGCCTCCGCCCAATGTTAATCCAATGCCTGCCAATCTTGGAGCTGTTCTGCCTATATATGAAGCTGAAACCTTGGTTCTACCTCAATGTCCTGAATTTTATTCTGAAGATACCCTGATTCTCTCACAGGCTATTTATCTTGGGCTACTCTGGTTAGTGTTAATCATTTCACCTAACCCTAGTATCTCATTTGGAAATTTCACAAAGCAGTATATGAAGCTACAATAGCGGTTAATCATTAACTCCATGTGGATTTGGGTGGTGATGCCCCATCACATGGAGACAGCTTCTTGCTATCCTGCAATTTCTGTCACAATCTGTGCCTGTCTGCTAGGATACCAATTATTGGTGGGAACACTGTTTGACGCGGGTGGAGGGAGGGCTGGGCCAGAGGGTAATGCCCACCATAGAATGGGGGCCAACTTGGGAATCTAGGATAAGGATTGTCCAAGCAAGAACCAGGGGCCAAAATTTGGCACCATGGGGCCCACTAAGCCTGTAAAAGTAAGGTAGAGTGTGTCAAGAAGCCAGTCATAGGTGGAGGCATTGGGCGGCTCAGGGTGAGGCGCGGCCAAGCCGGTGGGTAAGGCCCACCATAGAATGGGTGCTAACTTGATGATGTAAGATACAGATTGGCTGAGTAAGGACCAGGGTCCGGAGTTGGGGACCACTGAATCCACCAATCCTGTCAAATTAATGTAGAGTACTCCAAACTGTTGGGTAGAGGTGGTCTCGGCAGCGGCAGTAGGTTCCAGTGGGCAGTCTGGTCTTGGGGTTAATGGTGGAGTCATGGGAACAAAGTACACTGTTAGGTAGTTGCACTTGTCTTTGAACAATAAGGGCGGTATCTTGACCCTCTTTCCTTTGCATCCTATGTACTCAGTACTTCTAGTCCTTGCCAATGGGTCAGCAATGAGGATGGTTTCCAAGTCGTACTCCAAATAGGCTGGGTTGGGGGGTATTCAGTAAAATGCACAGGTCCAAAGGGGGCTTCCGGGGGACGGTATAATGCCTGGGGCAATTTGGCAGATTGGTCTTGAGAGGGGGCGGCGGCCTGGTAGTCTACTTGACTGGAATTAAGATGGAAGATCACTAAGACTAGATAGGGTAAGATTTTTTCAAACCAAAGGTTCATAAAACTTTATTATTGAAAATGACAATGTGGTCTTCACCATACCACCAGGGTTTTTATACCATGGGACTTTGCTTCTTCAATTTTTGCAGGGTTCAGGTTTGCAGACAAGGCACTGGCGGGGCATGGATCTTGGCTTAGAGTCTTGAGGGCAGCAGATCCAGGTAGTGCCTGCTCTGGTGAATAGAAGTGGTAATGCTTTGTTCCGCCGCCACTGTTCACTATGTCACCTGAGTAGTTCAATTGCACTACCCTCTCTGGACGGAATGCAGGCAGTTGATGGTGGTCATTGGCAGAGTTAAAAATAGGTTTTGTTTTGACCTCCTTAAGGCAAGCTGCAACCTCCGCATAGGTTTGGGTCTTTGATGGCTCAAGGTTGACATCAATCTGATGACCATTTGGGGAATTGTCCTTGGGAGACAGGCAGGTCTCAGAGTGACTCGTTAACTCGGGTATGCAATTCAGCAAGTGGGCGGGTTCCTGTCCACTCTGCGTGACTTGAGTAGTCTTTGGAGGATCCAGGTTTGATTCCAGGGCTTCCAGCGTTGATTCCAAAGCTCCAGTATTGGCTCTTGGCAGGTTGGCAGTAGGTCCTTCCCCAACCTCTGTTATCCAGGTTACATTTCCTTTGTTGGTATGGGTCTTTATTGGCACCAGTTTGGCAGCAGACTGGCAACTATTCAGGGAATCCTCTGTAGTAGGCTGGTGGGTCACGGGGTAATTTACCAATTTGAGCCTGTGACTCAACGGATTGGCAGGTCCTGGACTGTTCTGGAGGGTTTGATCTGCCTTCTTAGATCTGGGGCTCAACTCCTGGGTTTTCAATACAAGTATTGAAATGTCATTCATGACAGAGTGCTCCAAATATCTGGGTGGAACTGGTATCAGCAGTGGTAATGGTTTCTTGCAGGTAGTTGGGCTGCGGGGTTGGAGGAGGGGTCATTGGTATCAGGTATGCAGGCAGATAATTATACTTATCACAGAATAGTCTGGGAAGAACTGTGTACCACTTTCCTTTAAAGCTGATTGTTTCTGTGACTCTAGTTCTTGCCAAGGAGTTGGCAATGATTATATTTTCCGGGATGAACTTAGATTAGGCTGGGTTTGGAGGGTACTTGATGAAGTGTACAGGTCCAAAAGGGGATCCAGGTGTACATAATAACATAGGCAAGGGGGCACAGGTTTTTCAGTAGGAGTGGTGGGGGCCTGTGAGTCTATGGGGCTGGAGTGGAGATGGTAGAATACTAAAAAGTATAAGGTAGAATTTGTGTGAACCAAAGGTTCATTTAAACTTTATTATCAGAATTTCAATATCACCATTCTCAAAATAACTGGGGGTTTTATACTATTAATTTTTGTGTCTCCAAACTTTGCAGGATTTAGGTCTGTGAACATTCTTCCAACAGGAATTTGGCATTGGGGGATGCTTCAAGAGCAGCTAATTCTGGGTTGGCCGGTGTTGGTAAATATAAGTGGCAACACTTTATATTCCTGCTTCTATTTGTAACATCACATGAACTGGTATCAGGATTCTCCTTTTATTTTATTCCTGCTGCTAGTACTCACTTTACTATAATTGGTTCCTTTTAATATCCTTTAGTTAAGAATTTCAAGATTTTTAATTCCCCATGCATCCCTCTTCATTTTCCTTACTTTTTGGGTCAAATTAACCTAAAGATTAATGGTTAGTTTTAATTTCAAACTTACCTTCCCTTCACAAACAAGTTTTGAACCCAATACCTATGTGCTGGGTTAGTTTAAGCCAGTCTGAGATTAATTACCTTTTGCTTTTGCTCTGCTTTCCTTCCTGCTTACGCCAGCAGCCTCAGACCAAGTTTTTCCATTCTTCTGTCTTTGCTTTCTTGGTTTAAGCAAACAATCAAACCACTGGCTTCTTTGTTCTTCCCTTTACCTTGTTTTAACCATTTTACGTTAGAATAACTGTAAAAATGTACCTGTGATTGGTATTCTTTCCTTAATACCAACTAACTATCCTTGGTTAGTCCCCACACCCTTTAATTTTACCTCAAAACCCAGACTTGAATAAAAACCTGAGTTTTACTCAGTCTCAACTTAAGTTGAGATTGTTTAACTTGCACCCCAAAAAGGTACTTGTTAGGTTTTGTGGCTTGTGTTACTCTTTCAATTTTTAATCTAGTTTAATCTTAGTTCATGATTCCTTTTGACTTTATCCTTCACCAGTTAGGCAGCTTTTATAGTAGCACCCACAATTCAATTGTTGATAGCTTCAATCCCCCTACTAGTGTAGACCATTTCCCAGACTTAGAGATTGACTTTTTAACCAAATCTTTAGTCATTAAGACTGGTATTTATTTTATTTTATTTTCTTAGGGTTAATAAATTGTCTTAGTCCTTATTTTACTTTGTATAAGCTCTCAGGAGCCTTAGTTCAGTTAAAATTGCAAACTTTGCATACTTTCTTATATTTGACAAATATTAACATTCTTGGGTTAAAGGCTTTAGTTTATAATAATTTGCCCCAAGCCTTCAGACCTTACACCCGGTCAAATACATTACAGATTTGGTGTTGGGTACTAGTGTTGACTGAAACTTATTGGAGGGTTCATTTTTAAGTTTTCCCTTAATCTCCTTTCAGCAAGCAGCTGCCTCTGTGTAGGTTTGGACTTTTGATGGTACACATTTGACTGAGGTACATGTTTCATTTGGGAAATCACCTTGAATTTGTGGGCAGGTTATCAAACAACCTTCAAATTTGAGCCCAAAAACGTGGGCAGTCGGGCACTGGGCCCTCTTGGCTGGCAGGCTGCATATTCTTAGGACCAGGGGTTGATTCCTGCTTTTTTTGAAAAATTTTCAATATCAGAATTGAAATGCCATTCATGACACTGTCTTTCTTTGCACAATCAGAGTCTGCTGCAGTGCATCAACTTGAGAGCTGCTTGTGCACCGGTTCCTTGATACAATAGGTGTTATTGATATTGACCTCCATAACAATACCTGGTCTTCCCAGGACATGGCCAAGTTTGTGTTGGTCATGGTTGACTTCCCAGATTTCATCCACAATCCAGAACCTCTCAACTTGGAGTGGGATGGTCTACCTTGGCAGTATACTATCCCATAGAAGCTGGTCCTTTAATAGCAGTATCAGGATAGAACAGCCAGCAGGACCCATCAGAGGATATGAGCTAACTTAAAAATATAGAACATAAAGCACTCCACCCAAAACCAGGGGTCATCTTCAGGAACCATGATGTTAATTACCCCCATGAGGGTAATTTATATGCTACCAAACAGATTGTTAGAATCTTCAATGGGAAAATCTTGGGGGACGGGTAGCTGATCCTTAGGGTAGGAGGGAGATTCATTGGGACCTGGTATGTAAGAAGAAAGCTATATTTGTCCTGAAATAACCTGGGCTGGACAAATTACCAAAAGCCCTTGCAATTCATTCTAGTGGGATTCCTATTTCAGGCCAAGGGATCTGATAACAAGATGTTTTCTAGGTAAACTCTTAATAGGCGCTTGGTAAGATATGATGTAAAATGAACTGATCCAAAGGGTGGACCAGAGGTCTGTAAACTTTGGGCATGACAGCTGATGACTGATGGGTAATTAGGACAACCAGCTAAGTAGCACATTGTTAATACGAAAGATTACTAAATTAAAATAAAGTAAGAGTTATGAGAACCAATATTTCATAACACTTTTATTTCAGAATGACAATATAGCCTGGCATGGGCGCCATAGGCTCATATACTTTCCTATCGCCAGGCTTCATCTCTAGGGATTAGGATTTTGGGGTTGGTTATCTGGTTTTCAGGCAGGAAGGATGTCTTGATTATGAAGAAGCAAAGTGGCACTGTGATGGGATAGCCACTCATTAGTGGTATCTGGGAAATAGACAATACAACCTTCTGTTCTCAAGAACAGCACTCAAAAACAAAGAATCATATCATACACTCCATTGATCCCACTAATGAGCAGCTATCCCACCCCAGTGCCATTTTGATTCTTCAGAATCAGGACATCCTGCCTTTCTGAAAACCAGATAGCCAACCCCACAATCCCCAATCCTTAGAGATGAAGCCTGGTGATGGGGAAGTATATGAGCCTACGGCGCCCATGTCAGGCTTTGTTACCATTCCAAAAGAAAATTGTTATGATTCATTGGTGCTCATTTTCCCTCTCATATATATTTCTAGTAATCTTCCATTTGAACATTGTACCTAATGGTCTATCTTCCCACCTACCCATTAGCTGTCAGTCCCTCTGATCACATTTTACAGCCCCCTGGTTCTACATCCAGACCAGTTCATTTCACAGAGTACCCCCATCAAGCTGACATACAAATAGTTTTTCCTAGAAAATTTCTTGTTTTCTGACCCCTTGGCCCATACTATAAAACCTGCTAGGATAAACTGTGAGTGTATCTGGTATAATACCCAGCCCAGTTTTTTAAATACAAATACAAATACAAATACCTTGCCATAAATGAGTTTTTTTCTGAATTTTATGAAGCAAAACACCAGTTGAAGTTTAAGCCCTGTACTTCCTAAAATCTGGCCAAAATGCCCAAAGGACCAGAGATCCGCCCATCTTCCATTTTTTGCCATTTACATATGAAGGCTTTCAGATTGACAACTCACAATCAGTTTGATTTTTTCCTAGGAAAATCAAATTGAAGCTAATAGCTAAACATGCAATTCCTGCACTTATGCTGGGGTAGTAACCTGACTAATTGAGACCTTGACCAATTTCTCCGAAGAAATCACCAATGGTAGGCCCTCAGAATTGAATCAAATACCAGCCACCAACACCCATTATCCCAGATTTCCTGTCCTTGGAAACAGTACTGAAGAACATAAATATCCTGAAGTTTATTCTAATAAACTGGCTAATGATTTTTATCTTGGGCTTGATACTAATCTGTCCCCTAATTTCAATTTTATATCACCCAAATTACATATCCTGTTTTCCAAGTGAAGCTTGGCAGGAGGGTATTTGTTAATATCAGGGATCCACTCATTGGGAAGTCTCTCTCCAATAGAATGAAGTAGAGCTCCCAAGTTGAATTTGACTAAGGTGGACCCTACTGGAATCCCTATCATGAGCATGTGTAAGAGATGACCCAATAAGCAGAATCTCCCCAGAAAGGGAGTGAAGTGGCTTAAAATATAATAGACGCTGGTATACCCCAAGACCAACCAGGGGGCCTTGGGGTAGATAATTGGAGGGAATTGTGCTACTTCTATGTATGGGGCATGGCAACAGCTTGTTCCAAAACAATACCAAATTGAATCTTCTGATTTATCAGTGGGAGTTGGTTTGGGAGTCTCAAAGTTCACATTGGCTTGCCCATAACTGATTAACACAAAAAAAGCCCATACAAGGAAGATGAACTTCATGCTGTTGAAGGGAGAACCTTTTGAATCTACTAATCAAGTTTTTAGAAGTTTGAAAATATAGATTTATTGGTTTGATAGGAATAAGAAATTGTTGGAGCAATTTGAAAAGGGAAATTTTGTCAGTTTAAATACTGAGATCAAGTGAAGGAGGGAGCATAGTGGTATACCAGGTGATCCTGAATTAGTAGATTAGAAAGTATTGCTTTGCAGGTCTGCAGCAGGCTGCAGCCTGCAATGCAAGAAGAATAAGAAGAAGTAATTTGGGTTATTGCATTGTAGTGTACTTCTGCACTATGGTGGGGATAGTATTTTGAGTCTGGATGATTATTATTTCTCTGGCTTGGTATTTTTACGTCCCGTGATTGGCTAGGTGGTTCCCCTGAATATTGGCAATTTGTGTTTAAGCATTTAATTTTTGGTTGATTGGTTGTTTTTGGAGTTTCAGAGCTCAATTTAAGGCCTATATGGTGGTTGATGTCAGATTCATCATCTGGTCCTTGAATCTTGGATTTTAAAGTAGAGATTATATTTCTGATTTGGTTAGAGCTTTTTTCTTGCTTTTGTTTTTGCTTTTGAAAGTGCATTCATTAACTGATTTTAAATCCAGATTCAAATTGATTAATTCAATTAAACCGTTATAATTAATACTTCCAGTGTTAGAATTTAAAAATGCAATTTCCAATTTTTCCTTTGGACTAAGAGATCCAAGATTTGTTGTATTGTTTGTGAAAGGGATAAAATCCCTTGTAGTAACCTACTATACAACTGAACCAATGATATTTAAGTTTTTGATTGGGGAAGACAACAGTCTAATAAAAAGGGCAAGAATTAATAAACTATGATGTACTTTATTGAAGAATATTGTGACAAATAACCCTATATGGGGAAAGCCACCAGTCCACAGGGGGTGGCACAGTGGCAGGTTCCATGTAAGCTTTGAGGCCAAGGAA
Source organism: Entomophthora muscae (assembly GCA_014839935.2). Classification (NCBI taxonomy): domain Eukaryota; kingdom Fungi; phylum Entomophthoromycota; class Entomophthoromycetes; order Entomophthorales; family Entomophthoraceae; genus Entomophthora; species Entomophthora muscae. The sequence continues at coordinate 461,932 of QTSX02001451.1, read as the reverse complement.
TAACTTGCACAGGTATCAGCAAGGTCAAATTGGTAGCGCTCCTAATTAGGAGAAAGTGCCCACTATTTGGCATTACCATCAGATTGATCCATGCCGTTAGATATGTCTTGGGGTGACTCATCTAGCGCCCCCTGTGTATTATAATATATGTTGGCAGGAAAGAAATAAAACTGCGTTGAAACACCCCCTTTCCCCCTGCTTGTTGCCAGACACCAGGATTGGAGTCTGCAGTAGATTTGGGAAGGTCCGCACAAACAACCTTTGTGTGAAGATAAGCAGCAAGGATGCAAGCAATTGTGGTGGAGCTTTTTGGTGTTTCCTTGGGCGTCTTCATGTGGGTAGGTATGGTTGTTGTAGGCAGCAGCTATCTTGAAGGGCCCAAGATGATTGGGCTCCAGTTTGATGGAGTTGGGATTAAGGCCATAGATAGTATCACTGTGACAGTCCACATGGAAGCTGTTGTGAAGGCAAGGGCTTATCTGGCCACAATAAAGACTCTATGCTGAAAGTTGGCAAAGAATAGTGGCTTTGGGAAAGGTAGAGGCCTAGTAGGTAAAATGGTCTGCTAGGGGAAGGTAAGGTCTGCCTAGTAGGTGACATTGACTACTAGGAAGAATGAGTAAGTTAACCTGGTAGGTAACAGAGGACTGTTAGGTAAGGGAGGAGCTGAGGTAGATCCACAATCCCTTGGCCACTTGCAGGAGGTCTGTAAGTGGGCACCTTACCTAACAGACTGGTAGGATGTCCTTATCTGTGTTTTCCTGGAGGCTTTGGGGAGGTTCTGAAGCCAACATAGGGGCATTTATATGCTTGGAGATGTTATTAGCATAGCTGCTCAGGGAAACAGCTGCAGAACTTGATAATGAACAGGTCTCTGGGAAGTAAAGTTGATTACTTTGCAACTGAAAGCTAATATTAACTACTGAGTTAGTAAAGACAACTGCACAGACATGAGAATTGTCTGTGGTTGAATGACCCAAGTGGAGGTCACTTTCAGGGGCCTATCAAATGCCAGTATCCTTGTAGACTTATTGCCTGAGTATGAGGTATTGAAAACAGGGACTGAAAATGGAACCAAGGTGATTTATAGTGAGAAATGGAACCAAGGTGATTAATAGTAAGGAATGGAACCTAGGTGGTTCATAGTGAGGACTAGCTGAAGGACTGGAAGATCATGGAGAAGGAATAGCTGAAGGACTGGAAGATCATGGAGAAGTAATAGCTGAAGAACTGGAAGTTGGTCAAGAAGGACCAGCAGAAGTAAATGAAAGAGCAGGAATGATAGACTTGGACTGTTGAAAAGAAGATTAATAATAATAAAGAAGTAGATAAAAGAATTAAGTAATATGCCAAAAAGATATGATAAAAAGATTTAGATAAATATCATATAAAAAAGGGAAAACAGGAAATGATTTACAAAAAATAGACTGTAAATTTATAAAGAATTGATTGAGTAAGAAGGAGCCAAAGTAGCAGGAAACAAGACAGAGAAACTCTTTGGACAAAGGCTGGAGTTTTACCAAAATGATTAAGTGAGGCAAGAAGCAAGCAGCAGATGGTTTCAAATGGTTAAAATGTTGAAGATAACACTGAGAAACTCATAGAAACGCTGAAGAAGTTAGGGTTCAAAAATCCCCTAAGTAAAACATATGTGGAATTGATCAATTTTGGCTGGAGAAACATGATGGGAATCACAAAAAACTGTTTTTAACATGGAGCAGGTGTTTATCCAGAGCAAGGTAGTGCCGGGTTTGAACCAGCGTCAAGAGTAAGTCATTTGGGTAAACATTTTGGAAAAATAGTTAAATCAGGGCGTTTGATTGGATGCAGGTTAAAGCTTTTTTGATCACTGTTTTAATGGCTTTAACTGAAGGGTTTAAGCCTAAAAAATGAGGGAATTAATCAGGAAAAGATGGTTTTTAATTGGCTTAAGTAAGTTAAAAGGTTTAATATATTATAGAGCAGAAGAAGCTGGATAGTTTGAGCCTGGAAACCCAAATATATGAGCAGAAACAAGGAATGAAACAAGGAGCTATAAAAGGCAGATCAGTCTGAGGCTTTTCTAGGATTGGACAGAGTGGATTACCAAAACCACTAAGGACTGGTTGAGACTGATCTAGACTGGACTAGATTGGAAACAGTGGATAACAAAGGATACTGTAAATTCAGAGCCTAAAGGTAAAAATGCGGGATTGTCAAATTGTTTTTGTGTGAACTCACCAACTTAATGGAGTAATTTTCATCCCAGAAAAACTTACTTTTTTATATAAAAGGATTAAAAGTATTTCAGTAAGTTGGTGAGTTCATACAAAAGCAATTTGACAATCCCACATTTTTACCTTTAGGTTCTGAATCTACAGTACTAAGACTACACAGAGAGCTGGAGACCAATATAAAGGTGCAGAAGACCAAGATAAAGGAGCTGGAGCCTAAGATAAAGGAACAGGAGCTTATGATAAAGAGCAGGAATCCAAGCAAGGAGAAGGAGTCAAAGACTAAGATGCAAGAGCCCAAGACCAAGACCAAGACCAAGTACAAGGAGTCCAAGAGATTTTGGAGGACTCCAAGTATTGGCACATATCAATTGTTTCCCTGACCCTGGGTCATACACCAGAAGGTTTCTATGGGGATCTTCCTTCTGAAAGCAAATAAAAGCCCATTTTGACCCCTGTCCAAATTTCCAAGTAGTGCAAATAGTCCCTATGAGTGAATTTCCCAATATCTTCTACCCTAGCCAAGGGGAGTAAAATACCTACCACCAAAGCTGTCAAAGGTTTACCACTAGTAAACCCTCTCAGGAGGAGTGGGAAAGGTTAACTAGACACCTTGAGATGATAGATGGGGGAGTAAATTTATTGAGAATGGATTTACTAGGCTGTTAAAGGATTGGTACAGGCCCACAGAGGGTTTTCATCAGCTGAGGTACAAGTGCATGGTGGGGATGCCTGCCTAGTCATAGGGAAAGTATTGGAACAGTTTTCAGTAATACATGCCAAGTATAAACTTCAAGCTAGCCACCTACCTCTACTAGGGAATGGCAACTCCTTTCAGCTGGTCCCTGGCTATGACCCAGGGCACACAATGGGGACTGGTGAACAGGAACCCCACAATCACTAACAGCATACCTTGCCTTGAGGTGTTTAGTCCCCCTTGATCCGCTCTTGCTCTATGTTGTAAGCCTTGGTGCGCCATTGACTCAGGGAGGGAGTAGTTACAAGAGGAGGCTTCTTGGTAACTGTGGACCGTAATTTCCCTTGTTTCACCCCTGTCAGACCATCAGGAGTCCCAAAGGTCAAGGCGCTGTGGCTAAAACCTGTACCCTGATTGATCCTGGCTTATAAGAGAAGTAGAGAGGTTGTGAGGTGTTCAGTCCAGACAGTATTTGGGTGCTCCTACAAGAGCTTGGCAATTAGTTGCATCCAGGAGCCATTCAGGCATTCTAGGCATCTGTTGGCTTAGGGATGGTATTGTGTTATTACCACTTGTTAAAAGGTGTTCTTGGCGCAGTATGCTTTCATAATGTTACCTATAAGTTCAGGTCCCCATTGGTGATGAGATGCTTGGGGCGTCCAAAACGGACCACAATCTCCCTGCCAATGAACCAAGTGATGGTGGTGGCAGTGTGATTAGTGGTCTGTCATTCCCTGCCCCAAAGGGCAGGCTTTTTAGAGATTTATTTGTTTTTGCTTTAGTTTAATCTTTCTTTTATTTTTAAATAATTAAAATTTTAAGTTAAAAGTTAATAATTAAGTATTCTAGGTTAGTTACCTTGTTTTACGCTGATTTGCATTCAAATTGTTGTTGTTGTTGTCTTCCTTATTCCTAGCTATTATATTAGCTTATATATATTTATACTTCAAAGTTATAAGATTTTTAAGTCTATTTTACCTTTCAAAAATCCTGCTTACATCATTGCTTCTCTTCCCCAGCTTATGTGCTGATCTGCGGTCTGTACTGGGTTTCTGTTGTCCCCTTCTTCTCCAGGTTCCTCACGCAAATTTCTCCAGTTGCTCCTGTCCTTGGCTGCTTTTCCCACAACTATCATTTCTCAACTGGCTAGGATTTTCTATAAATAAAGAGCTTGTGAAGAGTAGGCTTTAAGCCAAAATTCTAAGTGATTTCTTACCTTCAATCTTTATCAATTTTTAACTTCAGATCTTAAATTTTAGGAATTTATATTTTTTATTAATTCATTCTAATTTTTCTTCTTTTCTTTTCTTAAATAAATGGAAGTTGTAAAATAACAAGCCTTAGGCTTGTTGTATCCATTATTTTCCCTTGAGGAATCTTTTAATAGTTACATGTACCAGTTTGCTGATGGAGAGTATCACAATATTGACATTCCCCTAGTTACTAATTGTTCACTATTAAATACCTTGTTTTATCTTCTTTGTTTAGGGTTCTTAAACTCTGTCACTCCTTTTGTAACCCAGTATAAGTTCTTAGCAGGATTCTTTAAGACCATATTGCAGACAGTTCCTACCTTTTTATACCTTCTGAATATTAGCCCTAATGCTTTACACACTTTAGTTTATAACCTTGCATCACTATAGGCAAGTCCTTACATGGTTGCCCATACCACAGGCCAGCAGGTAGAATAATAGATTTCTGTGATGATATATGTCTTGCCCAGCTTGTCTTCTGGCAAGGGGCCAACAATGTCAAGAGCCCACTGCTTGAAGGGTTCCATGGCTTTGATTGGCAGAACTGACTTGGGCAGGGCAGGTTTGGACGTGTTCTTTTCACACAGAAGACACATCTTGAGGAGTTCCAGGATGTCCTTGTGCATACAGGGCCACCAAACCTTATGCTTCATGATTTCAAAGAGTTTACACCCTCTGATATGACCTAAGGTGCAGTGGTCATGCAATATGGTGTCTCCTTGTTGTATGATGGGAATGTAAGGCGTCTTTTCACCTGTCTCTTCCCGGAAGCAGATATTTCCAGCATCAGTGGTGAACTGACTTTTGTTGTCCTTCAACTTGGAAATAGTCACAGAGTTCAGGCCTTTGTAACAAGTGGCTTCAGGAAGTAGATAGAGACTGGGCCAGTCAGGGTCTAAGCTGACACTCCTGTGATGGACACTACATACAGTCTGGATAGAGTATTGGCTGTGACCAGCTCTTTTGTGGGTTTTTATTTTCATGCACAGCTGATACAGGGACATAAGCTTGACCCATCCTGCCTGGTGTTGGGTCAATTGTGACTGAGTGTTGAAATACTTAAAAGACTTGAGGTGGAAATGTGGCCCCCTTCAGGTAACAACACCACTTCTTGATGCAGTGCACAATTGCCAATAACTCCTTATCATGTATGGGGTAACATTGCTCTGAGTGTTAAGCTTCCTGGGTTTGTGAAACACAGGAAGGAAGACACCCTTGCCAGTTTCCACTCTTAGTATTTCCCCTATGGTTCTGTCAGAGGTGTCAGTCTCAAGCTTGTACTGACAATTCTAGTTAGGGAATTGTAGCACAGGTGCAGTTGTAAGCCTTTGATTCAACATCTCAAAGGCCTGGTCTCTTATGGGCGTCCAGTGGAAGCGCTTTTTGGTGTTTATAAGCTTGGTGAGAGATGCAATTAGTTCTCTGCAATTGGGTATAAACTTGTACACATATGTAACCATGCTTAGAACGTACACACCTGGCCCGCATTGGTGGGAGATGACATGCTTGTAATTGCCTTCATCTTGACAGGGTTGGGCTTTATTCCCTGGGCAGAGATGGTGTGCCCAAGGAATAGGAGCTCTGACCTGAGAAATTTGCATTTGGAAGGCTTGGCCTTCAGCTGGTTTTTAAAAAGGATGTTGAGGACAGCATGGAGGTGTATGATTTTATCTTGAATGAAGACAATGATACTGTCAAGTTACACAATGACACACTTTCCAATAAAATCCTCAAATGCTTTGTTCATCAACATGGCAAAGATGGAGGGAGCTTTGGTCATTCTGAAGTTCATGACCTGATACTCAAACAACCCATAGTGTGTGCAGAAGGCAGTCTTTGCCTCATCTCCTGGTGCAACGCGGACCTGGTTGTACCCTGCGGTGAGATCAATATTACTAAAGACCTTTGCATCCGCGAGCGTGTCAAACAGGTTGTCAATCAATGGCAGGGGGTATTTGTTCTTGACAGTCACTTTGTTTAGAGCACGGTAATCAGTCACTAACCAAAGGGACCCATCCTTCTTGGCTACGGAAAAGACTGCAGCCCCGTAGGGTGAGAGGGAGGGGCAGATGAAGCCCTTGTTGAGTGCGTCCACAAGGTTTTGACAGAGAGTTTTGTCTTCCTTGGGCTTCAGACAATAAAGGGGATGTGCCTTGGGAAGCAACCCTTATAGTTGTACAGAATGTTATATCTCCTGGGGAGGAGGTAGTGATCAAGTGTTTCACTGAAAACGTCCTTATACTCATCAAGGAGTGTGGCAAGTTCTGGTGGGGGAGGAGTGGTCAAGGGGAGATCTGCAAGTAGTTTGGTGGAGATAACTTCAACTGAGCATTGATTAAAGTCCAGTTTTCCTCCCTTGAAATTGTATGTACCCGTCTCTGTGATTCTGACAAACACAGTATCATGCAGTAACTTGCTCATTTTGATAGGATAAATCTAGAAACTCACCCCATTCCTGTTAAGGGTGATGACAGACACATCCCAGTTAATATAGGGATGGTTGTGTTGCAGCCAGTCAAGACCAGCAATGATGTTGTGGCTGAGACCTGCCATAATTGGTCCAGAGAGCTTAACGTGGATTTTCCCCATTATCACAGAGAAAGGTAATGTCTCATGGGTAATTGCCACTCTTCAGGAGTCAGCTACTTGTACTGGCTTAAATTGGCTGGGCACTTGGTCTAGTTGTTGAGAGTCAGTGAACGCCTGGTCCACCATAGTGTGGTTGGCCCCAGTATCTACCAAAAGTTTGTGGGTGTTCCCACAGAAACAGGAGGGATAGGCCAAGCGGGTTACTTTATTTGAAGAATGGCTTGCTTGGAGAACAGGGTTGTTGCTGTGGATCTGAAAGACGTTGAGAGTTTCAAGATCATGCACATTATAATCACAGGGGTTCTTTGCAAGTAGAGATTGAGAGCAAGGGTCAGGTGGGGTTGTAGGGCCTCTCGTTGCTACAACCCCCAGGCTTTTCCCTGATCCTCAATCTGTGCTAGCTGGAGCTCCCCCTCGCAGGGGCGTTTAGTCCCATTATCCTGCTGACGGGGCTGGCGGCGGCCCACTTGATTGTGGCCACTGCCAGATGTTGTACGAGGTTGGGACAAAGCGTCACTGGTATGGCGGAAGCCCACTGAGGCCTAGTTGTTATCCTCCATAATGGCTTTATAGCAGTCATCAATGGAGGTGCAGCGGCCAACGGGGACCCACTTGCAGATATGGGGTTTTAACCCATTAACAATAAGGGTGAGTAACATGGCATTCTCATTGATCACTCATTTGGGGGCAGCAGCAAGAGCTTGTTGAAAGGTGGCAATGTACTCAGGAACGTACCCAGTTTGTTTGATTGCTAGAAGAGGAGTCCCCACAACAATGGGGGAGAAGGTTTTGCTGTAGCAGGACTTGGCGGCGTCTTGGAATAACGCCCAGGTAATATTGAGTTCTTGACTGGCCCAGTTGGTGAACCACACAGCGGTGGGCCTTGTGAGGCAACCAGACACAGTGGCAACCCACATGGACTCAGGAACCTGATAGATGCAAAGGCGGGTTTCAGTAGATTGGAGCCAACTGACAATGTTGGTCCCTTTGACGCCATCAGCAAAGGATTCTAGCTGGAGGTTGAGAATGCGCTGGGACAGGTCTGACTGGGGCAGGGTGACACTGGCGTCATGCTGCCCGAGGTGGAGCCAATTGTACACACTAGTGATAAATAGCTGGTCTTGATAGATGACATACCTGTTGGGGATGTCCCTCTTGGGGATTGGAAGGAACATCTCTTGTTGTGAAGTAGCCATACGGCCCGTACTCTGTCCTTTCTTGGGGGGATTTTGTTTTGAAGATAGGTTGTGAGCCTACTGCTGCTATCACTGTTGCAACTGAACCAATTAGAGTTCAGTGTTTGTGGGGGGAAGACAACAGTCTAATAGAAAAGATAGAAATGAATAGAATAAGGTATTGTTTTATTGTAGAATATTGTGATTAATATACTATATGGGGAAAGCCACAAGGGGGTGGCATAGTGGCATGGTGGCATGCTCCATGTAAAGATTGAAGCCAAGGAATAACTTGTGCTGGATCAGCAGGTTCACTTGGCAACGCTCCTAATTAGGAAGAAGTGCCTGTAATTTGATATTGCTATCAGAATGGCCCATGCTGTTAGATAGGTCAAGGGGCAACTTGTTGAGTGCCCCTGTGTATCTAAAATATGTTAGCAGGCAAGAGGGACTTGGTTGCAATACATACTTCACATTGTTTGAGGACTACTTGCACGTCCTGGTACAGGGTTGGCCACCATGCTTTGTGTTTTAGAAATTTGTACAGATTTTGGCTTTTTGTGTGACCTAGATCTTGGTGGTAACACAAGATGGTATTGACTCTTTGATGTGTGGGAATTTATGGAATGGTGGTTCTGTTGGTCATTTTTTGATGTATTGATCTGTACACGTTGGTAAAGAAATTTTTGTTCTTGATGACAGTCTCTTTTGTGATGACAGTGGTACCTGGGGGAAACCCTAATCCTTGGTTTGGAGTATCAGGAGGGGCCAGTCCGGGTCCAGACCATTTTCACCTCTTGTGGCCCTGATGTATAGGCAGGAAAGGGCATCAGCCATGACTAGCTCAGGTCCAGTCTTGTACTGGATATTCATGTTGAACCTCTCTAGGACTTCCATCCAGTGTGTCTGGTGTCTGGATAGATTGGCCTGGGTCTTAAACCAGATAAAATACTTGTGGCCAGTCAGGGTAGTAAATTCTTCCTGGCGCTCTAGGTAACAGCGCTATTTCACTAGACAGTGGACAATGACCAACAGTTCCTTATCATGGATAGGATAGTGACATTCACTGTCTGTCAGCTTGTGTGATTCATAGGCTATCAGTAAGAAGTTACCATTGTCTGTTTTGATTTGTAACACCCCTCTAATGGAGGCATCCAAAGCATCAGTTTCCATTTGGTAGTCTCCTACTTGCTTTGGGTATTGAAGAATAAGAGCAGGCATCAGCTTTTCCTTCAGGAAGAAGAAAAAGAGGTTGTACTGTGGAGTCCACACAAATTTAGACTTGACGCCTGTTATTGATAGCAAGGGTGCCATCAGGACTCTGCAGTTGGGTGTGAATCACTGGACATAGGCAATCATCCCTAGGAAGGTGAAGAGTTTGGCTTTGCCCTTGGGTGACAGCATTTTGCAGATTACTTGGATCTTTTGCTTGTCAGGTTTAATGCCGTCCTTTGACACTATGTGATCAAGGAATGGCAGCTGTTTGGCTTATGTCTGGCACTTAGATGGCTTGGCAAGCAGTTTGTGTTGTGCCAAGGTTGCAAAGACCGCCTCTAAGTCCCTGTGGTGTTATTTCCCCAAGGGGCTGTACACAACTAGGGCGTCTAAATATACTGATGCATGCTTGCCTATGTGTGGCAAAAATACTTTGTTCATGAAGGTCACAAAGGTGGATGGGGTGTTTGTCATGCTAAAGTTGAGTACCACACACTTGAATGAACCATACTTGGTAAGGAAGGCTGTTTTGGGTATGTATTCCTCTTTGATGCAAATTTGGTTGTAGCCTGCAGTTAGATCAATCTTGGAGAAGACTGTGGCTCTACCCAAGGCGTCAAAGAGGTTGTCAATAAGTGGTAGTGGGTAATGATTCTTGATGATAACTTTGTTTAGGGCTTGTTAGTCTGTGACTAGACGCAGGGTACCATCTTTTTTGGCCACAAAGAATACAGTGGCCCTAAAGAAAGATTGTGAAGGGAAGATAAGTTCTTTCCTCAATGCTTCCTTGAGGTAAGCGCATAGGGCGTCATCTTTGTTCAGGGTCAGCCAGTAGATAGGTTGTGCTTTGGGTACAGCTCCTTTGAGTTGAATGGAATGTTGGATATTTTTTCTGGGGGTAACCTGGGTAGAGCCTCCTTGAAGATTTCTGGATGGCGGGCCACAATTTTGCAATCCTGAGGCGTGGAGGTATCCTGGTGATCTCTGAAGTGTATGATCCTGTACTGGCAGGAGTCCCAGTCAATTGTCTCCAGGGTTTCCTTTTTGTCCCAGGTCTCTGCAATGCGCACAAAGACATGGTTGTGTGGGAGTTGATCCACTGAGTCAGGGTAGATCTGGCAGTTGACACCTTCACACTTGATGGTCAACACTGAGGTTGCCCAGTCTACGTGAGGATTGTTCTTTTGCAACCAATCTAAACCCAGTACAATGTCAAACTTTTGAAAGTCAATGACAGGACCTTGGATGGTGGAGTGTAGGTTCTCAAGCATGACGGAGAAGGGGGTGGCTTCCCTTGTTACGGCAATGTGGTGTTCATCAGCCAAGACCACGTTTTTAATCCACAAAGGATTAGTGGCTATCTTGAACTTGTCCATAAAGCTGCTGTTGACTAGGGTTTAATCTGCGCCCAAGTCCAGGAGTGCTGAGCCTGTGTAACTTTCAGGACTGAGAATTATAGTCTCAACTAATATTTCCTATTTTGTTGATATTTATGCCAAGACTTCTGTTTGTTTGTTTGTTTCTCCTTTACTATCTTTGGTTGCCTTTATTTCCGCGAATAATGAACCATTTCAGCCCAAACTGGTGTCATCCAAAAGCCCTCAATTCCAGCTTTCAGAATCTTACTCTTGACAATATACTTATGATTCGAAATTATGAGTTAATCTTGCTTAAACATAATTCCCCTATCATCTCCTTTTCATAGAATTGGGTATAAAAACCCTCACAGTTCTATTATTCCAAGCAATTCAATCTCCTCCTGTTTAGGCTCATCAATTAAACTTTTGTCTCAATCCTAGCTGTAACTCTTTTATCCTTAGGAAATAGTAATTTGTTGGTGATGGTTGAGCACAGGCTTTGATACAACTGCAGCTGTTGTTGAAAAAGTCTGAAGTCTTACAGTAACTGTGAAAACAGAAAGGATAGGACATCAGTTTATTGGGATGTCTGACAATGGTGTACAGTACCAGGTCTTCTGAGGGTACTTGGATCATTGGGCATTGGTCCACGTCCTTGGGTCAGTACTCATCATTAGGTGAATCAGGAGTTGTGCGGGGAGAGCTTGGCCCGCTTAGCGCTCTCCCTGGGCTTTTCCCTTGTCTTGATTATCTTGTGGTAGTGATACAGAAATGGGTACAATTTGACTGGCCATTGTTCCCACTTCCATGTCTTTTTGAGCTCGCAGGTTTATGGTTTGCACTGTTGTTGTTCCCAGGAGGCAGTCAATTGGAACACCCATCTGGGTGAGAATCTTTGGGTTGCTCTCTCTTTCCAGTTAGTGCCTTGCAGAGAGAGAGTTGGATGTTTGCTCTGCTTTCTCTGCCTTGCAATACATGCTCTGTAGATTGGTCACCTGGTCCAGGTTCACGTGCCTCATTGCATGCAATTTGAGGGCGTCATAGTACATCAGGTGTGTGGCTGGGGTGTCAACGGCCATGTCAGAGGGTGCGCGTACTCAGAGTTCCTTGTAGGCGCGGGTGAGTTCCTTCATAGTGCCCATCTGGGTCAAGTTCTTTACTTGGCATATGATCATGAGCGCAGTTTCCTTAAGCAGAAATCTTGCCAAGAAGTCTTGTTTGAAGGTATCCCAGTTCTTCTTGGTATGTTCTTTGTGCCACTTGTTGCACCAGGTGCCAGCGTCATGGGTCAGTCAGATGCAGATTTTTACAATCCAAAATTGCTGTGGGTATTCCATCTGGGCCAGCTTGCTCTGGGCAGACTGGATCCATGCGGCAGCATTGTTGTCATTGGCCCTGAAGAAAGGTTCCAAGGCAGTGCTTCAGAGTCTTTGGGCTACATAGGCGGGCATGGTGTTTTTGTTAGTTGGTTGTGGGATGGTGATAGCTGTCTGGAAGAACCCTTGTGTAGACACAGCATTGAAGGTGGGTAGTGGAATCACTGTGTTCTGGTACAGGACAAAACCATCAGGTATCTTGGCACCAGGGGTGTATGGAGTCCAGTCCAGCAGGGGGCCAGACATGATTCTGTCAAGGATTTGTTGGCCGCGGCAAGTACGGGCAACAGGCGGAATTTTACAAGATGAGGTAGGATGGAGAACCTATCTGTGCTACCAATGTTGTAACTGTTGTTGAAACCGCAGGCTCAACCCGCCAGCAAGGTTCCAACCAAGCGGGTTTGTGACCTGCAATCTGATTACCTGGTCACTTGAAGCCAGACTAGGAAGTCAACTTGAATTACCAAATCCATCAACATGAACAGATGATGAGCCTTCACAGTGGATACCTCAATTTGGCGCTTGACTCATTAGCAGGATCAAGCCACCCCCTCTTCCATCCAGCCGTGTGATCACCAATCATGTTCCTGCTATCCATTGATTCACAATAGCTATATAATCACTATCACACAATAAAGATTATTATCTATCTTCTAAATATTTTCCCCGTGTAACTCTGCTAAAACAGCACAGTTATAACATTGATATCACAGGTAGGTTCTCCATCCTACCTTATCTTGAAAAATTCTGCCTGTTGCCCGCACACACTGCGGCCAACAAATCCTTGACAGAATTATGTCTGGCCTCCTGCCTGACTGGACACCGTATACTCCTGGTACCAAGATTCCTGATGGCGTTGTTCTCTACCAAAACACGGTGATCCCGCTACCCGCCTTCAACACCCTGTCCTCCCAAGGGTTCTTTCAGGTGCCTTCCTCAATGCCACAACCAGCCAACAAAACCACCATGCCCGCCTATGTTGCACAAAGACTTCACAGCGCCGCCTTGGAGCCCTTTGCAGGGGCCAACAACGGCAATGCTGCCGCATGGATCCAGTCTGCCCAAAGCAAGCTGGCTCAGATGGAATGCCCACAGCAATTTTGGATTGCGGAGATTTCCATTTGTCTGACCCATGACGCTGGCACCTGGTGTGACAAGGGGCACAAAGAACACACTGACAAGAACTGGGACATCTTCAAAAAGGACTTCTTGGCGAGATTTGTGCTTAAGGATATGGCGCTCATGATCATACACCAAGTAAAGAACCTAACTCAGACAGGCACCATGAAGGAACTTACCCGCGCCTACGGGGAACTCTGTCTCCGCGCCCCATCTGATATGGCCTTTGAAGCCCCAGCAACACACCTCATGTACTACGACGCTCTCAAGTTGCATGTGATGAGACATGTGAACCTGGACCAGGTTAGCAACCTGCAAAGCCTGTACTGTGAAGCAGAACAAACATCCAACGCTCTAAACAAGGCACAGACTGGGAAATGAGAAAGACCCAAGGACTCCCATCCAAGTGGGCGCTCCTCTCAACCACCTCCTGGAGGCAACGGCAACAACAAGAACCACAAGCCCACAGGTTTGAATGGGAATGGAAATAACAGCCAATCAAATTGTATCCATTTCCGTGTCACCGCCACCCAAGGCAACCAAGATGAGGGAAAAGCCCGGGGAGAGCACTAAGCAAGCCAAGCTCTCCCCACACAGCTCCTGACTTGCCCAACAATGAATACCAACCCGAGGACGTGGACCAATGCCCAATGATCCAAGTGCCCTCGGAAGACCCGGTACTATACACCATTGCCAGACATCCCAATAAATTGATGTCTTACCCTTTCTGCTTTTGCAGTTACACAGGCTCAGCACTCCTGGACTTGGGCACAGATCAAACCTTAGTCAACAGCAGCTTTGTGGATAAATTCAAGCTGGCCACTAATCCTTTGCAGATTAAAAATGTAGTCCTGGCTGATGAACATCACATTGCCGTGACAAAAGAAACTGCTCCCTTCTCCGCCATGCTTGAGAACCTCCACTTCACCATCCAAGGTCCCGTCATTGACTCCCCTAAGTTTGACATTGTACTGGGACTAGACTGGTTACGGAGAAACAACCCCCACGTGGACTGGGTGACCTCAGTGTTGACCATCAAGCGTGAAGGTGTCAACCACCAAATCTACCCAGACTCTGTAGACCAACTCCTACGAGACCACGTCTTTGTACACATCACAGAGACTTTGGACAAGAAGGAAAACCTGAAAGCAATTGACTGGGACTCCTTCCAGTATGAAATCATACACTTCAAGGACCACCAGGACACCTCCACACCGCAAGATCACAACATTGTGGCCCGGCACCCAGAGATCTTCAAGGAGGCGTTACCTGGGCTACCCCCTGAGAAATACATCCAACACTCTATCCAACTCAAGGGGGCTGTACCCAAGGCACGCCCCATTTACAGGCTGACCCCAAACAAGGACAACACCCTGCGTGCCTATCTTAAGGAGGCACTGGAAAAAGGACTTATCTGCCCCTCACAGTCTCCCTTTGGGGCCGCCGTATTCTTTGTGGCCAAAAAGAACAGTACCTTACGCCTGGTCACAGACTACCGCGCCTTGAACAAAGTCACCATTAAGAATTGTTACCCATTACCACTAATTGACAATCTCTTTGACGCCTTGGGAGGAGCCTCTGTCTTCTCCAAGATTGATCTAACTGCAGGCTACACCCAAATTTGCATCAAGGAGGAAAACATCCCCAAGACAGCCTTCCGCACTAAGTATGGTTCCTACAAATGTGTGGTACTCAACTTTGGCATGACCAATGCCCTGTCCACCTTTGTAACCTTCATGAACAAAGTGTTTGCGCCACACATAGGCAAACACGCCCTAGTGTACCTGGACAATATTATTGTCTACAGCCCCTCAGTGGAACAGCACCACAAAGACCTGGAGGAAGTCTTTGTGATCCTGGCACAACACAAACTGTTGGCCAAGCCCTCCAAATTCCAGTTCTTCTAAGAGCAACTACTCTTCTTGGGACACATAGTCTCAAAGGACGGCATCAAACCCAACAGTCAGAAGATACAAGCCATCTTCAAAATGCCACCTCCCAAGGACAAATCAGAACTCCGCACTTTCTTGGGAATGGTGGCCTATGTACAACGCTTCATACCCAACTGCGGCGTCTTGACTGCCCCCTTGTCTGCCATAACAGGCGCCAAGTCCAAGTTCATATGGACCCCCCAATGTGACCTCTGTTTTAGACGTCTCAAGGAAAAGCTCACAACAGCGCCCATCTTACAATACCCCAAATGAGACAGAGAGTACCAGATGGAAACCGACGCTTCATATGCATTCATTGGGGGAGTACTACAAATTAAGAATAGTGATGGTGATTTCCTGCCCATAGCCTACAAGTCACGCAAACTGACGGATGACAAGTGTTGATACCCAATCCACAACAAAGAACTGTTGGCCATTGTACACTGCCTAGTCAAATGGTGCTGTTACCTGGAACATCAGGAAGAATTCACAGCACTAACCAATCATAAGTCACTCATCTATTTCAAGTCACAAGCAAACCTGTCACGCCGCCAAGCGTGGTGGATGGAAATCTTAGAAAGGTTTAACATGCTCATCCAATATAAGCCCGGGGCTGAACTTGCCATGGCAGACGCCCTGTCCCGCCTGTATGTCTGCGCTTCTAGGGGAGAGAATGGGCTTGACCCAGAATGGCCTCTCCTAGTGCTCCGTACAAAAGACAAAGGGTTCCCCGCAGGCACAACCAATATCACCAAAGAAACGGTCATCAAGAATGAACATCTCTTTGCTGACGTATACAGGACTCTGCACAGAAAAATGTCGGATGGCACAACCATTCCCTACATTCCCACACATCAACGAGTCAATACCATTCTTTGCTACCACAGGGATCTTGGACATACTAAGAGCCAAAATCTATACAAATTCCTAAAACATAAAGCCTGGTGGCCAACCCTATACCGCAATGTCCAAGAAGTGCTAGAACAGTGCGAGGTCTGCAAAAATTTTGCCAAAAGCAAAACCCCGCCTAAGTCTGTACTCCCCATTCAAACCCAACTACTGTTCAAGGTATGGGCTCTTGACATTGTGAGCCCCATGCCAGGAAAGCACAACAACAAAAAATACATCATCACTGCCATCAATTTTGTGACAAGGTAGCCAGTAGCCCAAGCGGTGAAAACACACACCGGTAACAACGTCTGACAATTCATTGGCAAGTAAATAATCAGCAGGTTTGGAAAGCCAGAACTCCTGATAACTGATGGGGGCAAAGAATTGACCTCCAAAAACACCAACATGTACCTTGCCAAAAATGGGGTCAAACACACCGTCACAACACCATATCATCCAAAGGCCAATGGACGCGTAGAGCGGCTTAATGGTAGCCTTGTGCAAGCCCTAGCCAAACTCACTGCCAGGAGACCTGAAGACTGGTATAAGCAGCTACCAACTGCATGGCAACCACCAGAATTAACTCATTCTGCAAGTCAACTTACTGAATGTCAACAAATTGTTGACATTCAGTAAGTCAACATTATTTTGGTATTTATCCGCCGGAATCAGGCATTTCCAAAACTAAGCTAATTTTTCATAGTGAATTATTAAGTCAGAATTGCAAAATTAAAAAGGAACAGACATAATGTTGACACCATTTAAACAAAGGCTTAATTTTAAGCCAAAAAACTAATATAATTTACTATGAAAATGTAAGTTTCTTTGTACTTTTACATTAAGGTCAACTACAGTAAGTAATATCTGGATGTCAACCCCAAATAAGAATCCATAAATTTCTTAATAAAATACACAATATTCTAAAAATAACTACTTTTTATATTTTATACTACTGTTTTTATTAAATATATATTAAGATAAGTATTGAACAAAGACATATGCCAACTTTCAGAGCATTCTTTGTATTATTTAGATATTTACTGTTATTTTAAACTCACTGGATAAACTATAGCTTATTTCTGGAAGTCCACTTAAGCCAACACACATATGTTAAAACTAGAATTTATATATGTAATTATAATGTTGACTTTGTGTCAAATCAACGCGTCGCCTAAATTGCAACAAAGGGGTTTTGCTAAGCAAACAAAGTGACATAATTTAAGCAAGATTTAATAGGAGAGTTGCTATAAAAGAACGCTGACTGCCTGAATGTTGACACCTTCACTTATTTATTAGTAAAACACTGTCGCTTAACAAAAAGCACACATACAATGGTATGGTAATTCAGGCCAGAATACCCAGGGCTGTACTTCAGACTTCCCTCTACAATCCCTATTATTTAGTTTTCATAAGTTACATATGCAACTCTTTATTTTTTTAAAATTTAAAAATAATTAATTTCAGCCTTAAAAAACCAACTCCAGAAAATATTAACCAAGCTTTATAAGTGATTTACATAGTGTTTTTCCACTTTAATGCTGACTGTCAGCATGTTGACGTCAAAATTAAAGCGTTTTTTATGCTGACAACCTAAATTAAATATTTTTGACTACTGTGACTACCAGAATGTTGACTTTTTACTTAAACATGGGTTTTTCTATTCTTTAATAATAAACTAGCTCTAAAATTACTTTCTATACTTCTATAAACTATTTACTTAATAATAAAATTTAAAGCAAGTGATTATTATTTAATTTTATTCATGTCTCACATGATTTTTCTTACTTTATGAACTCTACTCTAATTATTGTAAAACAAATCTTCCAAGAAGCCACAAAATAACCCCAAGTCAACCAAGAAAGTACCCAAAGCCTCTGGAAAGGCCCAAAGTCCCTACCCCAACAAAAAACCAGCCAAAGATCCCTCAAAGAAACAGAAGACAAAGGAGAAGAGCCCAGTGTCATGGTAAGTTCCATAATGCTGGGTATTGTCCGTCCAAGTAAGAAGGCACGGAAGGCCAGAAAACCTGTATCAAAATTGACCAAGTTAACGGATTTAAACCAAACGGTCAATCAAAAATGGGTCATGGCTGCTCCAGTATGCCAGCTGAAACCAGCTCCCCCTTGTAAACTGATGTTGATAAATCAACGTAATATGAGGGTCACCCAATATAAGCTCATTAATCAGAATGGTTGTCAGAAACTGGTCACACAAGGGTTCTTTGCAACCTGGACTAGATACTTACTTGAAGATGCCAAAGAAATAAGAGATCAAGACTCAGGTGGTATTGCTTAGTCAATTTTTCTGATATATATTGAATAATTTTCCCTGTTTCAACTCTAAGAGTTGAGTCCTCCTAAATTTACTCAATAAAGATCAATTATCCCAAGTTCTAATTTTAAATTTTAAAATGCATCCTGTGCTTGGGTTGTTGCGGTATATCCCGTACAATCTGATTCTGAACAGAATCATTTCAGGAAGATGGGGCCCGGCATCGGGAACTTTGTCGTCGGTGCCGCAAAATGTTAATTTCATGCCAGCCAATTTTGTAGCTCCTCCCTCCATTCCTGAAGATGAAAATTGGGTCACTTCTCAATGCCCAGAATTCTACGCTGAAGTTGCATTGATGCTTTCCCAGGTCATTTATCTTGGTTTAATCTGGTTAGGATTGATTGTTCTACTTAATCCTGGAGTTACAATTGGAAAATTCACAAAAAAATATTTGAAGCCGCGTTGGTGGTTAATCATCAATTCTATGTGGATTTGGGTGGTTATTCCCCATCATTTAGAAACAGCATCATATTATCCAGTTATTTCTGTCACACCCAGACCCTGAAAGCAAAGAGCCCTCCCCTGCCCCCTCCTCTTCTCCAAGCTGGTACCAATCAGAAGGAGATGAGGTTCCACTAAACAAGCAAGGAAGAAAGAAGATACCCAAGAGTCCAGAACCCCAGCCAAGCCCAGATGAATCAAGCTCAAAGGAATCAAGCTTATCCCAGTCCAGAAAGCGCAAGAATCCAACTCCAGATAATTCCCCTCCACCGCCCAACAAATCTGCACCTCCATCCTCCTCATCAAGTATCAATAAAGAAGATCCTGATGATTACCTGTCTGACTATCATCAAGCACCAATTGGCCCATGGGATCCCCTAAAGGTTCACAATATATGTAACGTCAAAGGAGAGTTTAAGCTCCCAAAGAAGTTCCCTCGGTTTTTCCCTCTAATGTCTGTCAAAGGAGGTGCAAGTTTAGTCTGTGATGGCTATGTTTTCAATTGCAACAATCAGAAGAGAGCAGGAAGAAGCAAGCATTATGTATGTGAAGATAGAAGCTGTGCTGCCAGAATCAATACAGAAGGATGGGATAAAGTCACTAGTGAAAAAGGAGAGCACACATGCAATGCTCCAATAAATCTTATTGAAAAGCTTCTAAAGTGGTACCTCTACCAAATGGTCCCAGTCTCCAAGGATGTCAAGGCTTCTGATCTGGCAGTTAAGGCCACCACACACCTAAGTAATGAGAACCTGGAGCTCATCCCTGACCGCAACCAGTTAGTGAAGTACATATGTGACAAACGCCGTGACCTAGTCCCCCTAAAGAAATCAGCCATGGTTCAAGGAGAGTTAGTCTTGACAGAGGAGTTAAAGATGTTCAATGGTGATGAGGTATTCCTTTTACATGATGATGGTCCTGCAGCAGAGGCAAGAATTATATGCTATGCTACACAACAGAACCTGGAGCAGTTGAGGGATTCAGAGACCTGGTTATGTGATGGTACCTTTGCAGTATGCCCCCGCCTTTTTTTACCAACTATGGGTTGTACATTCCCTTATTAAAGGCAAGGTGCTCCCATTTGCCTACTTTCTGCTTCCTGGGGCAACAGAAGAGATCTACACAAGGGCCTTTAAAATCCTTCAGGAGGGCATCAAAGCCCTACCCAGTAATAGAAAGAGTCCCCCTGGCCATAACACTAGAGCCAACCAAGATGATGATGAAAAGGATGAAGCCACCCTTGCTGCAGAAAAAGAAGCTCAAGATAAAGCACTTGGCCCCTCAACTATAATCATGGACTATGAAACTGCCCAGTATAACGCTTTTGTAAATACCTTTGATGGAGAGGTACAGGGGTGTTTTTTCCATTATTGAAAGGCTGTCAACAGGCAACTAAAGGGTCTACCTGAGCTCAGCAAGCTCCACCGTCTAGATACATCAGGAAAGTGCAAGTTCTTAATTCAGCAGTTTGTAGCACTAGCCTTTGTAAAGCCAGAGCATGCTGGACAAGCCTTTGAGCTCCTATGCCAGGATCCATATGCCAAGAAACATGATGGTGCCTTCTACCCTTTCATTGAATATTATGAACCACAGTGGATTGGACATAAGGTCACTAAGCGCTGGAGCAAGCCCAGAGCCAAAGCCAACTGGAACTGCTACCAGGCAGTTCTTAAGGATGAGATGAAAACTACTTCATCTTTGGAGGGCTGGTATAAGCATATCAAGTCCTCCTTTGGAATCAAGCCCAGATACAACACCTTCTACAAGCATCTCAAAGTCCAACAGGGGAAGACTGCTGCATCCATCAGAGATATTGAGAACTGCCCATCTAAGAAGAAGAGAACCACCAAAGAGAAACAGTATCAAGAGAAGATCAAGGACGTTGTCAAGGCCAAATATAAGCTTTCAGAGATTGGGGAATACATCAAGAAGATTGCCACAGTTCTTAATTGCAACCAGGTTATTACAGTCTAGCTTTTCATTAAATTTATTGAGTATTGCCTAATTTTTTATATAGTTCTTATATATTAAGTATAATTTTTTTAAATAAATAGTTATTCTAAATAAATCATTAATCTTTTATGATACTGCTTTTATAAAATCATTGGTTTTTTATTGATAGTTTGATGCTTTAGACTGTATTGCATGGCCTATATTGGTATTTTACTAGTAAATCAAATGTTTTTTGTAGTTTTCAATATAGAAAAAACTTTATATTCCTGTTTCTGATTGCTATATTTTTCTATAATACGTGAAATTTTATGTAGTATTTTTTTGTATATTAGATTTATTTTGTTTTTATAAATGGGAAAAAATTTATTATAGTAAAGATAGCTAATTTCATAGTAAAATAAAATAAAAGTGTATTTTTATGAATTTTTTTAATATTCATGTATAATTTTTTATGGAAATTTTAAAATCTATGTTGTCACATTACCCTAAAAAGTTTCTTGAAGCTTAATTTTTATTAAGTAAAATGTTCAGGAAACAGGTTTATGCTTATTAAAAAAGTGTCAACATTTAGTAGTCTGCATGAGTTAAAACTTAATTTTGACTTTTCAATGCTGTCAATATTAAAGTATTTTTAATTCTGATTATTGACATATAGTAAGTTGGCTTGCAGAATGAGTTAATTCTGGTGGTTGCCTGACTGCATTACTTGTGTGCTGAACCCAAGTGAACAGATCCACCGGAAAAAGCCCATTTGAACTGGTATACAGCACACAGCCAAATATCATTCAAGAATTGACAGGACCCAAACTGGAAATTCCAAGTCAAGTCCCCCCTTGCTCAGATCCTCAAGTAATAGAGGCCAACAGCAAACAAGCAGCCAAAGAAAAGGAACACTTACAAAAGACCTTCGTTCCCATCCACCAGAGATATGAAGTCGGGGACAAAGTCTGGGTCATGAATGTTGACAAAAGCAAACTACAACCCAAAAAAGTAGGGCCAGCAATCATTCTAAAGGTAAACGATAATAACACTTACCTCGTGCAAGGGCTCAGAAAATGCAAGCAAGACAAGACCTTACACCATGACCGCCTACGACCCTGCAAAGCAAGACAGAAACAACAGGAAACCGCCCTGCCCGCCACTGAGCAACAACTGGTTCAATATGGCGCCCGGGCTCCCAACAACCTCCCTGACAACCTGCCTCCAGAGGAGGCCGACCTTCAGCCGGGGGGGTGTCAAAACCGCAGGCTTGACCCGCCAGCAAGGTTCCAACCAAGCGGGTTTGTGACCCGCAATCTGATTACCTGGTCACTTGAAGCCAGACTAGGAAGTCAACTTGAATTACCAAATCCATTAACATGAACAGATGATGAGCCTTCACAGTGGATACCTCAATTTGGCGCTTGACTCATTAGCAGGATCAAGCCACCCCCTCTTCCATCCAGCCGTGTGATCACCAATCATGTTCCTGCTATCCATTGATTCACAATAGCTATATAATCACTATCTCACAATAAAGATTATTATCTATCTTCTAAATATTTTTCCCCATGTAACTCTGCTAAAACAGCACAGTTACAACACTGTGCTGCTTTAGCAGAGTTACAAGGGGAAAATATTTAGAGACTAGATAACATTCTTTATTGGGAGATAATGATTATATAGTTAATATGAGTCATGGATAACAGGAACATGATAGGGCTGATCACACAGTGGGATGGTGAAGGGGGTGGCTTGATCCTGGTAATGAGTCAAGCGCCAAAATGAAGTATCCACCGTAGGGGATCAGCATTTGTTCATGTTGTTGGATTTGGCAATTCAAGTTGACTTCCTAGTCTGGCTTTGAGTGGCCGGGTAATCGGATTGCGGGTCACAAACCCGCTTGCTCAGAACCTTGCTGGTGGGTCGAGCCTGCTGTTTTGACAATATGCTTGAATTTTTTATAAATGTGTTGATTTGTCCTTTGGAATTCATAAATTGTTATTTGAAATTAAAAATTATTTCAAAAGTATTGTAGTTTCAAGATAATGTAAGAATTATTAATTTTCATTTAGGACTCAGAAGGTTTAATCTCCATAATAGATGTGTGATTGATAAGAGTGCCACTGACTTAATGATTAGTTGGAGAATCACTCGGGGAATTACTTTCCAGAGAGGTAGTAGTCAAAGATGTTGTGACACTTTTTCTTTTTTTATACTTCTAAAAAGTATATACTCGAAAATGGACTGACAATTTATTTTGCCCTGCTAAAGTGATCTATTTTTACCATATTTATATAAACAGTCACATGAAACTATCCTAATACCCAACTCCAGGAGCCATAAAGTTTAATGCCAGGGATAACCTTGGATTCACCAGGGATCCCCTAAAGCACCTCTTTCACATGCGTGTTGAGGTCCAAACCTATGATTATTGTTGAGCAGGGATGATCCTATTGGTCATTATTAGTATGGCTTAAGTGGCTATATCTAGTATGAGAGTCTATTGCTTGCTTGCCACTGGATTTTGTCCAGGCTTCATTCCTACATTGGGCTCTGGTGACCATATACCTAGAGATATAGAGCCATCCTGTTCCCCCTGGTACAGTGCTACTGATAGTTATGACAGTATTATCCGAGTAAAGCATTTTGGTGGAAACCCTCATTTAACATAGTAAAATAAGGTGACTGATGTTTTACATTGGTACCCGTCAGAGTTTAAGCTGTTATGATGCAACATCCCCGTGTTGACAATTCCCAAAAAATATTTTTGTATTTTTATTGTATGCTGGCTGAAGTTTTTGGATAATATAATTGTTATTATTAATGTAGAAGTTAATTTTGATTTAATTTTCAAGTTTTAAGTAAAATTGTAAAAAAATAAAGCCAAGTTAATTTCTGGGATTGTTGGCATGGAGGATGTTAAATCAACTTGATATTTAGATTGGCTGGATCCCAAATAGTTTCTAATTTTGTAAACATAAGGGTGTGAAGCCACAAATTGGTCCAAGGCTCATGCTATGGATCAAATGCGGATTCAAAAGTGGGTGTAAACACAGGATATGAGTTTACCGGATTGCAACCAAACCTATAGGTGGATTTAAAATTTGCATGGCACTAAATATATATGCGTCTTACTCTAGCTGCAGTCCAAAGCTGGTTTGGAATTAAAAAGGCTGTTGGCTTGCGATTAGATGCATGAGTTATCAATGTAAGATCCACATCTTGTAAATAGGACTATATTTGTTCTATCAATTTACAATGTCGCTAAGCTGTATGAGTAATTCATCTAATTGCACATCTTGCGATATGTGAAAGCAAGTTTTATCCACAGTTCCTTCTTGAATTAATGGGTTGGTTTAAAAAACCAAGCTGTCCATTTTAGCCCAACCTAGCTGCAGTCCACTGATTATCAACCCAAACCGGTTATCCATTTGGTTATCCAACCCACAATAAATCCACAAATTCTGTCCATTGGGCAAACCCCCTGCCTTTAGTGATCCCTTGGCACGAGTCCCTATTGCTTTGGATCGCTATGTAATAATTAATTTAAAATCATGGACATATGGTTATTTCCTGCTCCCATCCACTTAACAGAAGTAGGCGTGACTCAATTGCGCAGAATCCGATTAATTTAATGTTTCAGTCACATCAAACTTGATTTTAAATCCAATAGCTGTGCTCTCAATACCAAAGTAGATGTGACGTAGCCATTCCATTATGTGTCAAGCAAAGCATCAACAACAAAGCAAATATACATATAAAGTGATACGGAAATAAGCCATCCCCAAATAACTTCAAGCTTTATAATAATATATCATATTATTTTGAAATTAAAAAATAAAGGCTCATAGACATACTTCACAAGCATCAAGGTCATATATGGCTTCAAAGGTCTCGGAAAGTGAAATGCGCCAGCGCCTACCAACCAAATCAGCTAAAGAATCCGACGACATCACGAAATATGTAGACAAAGAAGAGACCAAAGGCCAAGAGGCAAGCCAACTCATCTGCTCACCTAATAACCCAAATTTAGAATAAAGAACATTGGGCTGTTCAAAAGCAATGGTCCAACCGAATTTCCATTTTATTTCTAGCATTAGGAATCATAACTCGCTTCTACAATCTTGGCCATCCCAATGAAGTTGTGTAAGCCAGAAACTGATATCTAGGCTCATTTCAACTTTAGCTTTGATGAAGTCCACTTTGGAAAGTTTTCTAGCTACTATTTGAGGAGAGAATTCTTTTTCGATGTCCATCCTCCACTGGCCAAGTTGATTCTTGCTTTAGGAGGCTACTTTATCGGGTTCAAAGGAAACTTTGATTTCGAAACTATTGGACTCAAATACGCCGAGTATGGAGTGCCATATACCGGCTTAAGAGCAACCTCAGCTATATTTGGTGCTTTTAATGTCCCCCTTGCTTTCCTTATCCTTCAGGAATCTGGTTACTCGCTTCTTCCTTCAGCTTTAGCGACTTTCTTTATTCTTTTTGGTAAGTAGCTATACTAGCTTATTCGATTTTTATTCCCTTGATTTTATTCAAATGCTAGCGACTTTCTTACTAATGATGTTTTAGACTATTTAAATAATAATAGTTGTGCCTGCATTTTTCTCGAATATAAAATATGATATTTTAATATATTTTACTTTAAAGATAAAAGCTTATTGCTTTATGGCCTTTACAAGTAATCCATTATAACCCACTGACGAATCTGTTTAGATAACTCGCTGATCACCCAATCTCGCCTAATCTTGCTTGATTCTCAGCTGGCGTTTTTCGCCACTCTATCAGTCTATTGCTACATCCGCTTTTATAAATATAGATATGGGTAGGGGGTGCTATAGTTTATGTGCTTAAATTTTAGCGAATTTTCAGATGGTTGGTGGTTTTGGATGATAGCGACAGGAGTATCGTTGGCTTTGACTTTGAGGTATCTCAGCGTGTAATTTAATTTTAACGGAAGTGTTAAAATGGTTGGCTTATTCACGTTCGCTACTGTGGGTTTAGCTGTCGTCTGTGATTTGTGGGGGCTTTTAGATTATAGACGTGGCCTGTCAATCGTAAGCTTGCAAATAGATTTGTCTAAATGATAGTCTCATGTGTTGCAGCACTTCATGGCGCGAGTCTTGGGGCTTATTTTGATACCAGCCTTGGTCTACTTATCCTTCTTCTGGATTCACTTCAAAATCCTGACCAATTCTGGGACCGGTGATGCATTCATGTCGCCAGAATTCCAAACAACCCTCAAAGGGAACAACCTGTTTACTCAGAGTTTACGTAAGAATTTTATTGTCGAGTGACTCAAGTTTAGCTGTCAAATATGGTGATAACATCACACTTCTTCACAGGCAGCTTAAAGTTTACTTGCACTCTCATACTGCACGCTACCCATTGCGCTATGAGGATGGGCGCATTTCAACACAGGGCCAACAGGTGACTGGGTATCCTTTTAAGGATGCCAACAACTACTGGCGCATACATCCTATCGGTCCACTGGAAGAAGAAGAAAGGCCAGTGAAAAATGGAGATGTAATTCGCTTGGAGCATCTTGGGACTGCCAGCTTCTTAATGACTCATGATGTTGCTTCCCCTTCGATGCCCACTAACGAGGAAATAACTACGATTCCCATTAACGACACCTCGAAATACAAAATGACCTTGTTTAAGCTGGAGCTTGAGAATCAGCCAGCAGATGCAGCTTGGGAGTCCCACGTACATCTAGTCAAAATCTTACATGTTGAAACTCCAGTGGCTGTATGGTCACACAGGAAGGCTTTACCAGATTGGGGGTTCAATCAAAACGAAGTCAATGGCAATAAAAAGATAGAAGATCCAGGTAATCTTTGGTCAGTGGATGATATCATGGGGGTCAATCATACTACAACCGAGAAACCACCCACCCACCGCAACTTCTTTTTCAAGTTCTTAGAGCTCCAACGCCAAATGCTAGCAAAGAATAGTCAGATTTCTGCTGATCATCCTTTTGCCACCCGGCCATGGCAATGGCCTTTTACGCACCGTGGCTGCTCATACTGGACTCGGGATGCCACCAAAGAACAGATCTACCTTCTAGGCAATCCAATTGGTTACTGGGTGGGTACTGGGGTTGCCATTCTCTTCCTAGTTTATGTGGCAGTTGATCAGCTATTTATGCGTCGCGGGATTGATACTCTACGCCCTTTGTTCCGGAAGCGTGTATATAATTCAGGGCTTTTCCTCGTTATGGGATATCTTCTCCATTACTTGCCCTTCTTTCCTATGGGACGCCAGTTGTTTCTTCATCACTATCTGCCAGCTTTGATTTTCAAATACCTGCTTCTGGGTGCTGCCTTCCAATTTACTTTCTTCCCAACTGTTGATCCCTCCTTCTCATTACTAGACACTGTCCCTGCCCTCCCAAAGTCCATGCCATCCCAGCCCATCAAGACTTCCCTGCTCACAGTGGTGGCTGCTGTATCTCTTATGACAATGCAGTTGCTTTCATTCAGCTATTTTGCACCACTCACATATGGAACTTCTCTTGCCAGCCCTGGTCAAGTCTACTACCGCAAGTGGCTTCCCTCTTGGGACTTTCATTTTGCAAAGCCTCCATCAAGTGACCAGGTTGCCAGCGTTGTCCCAGAATCCAAGCCATTGGATGAAAGTTCTGAAGTGAAAGATAGTTTGGCCTCCAATTCAGATTCTGACTGAGGGTTGCTATTGCATGCCTATTAAATTTTACCTCATCAATTATTTTCAGATACTTTGGGTGTATTAATTAAGAGCAACTTGTTTTGGGTTTAAAAGGGGTATATCCTTAGATTCAAATATAAGAAATGCTTATCCAGGTAGCTCAGATAATTTGGAGAATGTCAAAGTTTGATAAAGCTTTAAAATAGAAGATAGCGTAGGTGGGTTTATTGAACTAGGTTTACAGTACCCAGGCCAGGTACCTCTTATCTTCAGCTTGGGTTGTTCGGGTAGGGGCAGGAAGGTTCCCTGTCAATCTTTGTTCTGTTGACCGATTTTCTGTAAAAATGATGGACATTTGGTTGACTGAACTCATCTTTAATTTTCCTAGTCTCTTTTTCTTTTGATTGGTTTAGCATTAATCATGCTTAAATTATACCAACCCTCCTTTTTAAAAAAATCCCATGGGCTGTTCTCTGTCGTCTGGCTGGATTCTGATTTTCTGCTACATTTTTATATATGAATGAAGGGAAATCCAATCCCGATGTTGTGGTGAACAACAAATATGTAAAATTGGTAATAGTTAATCAACCAAGAGATAAAGGTTTATTTGCATGGTTTGGCTATTTAAAGGGCAATTCAGGGATTTGCAGATTTCGAATAACGGGCGTTCGAATGCGTTCACCGCAACACTTCCTCCTTCATTCTAAGCTTGGTATGCCTTCAAGTGGCTGCTACTGACAGGGAGGGGGTACTGGAATCCTGCAGAGTTCTCTAGGAAGTAGCTATGATGTTGTCCAATGGCATAAATGGTGTATGGGCCCTTCCATTTAACTTTGAACTTCTTAGAGCGGGTGGTGTTCAAAGCGCTATTGAATTTTAAGACTTGCTGACCAATCTTGAATTTGGGTTGCAATAGTTGATCTCCTACTGGGCGGCTGTGATCTTGGTGGCAGTGGCAGATAGGTTCTTCTTGGCTTGGTGGCGGGTTTGTTCACAGTCTTTTGAGTCTCAATGCTGGTTCACCTTCTTGAGAACGTGGGCTTGGTTGGGTTTAGTTCCAAACATGGCTTCAAATGGTGTCATCTTAATAGTGTTGTGGACCTTAGTACAATAGTTCCAGAGGACTGAGGGTAGCATGACTTCCCAAGAAGATGGCTGGAACTTGGTGGTCTTCTCCAGGCTTTCTACCAATGTGCAGTTGAATCTCTCAGTGAAGCCATTACAATGAGGGTTGTACACAGTGGAAAACTTGTGGACAGTGTTCACCTTGTTTGTCAAATCAGCTACCATGCAATTTCTGAAGTGGGATCCTTGATCAGATAACAATGTAGCTGGGGGGCCAAACTGCGTCACAATGCTGTTGTAGATGAAGAAAGCTGCAGTCATGGCGGAGTTATTGCTGCGAGCCTGAGCAACAGGCCAACGGGAGAGGTACTTGGTAGCAACCAGGATGTAAGTTTTTCCAGATTTTGAAGGAGGTAGGGGCCCAACAAAGTCAATACCCCAAAGTTCAAATATCTTGTTGACTACAATAGTTTCCACAGGCTTGGTATGCACAATCTTCTTACTGAACTGTTGGCAGTTCATGCAGCTGCAGGTGTGGTTATATGTATCTGTATACATCCCTGGCCACCAGTAGGTCTCTTTGAGGCACGCTAGAGTAGCATCCCAGCCAAAGTGTCCAGCGCCATTGTGTGCTTTCATCAAGATACTCTCTCTGTCCTCCTTGGGTGGGATCACCTGGAGCCCATTATCCGTCTTTTTAAACAATGTGTTGCCTATCACAGTGTACTTGGTTGAGTAGACAAAGAACTTGCGTAGATCAGCTTCAGTGACAAGTGATGTGCGTAGCCGGGCCATGTCCTTGAACTGAGCCAGAGGGGGTTCATAAGTCAATTTTTCAACCAACAAACAGAACTGGCGGGATAGGCCATTAGCAACAGAGTCAGCTTCCCGGGAATATACACAATCTCAAAGTCATACTCCATAAGTTCCAAGAGCCAGCGCATGCGACAACTGCAAGGGAGAGATGCATCAGTGATGAACTTGACAGCCCAGTTATCAGTATGAATGACCAGAGGGTGGCCAAGCACATAATAACAGAACTTCTCAAGAGCCTTGATTACTGCCAGGACCTCTTTGTCATATATAGCGTAGTTGTACTCAGCAGGTATAAACTTTTTAGACATAAACTCAATGGGTCTAAAAACATTGTTTATTTCCTGGCATAGCACCGCGCCCACTGCATTGGTACAGGCATCTGAAAAAATGTGGAATTCACGATTGAAATCAGGGTAAGCAAGGGCTGCATCAGAAGTAATGGCAGCCTTAAGAGCCTTGAAAGCATCATCTTCAGGGGGCCACCACTTGAATGGCTTCTTCTTGTGTGTCAGATTGAAAAGGGGGGCAGCCAACTCACTGTAGTCTTTGATGAACTGATGGTAGTACCCTATCAACCCAAGGAAGGATGACACCTGGTTGGCGTTGGTGGGTGTGGGCCAGTTTGTGATTGCATTGCACCTGTCAGGATCAGGGTGTTTTCCAAAGGCGTCAACCATGTGTCCCAGGAGTTTGAGTTGCTGAACAGCCAGGATGGAATTCTCAGCATTCACACTCAGATTGGCGCTCTTGATACGGTCCAGGCATAGCTTCAGGTGTTGCAGGTGCTTGTCAAATGTCTTGGAGTAGATAGTTATATCATCTAAATAGACAGTAACAAAATCACCCATAAGACCTTCAAAGACTCTGTTCATAATGCGCTGGAAGGTACAAGGGGCGCCTTTCAAACCAAAAGGCATGCAGATGTACTCATACTGTCCCCATTTTGTGACAAAGGCAGTCTTTGGCTGGTTGGCTTTTTCAACAAGGATCTGGTGGAACCCACTGAAAAGGTCAATGTTTGAGAACCACTGTGAACCACCAAAGGAGGCCAAGATGTCAGAGATGCGGGGCAGGGGGTAGTGGTCAGAAATTATCACCTTGTTCAGCAGAATGTAGTTGACACATATGCAGAGTTTGTTGCCCTTCTTGGGTACAACCACAATGGGGAAGCCCATGGAGACTTGCTGGGGCGGATCATGCCTTACTTCAACAGTTTGAGGATTTCAGTGCGCACAAACTCCTCCTTGGACTGGGGAAGGCGGTAGAATTGGGAAGCTACAGGCTTGGTGTTACCAGTATCAATCTCATGGCGGAATCCTGGTGCTTTGGGCAGGTTGTTGTAGTCTGAGACAATGTGTGAGCCATACACAGAAATCACCTTGCAGAGCTGTTCTTGTTGGACATTGTTCAACCAGGTGTTGTCCTTGATCTGGGCGGCTAAAGGTTTGCAAAGGAAGAAAGGGCCAGTAGGACTGTCAAATGTTACCTTGAGATCAATTAATTCATTATTGTGCTCAAGTGTCCATCCATTGTCCGCAAACCAGGTGGTTACGCTCAGGTTGCTCATAGTTTTGCGGCCAAGGAGCAGGGTATACTGGTTGTGGTTAAAGATGGCGGCCTCAATGGTACTGAAGACACCTCCCAACCACAAGCGCAACTTGATGGCCTTGCCAAGAGCTGTAGTGAAGCTCCCATCAGCAAGGATGAAGCTGACGTCAGATGAGGTGACCTTGGACCAAGGGAGGGATTCCAGGAACATCTTGGAGATGATGTTGCTATAAGCGCCACCGTCCAAGATTATAGATGTATGTACGCCGTTAACAGTACCTGTGGTCCTTGGGGCGCCTGTGCCTGTCAGGAAGAGGGCTTCATACTTCCCGGGGTGTAGCACTGATATTGCTTGGTGCATCTTCTGGCGGAACTTGGGGCTTTCAGTGCACAGGTCTTCAAGGGAGATGGTCATCATCAGCTGGCGCAGGATCTTCACAGCTGAGAGGCCAGGTCTCTCTTTTGGTCCATCTGAATGGGTGGGGTCGCAATGCTCCTTACCGGGCTTGGAAGGGGCACGCTTTGCGTCCAAGGTTACCTGGGACTTACCCTCTGATTTAGGCTGGTTGATTGCCACCCAGAATGGGGCAAACCATTCTGGTGGTGTGTGGAAGGTATTCATTGGCTCAGAAGAGTCAGATGAAAACTGGTTTGGCCGGTTGGGATCCCTTTTATACCTGATTGATTGACTCAGATTTTTATGAGTATAATTTGTACTGGTAGCGCTAGGTCTGATTGGCTCCTCCGTATTGCAATCATGGTGCAATACATTGGGTGCATTGGTTTCCTTGGCGACGCGGGATTTGATTGGATGGCCTGGGGTAGGACAACCAGCTTGGTCAGAATGAGCAAATTTTGTGCCAGCCGCACCAGATCTGATTGGTCCATCTGAATTACAATTATTGGACAATACATTGGGTTGCCAGTTCTCATGGAGTTGCAAGGTCTGATTGGCTCATCTAAATTGCAATTATTTATCAACACATTGGGTGAGTCAATATCCATAGCATCATCAGGTGTGATTGGTCCATTTAAATTGCAATCATTTATCAACGCATTGGGTGAGTTGCTCTCCATAGTGTCGTCAGGTGTGATTGGCTTATTTAAATTAGATGACTCACTTGGGGCCATCTGCATAGAATTACATGTAGTGCCGGAGGAGATGATTGGCTGGGCCAAATCACATGGGTCATACAACGCGCGCTGTGCTCTGGCATCCTGGGGGGCATGCAATTTGATTGGCTGATTGCTGAAATCAACATCTTACAATGTAGGATTTGCATTAAATTTACTGCTGCAAGCAGATCTGATTGGCTTGCTCAGATCAGCAGGGTCTGCCAATAAGCCCAGCCCGTCTGCCTCAACGGTATTAAGGGACCTGATTGGTCCAAACCCAGGGGAATTTACCCAGGACACCATTGCAGGGCCCATTTGGCCAGGGTGTCTGCAATGATGGCTCCCGAAAGCTGTTGGCTCTTTGCCCTTGCCTTCCTGGCCGGTGGCCCTGTGTCCCCAGGCTGCCTTGCCTGCAGGGGACGCCTCTAGGGAGGGCGTCTCAGAAGGTAAGTCAGAAAACCCACCACTGGTGCGCGGGTATTCAGGGACAGACTCCACGGTTACAATGTTGTAATGTGGGTCATCCTTGAACGGGAGGTATTTGTCAAGATCAGGTAAGCACAGGTAATGATCTTCATTTTCAAATACATCCTCATTTTCTAAGCTAACAAATCTATTAGGATGGCAGGGGTTCCATTTGCTGTCACACACGTATGCGCAGGGCGGCAAGGGCAAGAAAGGGGGTTTGCAGGGAGGATCTGGGTTGCTGGGGTGTTCCAACCCCTCACCAGGTTCATCATGGATGTGGGGAAGGAACATGGATGGGGATGGCACATCCTCGCGGTCCGTACATTTCATGGGTGGGGGTGTGGGTTCACGACCTGGGGAGGGGCCTCGGGAGCAAACTTGGCATGTGCAGATTAAAGTAAATGGGAAACTGGGGCCATTGGGGTCAACAATGTACTCGAGGTTTGATTTTTTATTCAAAGGCTGAGGGGTGGCAGAGGAGGAGAGGGCACGTTTCCCTGCTTCAAAGTTTTGTTCAGCCATCATCAACCCTTAAGGTTTGCGGTCATGATTAATGGGGTTAAATTCACAGATGAAGTTAGAGTGGGAGGGCTCCTTGCAGATGGAGCAGGGCGCGGTGCAGTCCTTGGAGATGTGTCCCACCTCAGAGCAATTGTAGCAATGGGGGTTATACAGGCAGTTACAATCTCTTTGAAAGGTGTGGGGGGAGGGGGTTGGGTTGGCGTCCTTGCTCTTGCGCCATGAACATGGTATCAAAGCAGCAGTTAAAGTCCTCCAGGTGGGCCTTGACCTCTTGGGCAATTTCCTCAGATTTATTTTGCTTGCAAACTGGTGCAAAGAGATTCCATTCAGAATTTTCCTTGGCATGCTCATCTGTGGCTTGTTCTACCCAAATGTCATACTTTTCACAGACCAGGGCAATTGCTTCCTCCCAAGAAGCAGGTTTAGCAGCCTGAACCATGGTAGAGTAGGAGTGGGTAAGGGCGTTCACAAATGTGTGGATGGAGACAAGACTATGGAAATTCTTGACAGTGGCCTTGCAATCAGAGGAGCTGTTGTTTTTGAGGTGTTGCTTCAAAGCCTTGTTGGCGGTTTTTTGGAATGTATTCAAAAATTTGCTAAAGGATTTGAAGTGCACCATCTTCAACAGGCCCAACTGGTGAATAGCATTGGGTTCATGTTTGGCAAAACAGAGCTCAGCTTGGGCCTTCCAGTTGGCCCAGGTGGAGACTTGGACATCCTGGTGCCAAACACAGGCTTTGCCCAGGAGGAAACGGCTGACTTCATGGAGGCAGTCCTCATCAGAGAGCTTGAATTGTTCAGCATAATTCTCAAAAGTATACAGCCAAGCTGTATACCCATTCTCTTCAAAGCAGGGAAGTTTCTGAGCAATCAAGAACTTAGACAAGGGGTCGCCAACAGAAGGGGTAATGGGGGGACAGCAAGGGCAGAGGTGTCAGGAGCCTGAGCATGGGAGATAACAGCAGGTTTGGGGGGGCGGAAGCAGACATTGCAACAACAACAGGCACACAGGCAACAACAAAAAACAGCAATTAAGTTTGGTGAAAGAATGACCTCCAAAATTTTGTTGTGGTTAACAACAAATTTGTAAAATTTGTAATAATTAATCAACCAAGAGATAAAGTTTTATTTGCATGGTTCAACTATTTAAAGGGAAATTTGGGGATTTGCGGATTTTGAATAACAGTTGTTCAAATGCGTTCACCGCAACACTGATTAAAAGGCGGATGGGTTTTCTGCCAGCCCTAATAAATCTGAACTGGCATTGAATCCACAATAATAATAGGTAAAATTCCTTAATTGTTTTTATTTCTTAATTTTAATCCTGATTTAAAATCAAATAAGGAAACACAAATAGCTTTTACATCAAAATAATAAGTTATGACTAATTTTACCATATCATTCTTAATATTATCTTAATATTAGCAATGCATGTCATTAATTAAAGCTTAAACAGCAGGGTCCAAAAGCACATGGCGTTTGGGTACCAACCTAACATTATTGCTTTTCTGGAGCAGGTTTTCTGTCAAACCATAGGGATCAACTGCTCAGAGCCTCAAACCTAGGGCTGCTTTGGCCAAGCCCCAGGCAGCTGCAGCCAGTTTCTGGCCTAGGTCACTCTTATCAAACATTTATTTCAGAATGTTTAATATATTAAAACTTCTGTTTTAGCTATAGCAGCCAGAAGCCAGAAGCCAGCCGGGGCTGAGCTGAAGCATCCCTACTCAAACCCCTTAGCTGGCCAAGGGCTTTTGGGCCAATAAAGTATAGGATTAATTTTCCATCAACCGCCAAATTTTGGCCAAAAATAAAATCTGTGATTTCTTTCAGAATCAAATAAGCTTAAAAAATATGCAGTAGATAAAACCTAAAAACCATCCAATATCAGACCCCCAAAATTCTACTATAAAGGCTCCCTGAACCCCTCTTAAATTTATAAAAGTAACTTGGAACAGTATCCCCAACACATGAATAAAAATCTTCCTCAAAAAACCAGCTTTTGAGGCTAAGAAGGAACACTATTGTCAGTATTCACCTTTTCCTTATAGCTGCTATTCTGTTTCTTACTTATTTTGTCTTCACTGGCTTGTAGTTCTTCTCACAATGGCTACTATTAGTTTATTCATTATCCCCTCCTTTTTTTCTTCATTTTCCATATTTTGGCTTTAATTTTGGCTTTGTTAAAGCCTAATTACGTCTAAATTCTGGTTAATGTTATTTTCAAACATCCCTTACCTTTGCGCCTGGTTTCAAACCCTGTACCTTACTTTTTGGACCTCAAAAAGTTAGTCCAAAGTGCTCACTTTTGTCATTACCTTTAATCCTTGCTTTTGAGCCTCAGACCCGTTTTTCCTTGAATTTTTGCCTGCTCTACATCATAGGGACAATTGCCGGAACTGTCTCTCTCCTTCTGGTGCCCTTATGCAAGTTTTAACTTCTTTAAGCTAACTTTAAACCATGTGTGTTGTCCCAAACCTTTTCCTTTACCAAGATGCCTTGACCTACTTGGGTTAACTCCATTATTTCAGATTTGCACCTCACTTTCCCAAGCTAAATAAAAAGGCTTGGTTTTCCAGTCTCAACAATAAGTTGAGATTGTTTGACTTGCACCTCAAAAAAGGTACTTGTTAGGTTTTTTGGCTTGTGTTTCTTTTCTAATTTTAGTTTAACTTATTTTTTGATCTTATGATTCCTTTTGACTTTTTATTCCATCACTTAGATAGTTTCTATAATAATACACACAATTTGATTATTGATAGTTTTAATCCTCCAACTAGTGGTGAGCAATTCCCTGACTTAAAAATTTATTTTTCGACCAAGTCCTCAGTCATTAAAACTGGGTTCTATTTTATTTTCTTAGGATTAATCAATTGCCTCAGCCCTTATTTTACCTCCTACAAGCTTCTAGGAGCCTTAGTCCAGTTGTTACTACAAACCTTACCTACTTTTTTGTATTTGACCAACATAAATATAAACAGTATTAAAGCTTTGGTTTACAACCATCTTCCCCAAACTATAAGACCTTGCAACTATAGCATTTAGCTGTGAGTACAAGACAACAAGAAGCAAAACAAACGTACAACTAAAAAAATCAAGATCCTCAACCTCCATATATTTAAATGCAACAATCTTTATCCAACATGCCTGGCAAGAAACTGCCCAAGGCCGGCGCCAAGGCCAAGGAGACCAGCACCAAAGATAAAGAAGCCAGCAGACCTTCTGAAGGGCAACCAGAAAAATCTGACAGCAACTCCTCAGAGAGGTCCTTCAACAACAGTGCAGGGGAGGGCACCCCCACCAAAAGCCACAAGTCAAAGTAAGATAAGAAGAAAGATATTGCAAAGAAGCCTACCCAAGATAAGCAATATAAACCACCAAAGAATGATAAAAAAGAAGCTTCAAATAAAGAGGATAATCAAAATAAGGAGAATGGTCACCCTGATACCATTCAAAGCCTCACACTAACCTCAACTTTAATTCCAATAAAAAAGAATCAATCGAAAGGTGGGATAAGAAGGATGCTCCTGGATTTGAGCCAGAGATAATAAAGAACTTCTGTTACAAATATAGAAAGTTCACCATCTCTTATAAGCTTCCCATTCTTCTTCATGTTGACTGCCCAGTTGAGGCCAGCTGTCATATATGGGGGATACTAATTCTACAGCAAAAGATTCAGATCAGGTGTTACAAAAGTAACAGCTTTGAAGCCCTGTGTGGGAATCAAACCCACTCCTAGCCACCTGGCGGGGCTAGCAGGTGGAGGAGATTTGCCCACACCTGGATTTTTGCTTTTCAAAGCAAATCCAGGTGCAGGAACTATTCCCGCCCTGGTGGCAGCTGAGGGGCTTACTTTGGGCCCCAAAAGCTATTCCCAAGCCTTGGTGGGTTTGTCTGGGCCTGGGCAGGCTATTTTTAGCTCCCAGTAAACCCAGACCAAGCCCACCCTCCATTAAGTAATTTGGGGTCCCCAATTGGGGACACCTTTTTTAATCAAGTTCTTTGGGCTCAAGAGAGCCTGTCAAGCCAGTCCAAAAATGGTGATCTAATTGGGTAAAACCCCAAAACCCCAGAAGCCAAACCTGCCAAAATCAATGACCAGCCAAGCCATGATGGACCATCAAAAAGCCAAACAACTGTTCATGAAAGCCCCAAAAATAACCATGAAGCAGAAAACCAAACAGCAGAATCTGAAATGCCAAACCTTGCCACACAGATAGCATCAGAAGAATACCCAGAGGCACCTACATGTGAGTAAGTATATAAATCAGAAGCACTTGAAAAAGTTCTGTATTATCATCCTTACCAAATAAAGTTGTTATGAACCTTTGGTTCACCAATTTGTTTCCATACCTATTTTTGATACTCTTCCATCTGCATACACCCAAGAGTCAGCACCCCTCTACTGGGATAGATAGTCAGACTCCAGTTGATAAACCCAAAGCCTTTGACTACTACCGCCCACCCAACACTCCATTTGGCCCTGTGCATTTCACTGAATATCCTGCCAATCCTGACCACAAACCCTGGACATTAGAAGACTTGCAGTGGTACACCCGCCCAAACGCTCCCAAGGAACCCTACCAAATTGTCCAAGACAGCAAAGCAATCACCATCTACCCTTTGATCTTCAACAGGAAGTACAACAATCCTGCCGCCTAATTAGTCCCCATGGAACTGCCCCCAACACCCAAACCAACCATATCAACCCCCAACTTCTGATGCCTCTGGCCAGAGTAGTCAATTCCTGGGAGTGCTTTACCTTGCGCTCATGGGATTGATTGACTCTGCCTTGTCAGCGGCTGGACCTTGGGCTGTGGCTGGGAAGGCCCTTTCCTACCTGATAAAGTTAGGTCCCATCATCTGGTGGGCCATGCCAGTACCTGCTTTGACTCCTCCCTCACCTGCTGGAGCCCCACAGTACTCCTGGTATCCTGACATCAGGGTCCCTGAAGCAATTCAATCATGAGCATAAAGCACTCCCCTCAATGGCTGTGACCAACAGGGTTAAATAACTTAAAACTCCACCTGCATATTATGAGTATTTTCCACCTAAAGATTTGTTTAAGCACCTAATAGAGTGGTACCTGATAATCATCATCCCCCTGAAGTAAACCCTATTCTTCTCAGATATAGCTTCCCATACCTTAGAAAATATAAACCACCCCTACAGTAGTTTTAAAAGCTATGGCAACAAGCAAAATTCTTCAGATTTAAACAAAATAATTTCAGATTTAAACAAAATCCAAGTTGCGCGAGATTCAGGATTCAATTAATTTAAATATCTTTGGTTAATAAATGAACTGTCAAACCAAAAACAAAATTTCACTAACCCATCATACAAAATTATATCAAACATCAAGCAGTGTAGTTCAAACTACAAACAAAATGAACTGACACAACAAGTGAAATGGATGGATGCTATTCCAGAGTATATTATAATCCAAGCAGGATTCATATGAGGCACCAACAGAAGGACTAAAGTGAAACAAAACTTGAGCAATCTAGAAGCGAGATTACACAAGCACAAAAAGAAATGAACTCACACAAGATGTGTAGTATGAGCAGCCTAAAATAGAAAACTATCAATTTAATAGCCAATCAACAGCTATCTTATTTAGGACCAGAAGAATTTTATCCATTTTCATGGCTCCAGATTTGTATGGAATGGTTTAGAAATCCTTCCAAATATGGACTTGTGATTACAAAAAAATCATAAAATTTTAAGCTTCTACCTTTGGTGATTTTATCATAGTTTTTTTACAATGGGTTTTACAAGCTGTCAAGATTTTGGGGTCTTGAGGTATTGTTTTTATTAGAGGACATTGGGTAATATATGTTGATAGGGGACTGTATGGCGACAGTCTGTAGCTATCAATTGGGTCTGTGGATATAACTACGGCTGGGCAGAGTCCTAAAGCTTTAGGAAATAAACATGGTTCTGCAGATAGACAGCAGCACGCTCTATCTGGATACAACTGACTACTAGGCGTTGGCTAGTAGTGATACTATACTTAGAGATCTTCAATCTCTAAGCCAAAGGTGATGTTTTTTCTCTCTGCTCAATCTCTAATCAGGAGAGCTCCTTATATAGGGTGGATAAGCCCTCTTGCCAGATAGATATCTGACACATCTAACTCTTGCTAGCCAGTCTATCTGTTCCCCAGACTGCTAGCTTCAGCCCCCAGAGTTAGGCAGCCATGCCGGTTGGCATGGGACTACAATTGATTACCGGGTCTCAGCTTACTTTGCCAGCGTGTTGGCGGCATCTTGTTTCCAGTTTATGCATGTGCGAGTCAGTTCCCTGTCTTTGGGTTTTTGCATCATGCATTATTAATTTTAACAACCTTCTATATTGATCATAGGCTTTGAAGCGTCTGCAGGTGAAAATGTTTAGGTATAATCATCTTCCAGTAGGTTCCTGAATACTTTGTCTTATTGGCTGTTAGGCATTTTGTGATTGTGGACCCAGTCTAATCCAATATGTGGCCTAGTTTTGGATCAGGATCAATCTTTGGAGTAATCATCAGTCTATCAATTGGCCAAAACTAAGGGATGGATAAGTTGATGCTTTTTTACAATCAAGCCAGCTATATGGCAATTGACCATCTAACCAATCAACAAAGGGGAATAATGGTCAAGTTTATTATATTATTCCGGAGGCTTGACACAAGCAATATCTTTGACAGCGCCAGCAGCCAAGTCAGCTGCAATGGGGGCAAGGCTCAGAATGTGGAGGCACCCGTTTACACCCAAGCCTTTGAGGCAGGTAACAAGGAAGCTGACCTGTTACCGTCCCCCGATCCATATGGCTTTGACTTTTTTGAGAGTCACTTAGCATCTAGCTCTGCCCTTGCTCCCACACCCACCCCTGCACAAGCTGCCCATCAACCAACCAATCAGGATGGCAACCTCAATCCAGAACAACTTCCTGCCACCAGTCAACCTGCCCCCCTACAGCCAATCAGGCTTCAGCTCCCGCCACCCAGCGCCCCAAACGCAGAATAATCACTGCCCAAATTCTTCAGGAAATTGTGGCACTAAACCTACAGGGTCTGTTGTGGGACCAGATTGCCGCCCAGTTGCAATTCACCTGGGCTACTGTCATGCAAGAATTCAACAACCTAATGAACAAGGGAAATCTGATTGGGACAGCCAAGAAGCCAAAGAAGGCCACGGAGTCTTAGATAACCAAGGCCTACCCAATAATGCTTGACCTCCTCCAGCGGGACCCCAAGATTCCCTTGACCCAGGTCCAGAAGCAACTTGCACACCATGGCATTTGGGTGTCTGAGCGCATGGTATAGCTCTGGATGCACGGAAAGGTGGCTTCAATTAGGGTTCTTACAAATTTTGCTGGCAACCAATGGGATGGCGCTGAGGATTCCCCATATGACACTGCAATTGAATCAACCCTGGTCAGATGCTTGACAAGTCTAACAGATGACATCATGTTTGTCTCATACTACAAGTTATCAATTGCATTTGATAATTTTGGTGAGCAAGGAAAAGCTGCCACCAAGAATGGAAGGAAGAAGGTCAAGAAGGGGACTTTCATTGGTGCATTTCTGGCTGTTTCAGCCAAGGGTTTTGTATACTATCAGAAAAATCCTGATTTCATCAATGGGTACTAATACAACCACATTCTTGGTGGATTGCTTGACTCCTGGGATGGCTCAAATTCCAAATACCAGGTTTTCTTGAGCCACCAGATGGAGGAAAGTTCTACTGTCCTTGATGCCATCCAGGGATGCGGGCACCAGGCCTCAGTCTACCCTGCCAGCCATGCTGACGTCCATCTGGGAGATGTTGTCTTCTTTACCATGAGATCCACACTACGGGAGCGCCGCCCTCAGGCTTTCAACAACCTCTATCTTTGGGTCCTTGATCACAATTTTCTCTTTGGTTGCCAAATAGTGGCTGACTTGTTTGCGCAAATGGTTTTCCATGTGAACATGGGCAACCAATCACACAAGGATAGGCGTCTCCCACCTCATGCCACAGCCACCTACCAGCCCATCCAGCCAATGACTGATGAGGAGTACAATGAGCGGTATATGGCGGCCATCATGCGCAATCCTCCTGCCTCCACCCCCACCACCAACACCCCCCGCCCACAAACCCAACCCATCCAATCCCAGACCCCCCAAGCCAGCCCCGCCTCTACGTCTTCCTTCCTGCGCCATTCTGCCTACTAGGCATCACTCTTTCCCTCCTCAATAAACCCCCTGGTCCCAAAAAAAATTCATTTATATTATCTTTATTTTAGATTTCAATTGTTTGTGTTCTCTTTGTTTATAGTTGGTTTTATTCTTTATGTTCAGCTTATTTCTATAAAATCATATATTTACTATGGCGTGTATCTAGATCCTGAACACAGTTATTTTTAGCACCAAACCATAGCCCCTTGTGAAAACATTAACAACAATTTGGTGATCATCTAAATTTGAATTAGAAAATTATAGTGTTAACTGTTTTTAGATAAAGTTGTTATTGATCTGAATTCAAAAACTTAATGATAAACTTTAAGCCAATCAGGAGCCAAGTGATAAAGTGATTGTTGTGACATAAAGGATTATTCAGTAATTTTTTGATGCATGTGCACTAATTAATATGATTGGCTGGATGTTTTGCCATTGTACGCCATTGCTGCTGTGGCAAGTTGTTGGTGGACTAGTGCATAATCAGCTGCTGGGTTAGCACTAGTCCATCAACAACTTGCCACAGCGGCAATGGCGTACAATGGCATAACATCCAGCCAATCATATTAATTAGCTCACATGCATCAAAGTATTATTGAATGACCCTTTATGTCACAATAATCACTTTATCACTCGGCTCCTGATTGGCTTTAAGTTTATCATTAAGTTTTTGAATTTGGATCAGTAACAACTTTATCTAAAAACAGTTAACACTATAATTTTCTAATTCAAATTTAGCTGATCACCAAATTGTTGTTAATATTTTCATAAGGGGTGTGTTTAAGTGCTAAAAATAATATAGTAATCAAGGAAACAATGCCAACACAAAGCAAATGACACACATATTGAGATGAGCGTAAAACATATACACAATGGGAAAAAGGATGGGATAATGTAGTAGATGAGAAAACAAAAAGGAATAAACAAAAAGGCAACAGTATCAAAATAATACAGAATTTATTGGGGCAAAAGATATAAAAACATAAAGAAAGGTTAGTAAAAAAATAAAATGAGAGAACTCAAAAAGCTTCTAAAGGACCTTGACTTGGCAATTGCCAAAATCAAAGACATTGACCGTAAGGTCAAAGCAAAGGTGAAGTCTGCCGTCCTTGAAGGCAAGAAACTTGACAGGGTGACATCCAAGGCATTAATGATCAAAATGCCTGACACATCAGAAACAACAATTGAGCGCTTACTTAATATCCAGAAGCACATTGTGGAAGGACTTCAATTTAAGGCCTACAATCTTTCCGCACTGTCTGTCTGGGTTGATGACCCGGAGATGTATGCACATCTCAAGCCAGCAAAGTGCGCCAGGGTGGAGGACGCCAAATTGCCAGCGCAATTGATTGCGCCAATAATGGCCAAGCCGGCTGAAGCCGCCGGCAAAGAAGAAACACAAGAAGGTAACCTAAAAAATAAAATTAATAAATTTTCAAAAAACTTACCTTTTTTTCTTAGAAAACGTAGACAGTGAACTCTGCCGGGTCCTGGTTCCTTTTGTCCTGGCCACCTTTTATGCTAATTATGCCACTCACATGGATAAGCAGCTCTATCTGTCCCCCCCTTTTGTGCAGGAGCTTGAAGACAGAATTCACCAGTCCTTCCCAATGACAAGGGATGCGCTAGCTGGGCTGACACATGCCAAGGGGGTATCTGAGTGGGCAGTTACTGCCTACAAGGATGCCCAACTGGTCTGCATGGACCCGGTATCCCTCAGTGGAGTTTACTGTATAAACTCCATTGAGCTTGTTTGGGATGTCCTGGTGACGCTCCCATTCAAGAATTTACTAGAGATGGGCCGGGCTCACGCGGCTGCTTGCTTCTTCTTCCCGGTGGAGCACACCCTGTCTTACCTGCTTGAGAACTTCTGGCGTGCGGTGAGCAAATTGGATGTTGCAGACGCAACAGCTGTAAAGAAGACCAAGATTCTCCTGGCAGACTTCAGGCTGGCCTGGAGTGCCAACAAGACAGGGGTCCCAGCAGCTATGGAGCTCACGTTTGCCAAGACAAAGCACGACAAGAAGATAAGCGCGGTCTATAATAAACTGTGTGAGTTCACAGAAGCCTTTGCAGGGCAAAGGCTTCATCTGGTGGTTTACCTGATGATCTTGTTTTACTTCAGAATGAGCGCCAGCGTGGAGGACCTGGACAGGGTCCTTCTGGGGATTGAAGAGGCCCGGCTTGCACTTGACAGGAAGAAGGTCCCCCCCGGATACAACGCGGTTGATCATGTGATCCAGGTTGCCCTGGTCCTGGCTGGTATCTACGGGTTTGCAGCCCC
This sequence comes from Entomophthora muscae, assembly GCA_014839935.2. Taxonomy (NCBI): domain Eukaryota; kingdom Fungi; phylum Entomophthoromycota; class Entomophthoromycetes; order Entomophthorales; family Entomophthoraceae; genus Entomophthora; species Entomophthora muscae. The sequence continues at coordinate 418,719 of QTSX02001451.1, read as the reverse complement.
ACCTGAAAAGCTGCTGCTTCACTCCCACCTGACCCTACTTCCCTTCACCAGCAGGAGGGAGTATTTCAATACTGGTGTTTCCACCGTCCACAGTGTGGCAGTGGAGGTTGTGCGCCACCTCCATTGTGGGGTGGGTACATACCGCCAAACTCACTACAGGTGTTCTTAATAAATTCTCTTCTAATAAAAATCTTTATACTCTACAATATTTTTATTATAATTGATTTTTCAAATGATATTTTAGCAAACAATATTTGCAAAATATATTGCAGAAATGGATTTCATAAAAGTATAAAGTTATATATTAATAAAATAAATTCTAACTTGTACATTTTACTTTTAATTTTTTTTAAATTAATTTTTAAATTTATTTGACCAAAGTGATTTAAATATTTTTGCGTAATCCAATACTGAGCGTTTGAGATTACCTCAGATGGCATAATAAAATAATATACAATAAAATACATAAAAACTTACATCTATTGATGGATCTTCTGAATGTGATTACAGGCGTAGAAACATCTAAATATAAAATGATAATTAATAAATGTTAAATAATAAATTAGAGAATATAAAAAAGTTGGACACACTAAGCCTTTAATTGGTTGGCTGTTTGGCTAGGCATGTGGGGATGAACAAATCAGTGTGGCCATAGAATTTGGCCACAGTCTAAGCTGGGAGGGTATGGATCCCGGCCTGCAGCAAATCAAACATGTCCTCAGTCCCAGTTGGGGTTCCTTGCTTGACAACTCACTTGAGCCACCCAAAGACTTCCTCAATGGGATTTAGGAAAGGCAAATAGGCAGGGAGGAAGAGAAGGTGCATATTTGCCGTGGCCAATTGCTGGGGGCCCACTGCAATGCTTGTGTCAATCATTGGAAATTCCTCAAGAATGTCAGCCACCTTGTGGAGACCAACGCTGTCCAACACAATTATGTTGGTGAAGCCCAGGCTTGCGCGCCTCAGGTGCTCCTGAACCAATCAGAGAAATGATAGGAAGGTCCAGCTATTGTGGGAGCCTAGTATCATTTGGTAGAGCTTGACCCCCTTTGGACTGAGGAGAGCCACCATTGAATAGGCTGTGGTGCAGACTGCAGCACGCTGAGCCACCCCGTCATTGGAGCCTCTGGGGACATACCCATACTCATTGCACATTGACAAGGCAAATGCTGATTTGTTGATATAATAGAATTTCACTATCTCCTTGGCTTTGAGGGCAGTGTACGCCTCAGCGTAATTTTTCCAGGTCTCAATATTGGCTGGGCTGTTTCAATTGTATGGGGATATCCTGAGTTTTTTCCAGGAAAATCACATTCCCTTGACCAAATGATAATAGAAGGAAAATGAGGCCTCAATCCCAAAAGCAGACTTGACCATGGCCTGTATATTGGCCAGTTCAAGACGGCAATCTTGGGTTATCCACTGGTGGATTGGCCATTTGTGATCCTTGGTGAGCATGGTTGACACACGCAAGGATTTCTCTGCGGCAAGGACACAACCAGTATTGATGAATTTATGGAAGGTCTTGCTGTTGTACTTGGGATCCACTCCAACAATGGCCGCAGCCACCTTGTAGTCACCTGATTCCTGCATTAGCTTAAGCAGGATGATGTGTTTGATGTCAGGGATGCGCTTCTGGGCGGGCTTTGTGGGTTCAGACAAGCCAGGATCCTGATTGATGACAGGCTTGCAAGGCATGGACACCTTGTTGTAGAAGGCTGCAACCTTTTTGAGCACTAGCTGTCCCTCATTGGTTTGGTAGAACTGGGGCTCCTTGTCATCCTCCTGATTGCCATCACTGACATAGGGCTCATAGCTAGTATCAAGTACAGGCTTCACCTTCTCCAGCATGGCTGACGGGACCAACTCTTTCCGGTACACAACGTCAAACACATACGAAGTAAGTTCTACCTCCTTGTTTCTAGCCATTTTGGTAGTGGTGACCTTGGTTGGCTTCCGGGTCAGCTTTGGGACCCAAGGGTTTATGCTCTGCATCCTAGCAGCTTGTGCTCCTTGAACCGGCTGTGTCAGTGCAGCGTCACTATGGAACTCTCCTCTCTGCCTCCCTCCTGAGTAGGCACTTGTGTTGTACCAAGTCTATTCTTTGACCCATGGGGGCAACTGCAACTGCGGCGCACAACAGGTGCAATGGTAGTCTGTTGCTGTGTTTCTTCCATTTTAAAATTTAATAAAATATTAAATAAAACTTAATTAAGCTACTCCCTATTTTTAATTTTTGCTTTTATCTGTTTATGGATATTCAATTAATATTTTTTCCCACCCAGTATCCCAATTATAGATTTTTTATTTCTTAGTTAGTTGTTTTTGGTTTTACAACGCCCATTTTAGAATACTCAAAAAAAATCCACCCATTTTCCTAGATTTTACTGCCAAATAAAACACCCAACACAATATTTTAAAAATTTATGTTTCAGATCTTGTGTCTTATTTTAGATGCCTTGGTATCATTCTTGATTACAATCCTTTGCACAAACTGTGTGAGTGATTTTGTTTGTGGTTTGAGTTCCTATTGTGTTTTGTTTTTGGATTGAGTTTTGACGCACCATGTGTGGGTGTATTTTGTCACCAATTCACATAGTAAACATATGTACACCAAAAGTCAACTCACACCATTTTGTTTGTAAATCAATGTATTTTGGATTATATTGTGAATGGTTTTGCTTTGCGTGTGAGCCTTTTGTTGCTGTGTTGACCCATTTTTCCCATTAGCACCAATAAACCCTGTTAACAGAGTATATATTTTAACCTGAGAGTTGAATTTTGTTTAAATCTGAAATCATTTTGTTTAAATATGAAGAATTTTTGCTTGTTGCCATAGCTTTTAAAACTACTGTATCAATCTATGGTTCATAGCTATAATCAACTCCTCAGATGCATAACTAACAAAAGAAGAGATGATTTAATCCCAGTCAACAACCCGGAAACACCAAAAGACTTAGTCATTGATGACTAAGCTGAATATTATAATGATGAGTCTGTATTTCTTCTGCATTAAGATCCATTTAAGGTTGGAGATAAAATGATTGTATATATAGCCAAGAGTCATCTAATAGTACTTAAGGATCAGCAGGGTTGGTTATTGGATTCAAACCTTGCCAGTTTCCCTAAGGTATTCAACCAGCTATGGCTCATACATGCAGAAGTAAAAGAGAGAGTGGTTCCTTGCACCTACTGTCATATGATTGGAACCAAGCAGGAGAACTATGTGGCGCCCTGAAGATCATCTAGAAGGAGATGCAGATAATAGCCCTGGAGAAGCAAGAAAAATGCTTACTCCATTAGAAAGGCATCCAAGGATCCTGTTGGCCCAACCAGACTCAAGAACCATCAAAAGTAGTCCTGCTTGGCTTCAAGGCTGCAAATCTATAGTAATCTGGGAACCCTTTGGATGTGCAACCCAAAGATGCTTCCTCTATTTTTGTCAAGCCTGCCTTAGGAAGATTGCTAGATTCAAAGAAATTTATAAGAAGTACATCTCAGATACCTCATAGATCACCAAGCAGATGATTGGAAGGTACTCTGCTCTGTGCTTCTGAAGTAGAATGCCATTTTGAAGAGAGTGAAGCTTCTGGATGCATTGAATGAAATGTGGCTTATAACAAGATCATGGCTGGCTTTATTGACTACTTCAAGGACTAGTGGACTGGGAAGATTATTGGGAAGAGATATGGGCCCAGGAAAAAGATCAGCTCAAAATATGTGGGTTCTGTGCTTAATGGGGGTACTGAGATGAAATTTTCTCTGAGAGGGTGGCACAATAATTTTTCCAAGTCAGTTGGAGTTAGCAAGCCATACTTTTGCAAGCTGTTTGTGGTCCTAAAGAGGTCAAAAGACAGGGCTGATAAGATCCTTAGGAATGTTGAAAATGAAGCAACTCCTTTATCCAAGAAAATCCAGCATGAAATAAAGAAGTACCTAATTTAAAAAATGGTACATAGGGGCTATAAGGGGGATGTGATGTTGAAATACCTGAGAGGGTTGTGAATGCCATGGAGTTTGGGGTTGAATGGTTGCTATTAATGCTTATAATAAGCTATTTCCTTGCCTTCTTATCTCTACTTTTTAAACTATTCTAAGTTTTATACTTATTTTCCAGTAAAAAGATTTAGTTTAAGATTTGAATTTATTTCTATTGAAATTTAATAGTTTTAGCTTTTTATTTGTTCTAGAAATTCAAGAATATTTTAATAGATGATTTATGTATTTATTAACTTTCAAAGTTAGCAATTGAATGAATTTTTTTGATGGAAAATTGGTAAATTTTTATTTCTTAATTAGTTGGAGTGACAGGGAACTAATTTTTTAATATTTATTGACAGAAATTTGGTCAATGGAAAAAAAGTTGGATGAATATTGTCCTGCCCTGTTTTGGTATTCCAGCTACCAAGTAACCAACAGATGATACAACAACTTTCTTTGGAAATCCTCAAGATCAGGATTGCATTGGTATACCCAGTCTTTTAAACCAACCTCTGCAAACCCTGGCCCAACAACATTTTTTGAGATTGAATGTTCAAAATGCATATTTGATATTTTGCTGGAGCTTTCAAATAGTGGGTATCTATAAGCCCAACTTGAATCAATGTGAGTTTCCCTGATATAAGCTTTTCCAAACTTGAGGTGTGATGAATTTTAGATGAATCAATTACCTATCATCTTTTATATTCAAGTCCATTAGGTTGCCAAAAGCTCTAATGTGATAATCCTTATAACAGCTTTCAATGTTATAGTGCTAAGCAAAAAAAACTCATCAGTAAGCAACAATAACTGAGATGTAAGAAGAATTAACTCAGATAAAAATAGAGCATGTATTGATTAGAAATAGATTTGAGTTCACCTCTATTTTTTGAGAAGCATTGCTTTTGTTTGCAGATGTTTCAGGAGTGAAATCTTCTCCCCTCCCAAAACCAAAGGATTAAGACAAGATCTGAACCCTGGTCAAGACTGCTCAAAGGCCAATCTAGAGGGGCAATGTCTTGAACCACAATATTCATGCTTTTTTGCTTTTCCTTTAGCAGAGTTGCATTTTGGGTGCAGAATCCTTCATGTCACAGCCTACAAGAGTCCACTGGACTCCCACAGGGAGGAAGACTGGGCCTGAAAGGCCATGTACACAATTGAATTAATCCCAAATATGTCATTCACAGCAGTAGCCAGAGGAAACCAACTTCTATTATAGGGCACAACCTGATTGGCCAGCCCCAATACTGTATGTAGACAAACCCCAACTTGCTTAAGTCTTGGGCAGGAGACACATTGGATAAGGGGGGAGTTGAGAGGATCTCCTCCATGATGGTCAGAGTTGGGCCTCTAGGGTGTCCAGGGGGGAGATCCAGGTGGTAAGGGTGGAAGAACTCCAAGTCAATGGTGCAAGGTGGCTTAACCAAATGGACAGGAACAGAACCAGGAGGGAACATATAGATGTGGTTGTATTGTGTAGTAGATTTGCAAATAGATGCAAACAGAATGATTATATTGGTGCAAAAATAGATAATTTTTGCAAAAAATAATGGTTCCTGGGCATAAAGTAGTTTATTTTAAGATATCAACAGTGAGGAAGGGTTTTACTCCTCACTACTTATAAGAACTGGTGAATACTTAGCCTTTTGTGCCACCAGAGGCCTGGTGGCATCATTTTCAGTGATACTTGAAAAATGGCTTGGAAATTGTGCACTGAGACCTGGGAGGAAGGACATTGGCTGGTATATCATGAACATTGATTTTTCTGCAGCATGCCAAAGTGCCACAGCTATTAATAGATCCCACAAGCAATCAAGCAGTTGAGCGCCTGATTGCACAATAAAACAATTTATTTCCCAATTTACCATTCCCTGATAGCAAATGGACCCAATTTTGTGTTTAATTTCAATGTCAGGGTTTTGAAGCATGTGTTCTTGCAAACCCCTGGCCATTCACATTCAGAAAGGGGGGTTCATTCCAGGAAGGCAGTTGGCAATGCTTTCCACACTATTGGTTGTTTTATCTCCAAGAAGGTAGCTGATTGTCTAGGGCATTCTGGGCACTGATGTCATGCCCTGCCCCAAAGGGCAGGCTTTTTAGGGTATTTTGATTCATTTTTGCTTTTGTTATTATTTTGCTTATTTTTTATATTTGAAATTTTAATTTAAAAGAGTTAATAATTAAGTACTTTAAGTTAGTTACCTTGTTTTACACTATTCACATTCAAATTGTTGTCATTGTTGTCCCACTCTTCTTCCCAGCTATTCTATTTGCTTTATATATTCTACTTCAAATTTAGAATAATTTCAGTATTTACTTACTTTTTGAGCCTCCTGCTTATGTTGATGCCGCTCTTCCCCAGCTTACGTGCTGATCTGCGGGTCTTACTGGGTTTCTGTTGTTCTTTTCCCTCCAGGGTTTTCCCAATTTTCTCCAGTTGCTCCTGTTCTTGGCTACTTTCACCATGACTATCATTTGCACAGCTGTCCAAGACTTTTTTTATAAATAAAGAGCTTGTGAAAAATAGGCTTTAAGCCAAAATTCTAAGTGATTTCTACCCTTCAAACATTTTATCAATTTTTAACTTGAGATCTTAATTTTTAGAAATTTATACATTTTTATTAATTTATTTTAAGTTTTATCTTTTCTCTTCTTTAATAAATGGAAGTTGTAAAACATCAAGCCTTAGGCTTGTTGTATCCATATTTTTCCTTAAGGAATCTTTTATTAGTTATATGTACCAGTTTGCTGATGGAGATTATCACAATATTGACATTCCCTTAGTTACTAATTGTTCACTATTAAATACCCTGTGTTATCTTCTTTGTTTAGGGTTCTTAAACTCTATCACTCCTTTTTAACCCAGTATAAGTTCTTAGCAGGATTGTGTAAAATCATATTACAGACAGTTCCTACCTTTTTATACCTTCTGAATATTAATCCTAATGCTTTACACACGTTAGTTTATAACCTTGCACCATTATGGACAAGACCTTACAACTGACATCATTTCCTACCACAGTTGACCTTTCAGAGCACAACTCTTTATTCCAAGTCTTGTATTTTTTCATCAAAGTAGCAACATTCTCCAGTTTGGATTCTGGTTCCCAAGTATTCTCTTCATTTGGGTACCCTTTCCATTTGATCAGGAAATGAGGTTTATGATATTAGAGTTTGTGTCCTAGGATGTCTTCAACCTTGTGTTCTGTGAAGCTCCCTACTTTGATAGGTGGGGGAGCCGTTATTACTATCTGGTGCAGGGGAGAAGGTCCTTTCTTTGTAATAACAGGGAGTGGTGGAATACATCATGAATCTTCCATCCGGGGGTAGTTCTAATTGGTATGCTACAGCACCAATACACTGTAAAACCTTATAAGGACCTGTTGGTCAGGGACTCAGTCTAGCACATCAGGAAGTGATCTTGATGTTCTTTGCAATGAGGTACACAAGGTCTCCTACTTCAATTGGTGGACCATGGCTTTGTTTCTTGTCAGAAAAAACCTTGTACATTTATATTGCTCTTTTCAGATTCTGGGTGCATTCCTCTTGGCATGTGTGAATGTTGCTGACCCAATCACGTCCTTCTGGGTTGTTGGCTTCCTCTGTGAGAGGGGCGTCCCATGTGGGATTAAATCTGTAGTTGGCCATGAAGGGGGACATGTTGGTGGAGCTGTGGTCTTGATTGTTTTACGCAAACTGGGCTTTGGTAGGTGAGTTACCCAGGAATTCTGTTCTGAGTTTACTTAGCATCTTAAGTAATGTTTGAGGGCCTGGTTCACTCTCTTAGTCTGCCTGTTGCTCTGAGGGTGATATACAGTGGAATACAATCTTTTTATTCCCAAGTCTTTAGGGGTTTGGGCCCAAAACTTAGAGGTGAATTGTGGGTCTCTGTCCAACACCACTTCTTGGGGGAGTCCGTGGTTCATGAATACTTGGTTTCTGAATAAGGTGATGGTTTTCTTTGCAGTTACTTTGGTTGTTGTTGGGATGAAGTGAGCCATCTTGGTGAAACAATCAACAATTAAAAGATGGCATTGAATTCCTTTGAATTAGGAAGCTCCAGATGTAGTCCATGGATACTGACTTCAAAGGGTCTTATTTGATCTGAAGGGGTTGTAGTAATTCTTCTGGCTTTCCTTGATTGGGTTTGGTACCTCCAAATGTCTTGCAACCGCTGAGGTATCCTAAAATCTCTGGCTTCATCCTGGGCCACTTGTAGAGTTTATGGATTCTTTTTAGAGTCTTTGTACACCCAGGGTGTCCTGACATGGGGGAGTTGTGGTATTACTTCAATATCTCTAAGCACAGTGGGCCTTCTGGTACGTAGGTGTGTCCCTGTAGCTGCAGGGTGTTTCTATGTAAGGAGTAACCTGTTTGGTAGTAAAAACTGTTGATATCTTTCTTTAAGTCTTCCATGATGGAGATGCAGTGCTGGTTTACGGTATTATCTGATTGGATTTCTTCCCTTCTACTGGCTAGTCCCAGGAATAGGAGCATTGGCTCAATCATGTTTGGAGACAGCAATGATTTAGTGTTGAATTCCTCAATCTCTTTGGCACTAGGAAAAAGGTCTGCTATTTGGCTCAGGGCGTCAGGTACAGTGTTAATCTTGCAAGGTTTGTAGCTGATTGATAAGTTGTAATCTGCTAGGAATAGGGCTCATCAAGCTTGATGATTATTCAGTTTTTGCGGTTTGAAGAAGTATTTCAGGTTCTTGTGGTTGCTCATGATTCTCACTGGGTGGTTGGTATCATACAATTATCTTCTCCAATGTTTCAAGGACTGGATAATAGCAAGCATATCTTTATTGTAGATGGGATAGTTCAACTCAGGTGGAGTGAAATTCCTTGATTAGTAAGCTACAGGGTGCAGCTTTATTATCATGCCCCTCCTGAAGCAACACCCCACCCCAATGCAAAGTCAGAAGCGTCTGCCTCCACAATAAAGGGTTTATTGTAAACTGGTATTGCCAAGATGGGGGTGGACACAAAGGTGTTCTTTAGCAACTCAAATGAAGATCTGGCGGTGTCATCCACACAAAGGGGTGTCTCTCAGAGGTGAGGAAGGTCAAGGGCAAGCAAATCAAAGAAAAGTTTTGGATGAATTCCCAGCAGAAGTTTGCCAGGCCCAGGAAGCTTCTGACTTCCTTGCAGTTCTTATGTTCAGGCCATGTTGTCACAGCCTCTATTTTTTGGGTGTCATAGCAAATCCTCCTTTTAACACATTGTATGTCAAGAACTCTACTTCTTCCTGGAAAAACTTGAATTCCTAGAGCACAACAAACAGTCTGTGTTCCTTGAAGAGTTGTAGAACATCTTAAAGGTGTTTGACATATTTCTCAGGGGTGCAGCTGTAGATGAGGATGTCATCTAAGTAAGCTACGCAACACTGGTCCTTGAGTCCTCCCAAGGTCACGTCTACCATAGTTTGGAAGGTGCTAGGTGCATTGCACAACCCAAACAGCATAACCAGGTATTTGTAAAGACCTTGCCTAGTCTTGAAGGCAGTCTTCCATTCATCACCTAGCCTGATACAGATCTGATTAAAAGCATCCCTCATATCAACCTTTGATAAGATGTTGGCTCCTGAAAGCTGATATGAAAGATCTTCAGCATTTGATACAGAGTATCTGTTTTTAACAGTGATGCTGTTTAGGTCCTGGTAGCTCACACAAGGGCTTAGGCTGACTCTCTTCTTCTTAAAAAACAGTGAGATTTGGAGATGTGTATGTATCCCTTCTGTAACATATTTTCCAAGTACTCTCTTAAGGCAATTTGTTCTTTAATGTTGCAACTGTAAACAAGTCCATGTTTAGGGTGAGTTTCTGGGAGGAGATTAATAGTGTGGTCAAACTGGCTGTGTTTGGGCAAGGCAGTGATATCTTTTTCTGAGAAGAAGGACTCCCAAGGCTTCAAACATTTTGGGATCTCAGCTTTGCAAGATTCCATGGTGATGTTGTTTAGCTCTGGGATTTGCTGAGGGTTCAAGCATGGGACCTCTAAAGTTTGGCTCTAATGAGTGACATCCACCTTATTGTTCTTATAGTCTAAGTTCAGTTGAAGGTCAACCCACCATTCAAAGCCTATATGTAAGACTTCAGACTTTTTCAACAACAGCTGCAGTTGTATCAAAGCCTGTGATCAACCATCACCAACAAATTACTATTTCCCAAAGATACAAGAGATACAGCTAGGATTGAGACAATAGTTTTATTGATGAGCCTAAACAGGAGGAGATTGAATTGCTTGGAATAATATAACTGCGAGGGTTTTTATACCCAATTCTATGAAAAGGAAATGATAGGGGAATTATGTTTAAGCAAGATTAACTCATAATTTCGAATCATAAGTATATTGTCAAGAGTAAGATTCTGAAAGCTGGAATTAAGGGCTTTTGGCTGACACCAGTTTGGGCTGAAATGGTTCAGTACTTGCGGAAATATAGGCGACCAAATATGGTAAAGGAGAAACAAACAAACAAATAGAAGTCTTGGCATAAATATCAACAAAATAGGAAATATCAGTTGAGACTTAAATTATCAGTCCTGACACTATAACTGCAGGTTTGAGGAGATTCACCATGACGTAGAAACAGGTAGGAAAGAGTTTCACATTTAACTTCAGGGATACCGACTCTTTGAATTTGTGTGACAGGTCTGTTGTCTTATTGCCCAAGGTTACCAGTCAGGAGGTTTCTTGGACTAGTACACCCAGTTTCTTGGATAGACTAAGTTTCATATAGTTGAGGGTTTTTCCACTGTATAGAAGTGTCAGGATTGACAATTCTTCCTCTCTGGAAACCCAGGCCCAGGAGCAGGAATTGAACCCCAAACCTGGATTCCTTTGGGCTGCCGGGCCTGTGGACTGCAGGACCGCCCACCCACGTTTTTCTGGGATTGAGCCCCCACAAGCTGATACCAAGGATGTTGAACCATGAAGTAAAAAGAGCCAAACCAAAGAAATTATTGCACCAAATAGAAGGCTAATCACAGCGCCTAATGGAGGTACTGGTTTGGCAACTATTAGCTTCATAAACCTGAAGTCTACACCAGCAACTAATCAGGAGCCAACCCAGGAAAGAGGCATGGGCTTGCGGCCCGGTCGCATGACCACAACACTAAAGCAAGATAATCAGGTAGCCAAATTGAGATTCTTGACCAATGAAAGAACTCCTGGGCCAAGTGCCATTTTGCTGCCTTTGGACCCAAGCATCTAGTTCCCCTGTCCCTGCCCTTCCCAATGCCCTGATGAACCCCCCATGGAAAATGTTAAGTTTGGAGGTGGGGTACTATATAGACCCAAAGACCCCACGCTCCAAACTTATTGCCATTTTTGAATAAAGATTATGTTAATTTGACTCATACAGCTATTGCCTTATTTTGTATTTGCTGTCTACTAATTCAGTTTGAGATCTCCTGGCCCGCCTGCCCCACTGCCTGCTGTTTTCTGTCCTCCAGGTGTACCCTTTGAACCTGTCCATTTTACCAACTACCCTCTGAAGTCTGAATACAAGGAATGCACCCAGGAAAAGATACTTGAACTCAATCCCCTGGCCTGAATACAATCTGCTGTTAGATACAACTGACAAGGCCCGTGAATATTTTCAACACCCAAGTTGTTCAGAGGGAAATTCAACTTTCTCCCTGCTTACAACCTGCCCATGAAACCACCTGTGACCTCAAAACCTATGCTTGCTTCTGCACCTGACCTCTCAACTGACCATTCTGGCAAGCTGTTTGGGATTGTGTACATCACCCTCAAAGGGGTGATTGACACTATAATCCCAGCTGCTGGCTTGTAGTCCTGGGTGGCAAAGTCTGCCTCCTATCTTTTGAAGTTAGCTCCCTTCTTATGGTGGGCATTGCCTGCAAAAAACCCAGCCTGAGTTACCCCTGAAAACAACGGACCAGCTGCCCAAGACTGGATCCCTGACAAGAAGGGCTACAGTGCTCACCTCATGGTCATGGTAACAAAAAAAGGTGACAATGATAGGATAGGACTGGGAAGCGTTGTTTATTGCTGATATGGTGGCTCCTTGGGTTCCATTGGGGTAACTAGTGCAGTCTTTAGATAAGTGGCCACTCTGGTGGCAATAGAAGCATAACCCACTTCTGAAATGGTGTTGATACTCTTCCAGGGTCATGTTCAAGCAAGGCCTACTAGCACCAGGGGGCTGATTGTTCTTGGGCTATCCAGTGTTTCATCTTTGTGGTTGTATGAAGTACATGTCTCTGGCAATTGCCAGGAGCTTGTCTTTGGGGAGTCCACAATGATGGTGTCTCATTAGGCTGGCGTGGTGTGGGTTCAAACCATTCTGAAGTGTAACCCAGATATATTGTCAGGGATCTTAGTGGCCTCTGCCAGGCGTAGGAATTGTTGTATGTAGGTCTCCATATTGTCCCTTCCTTGGGTCAGGCAAATGAGCCCCATGTAGGATTAGATCTTGGCCCAAGCAGGGGTAGTTGCAGAGTTCATTATATCCAGGAATTGGTTGTAGGAGAGCATGAGGTCTAGGTCTTCCTCTAGGATGATCAGGAAGGTCTCTCTAGAGTCATCCTTTAGTTGGGCGGCCACCAACATAACCTTCTAATTGCTGTCTCTGAAACTCTTGGGGTGGGCGCAAAACAAGGCATTTATCATCATCATTCCTTTTCTGAAGCCAGCCAAATCCATTTTTGACAGGTCAGGAAGGCTTGTGGGTGAGGCAGCATTCTGATTGGAGGTGGGGATTGTCACAGTCTGAACTTGGGATGGCTTGGCAACAACTTATTCTTGGTTTTTGTTTGTTTCTTGCTTTTTGGTCATATGCTATCTTAGGTAGTAATCTGAGATCAGAAATAAAAGCATATAAGATGCTCCTATAATAAAAGAAGAATAGGGGGTCAGGGTTACTAGTTTTGTTAGGGTTGGCATGCTGTCATAGCCCATACCAGAGTCCGCTGGACTCCCACAGGGGAGGCAGGCTGGGCCTGAAAGGTCATGTACACAATTGGTGCAATCCCAAAGATGTCATTCACAGCAGTAGCCAGATGACGCCAACTTCTATTATGGGGCACAACCTGATTGGCCAGCTCCAATACTGTATGTAGATAAACCCCAACTTGCTGAAGTCTTGGGCAGGAGGCACATTGGGTAAGGGGGGAGTTGAGAGGATCTCCTCCATGATGGTCAGAATTGGGCCTCTAGGGTGGCCAGGAGAAAGATCCAGGCAGTGAGTGTGGAAGAACTCTAAGTTGATGGCACAAGGTGGCTTAACCAAATGGACAGGGACAGAACCAGGAGGGAACATATAGATGTGGTTGTATTGTGTAGTAGATTTGCAAATAGATGCAAACAGAATGATTATATTGGTGCAAAAATAGATAATTTTTGCAAAAAATGGTTCCTGGGCATAAAGTAGTTTATTTTAAGATATCAATAGTGAGGAAGGGTTTTACTCCTCAATACTTATACTTACTGGTGAATGTGTAGCCTTTTGTGCCACCAGAGATCTGGTGGCATAGTTTTCAGTGATACTTGAAAAATGGCTTGTAAATTGTGCACTGAGACCTGGGGGGAAGGACATTGGCTGGTATATCATAAACATTAGTTTTTCTGAAGCATGGCAAAGTTTCAGAGCTATTAATAGATCCCACAAGCAATCAAGCAATTGAGCACCCAATTGCATAATTGAACAATTTATTTCCCAATTTACCATTTCCTGATAGAAAATGAACCCAATTTTGTGTTTAATTTCAATGCCAGGGTTTTGCAGCATGTGGGCCTTGCAAACCCCAGGCCATTTGCAGTCAGAAAGGGGGGTTTTCTTCCAGAAAGGCAGTTGGCAATGCTTTCCACACTATTGGTTGTTTTATCTCCAGGCAGGCTAGCCAATTGTCTAGGGATTCCTGGGCCCTGACACTTCAGTTCCCTTTCTCAACTTGAAATGGGTTTCAACCCAAATTGAGTGAAGATCCCATTTACATTCTGACTGATGACATGAGTGATCCTTGACCCACTTATGAGAGTGATCATCATTCTACTTCTCCATCTATTGTTTTTGGTTAATAACTGCCATATAAGAATCAATTAGATTTGCCCAATAAACTTAAGTTCTATTCACATATTCTCATTGTGATTATTTTTGTACTTTGGTGCCATCTCCTTAGTTTTAGCTAGAGGAGATTTCTGATAATTAACATTTCCAGGGCCTTAAAGTAAATCCCTTACTCATTCCTGAAGACTAACCTACAGCTTAGTACAAACCCAATCCTACTATTAGAATTTCCCATTGTGTCCCTTTGCTGTGCCCAAGAACACAACACAGGGGACTGTCTGCTCATGTTTTTTTGGGATCAAATCACCTTTGATTTGAGCCTCCAATACTATTATGGAAAAAGGACTCAGCATTAATTTTCCTATGATGGTGACCATCAAAAACACAAATAACTGCCTAATGGAGAAAAGAAGCTTACATCATTGGTCTAATGATCCTGATGTCTTTCCCAATAAGCAATCAGAACCCATCCCTGAAGGAAGTGTGGGCTAGCAGGGCAACTGTGGTAAGTTTGACTCCCTTAAACTTGACTCCCTGGTACTCAACACTTTGTCAAGTATCAGGGAGTTGAGTGCCGCATATGTGAATCTATTAGTATTTTTGGCTTAACCAATTTTAAGCTAATTTTAACTAGTAACTTAGGGGTTTGAAACCAAAAACCAAGGTTAAATTTACTTGAACTTGACTCTGTTTAATTAATTGGTTAGCTAAAATACCAATTTAAGGGGCAATTTATAAGTAAATTTACTAATAGAAATGAAAAAACCTGTGTCTGACACTCTAAACCAAAAAGTGACCAGTTTGACACTTTTTAAGCCAAATTTTAATTTAATTAATAAAATACATATGTGCTTATATAAAAATTGTTATTTACTATTATATTTTTATTATTAGTGTCTGTAGTTGTCAATTAGGCTCCCAAGCACCACTATAGTGGATTTAGTGGTATAGACATTAATCAAATATACCACTTGTTTTACATTATGTCATTCCCGTGGTTGTGGATTAAGTGGTGCCAAGTAAATTAAGCCCAATTTATTAAGAGATTTCATATGTAATTTATAAAAAACTGAAACTTGACACTTTCTTTGTTTGACTCTATCCACTTGACACCTGATTGGTTTTGGATTTAACTAATCAAAGGCTCAGAATCAAGGCTAAATTAATATGTGACACACTATGAGCACCACTTGACACTCACCCACTTGACACTCACCCACTTGACACTTTAACTTGGGGATTAGTACAGAGAGCTTCTTAACGTTTTAACCAACACTATGGTAAATAAGTCACTCCCAGCTCCTCACAGCAGAACTTAAACACTAATAAACACCTTTCTACTCATTTACTCTTTTAACTTATGTTGTATTTTTTATTTTTGAGCATATGAAACTGCCTTGCTTGTGGGTTAACTTTTGAACCCGTTTTAAATTTAAGCAAGTTTTATATGTAAAAAACATAGTAAATTTGATTTTTCTGCTCGACTCCGGCATACTCAACAGTGAGAATTCAGCTTTTTCCAGCTGATTGACAGTGCCAAACTTGACACTTTACTATGTTTTGATTTTTCAACTCACAATAAAAAATCCACATAATTATTTTTTTTTATTTTTTCAGTTATAATATACTACTTTTTCTGCTGCTCTCCATATAATTTTCATATATTTTTTGATTTTTAATTGTACTTTTACATTGATTTGGCACTAGAATGTTATGCTGAACCTAATATCTTTGATGCTTTATCATAAATTCACTTATTTTCTATGTTTTAACCTTTATATCTACACTTTGAGTTTCTATTTTGCTTTTATTTACTTTTTTATGTTTTTTTCTTGATAAATAAAACTTTATTTTCATACTTTTCATTTAAATTTTACTTTGCTTTACCTATGTGTTTCATATCTTTCACACTGCTTTATTTACAAAACTAAACTTTTCTTTAGACAAAATCAAACAAGAACAGCCAACAGCCCAAGTGCCAAGCCTCCATGGGCTCCAAATAAACTGCCTCCACTCCCAAGCTTGCCAAGAAGCCTGCAAAGGCTAAGTCTCCAACCCCATCTCCTCCCACTCCATCTCTTCCTACTCCTCCCCCCCTCCACCCTCATCTTCTATATCCCCTTCACCTTCCCCCCAAAATTCCTCCCCCAATAAATCAGATGGTGATCTCACTGACCACTCCTTTTACCACTCAGAGGCCAACTCCAAGTCCACCAAGGAGGGGCATACCAAGAAATTAAAGGCTGCCAAGGAGCCCACCTCTTCTTCTAGTAAGAAAAAGGAGGCATCTAAGCAGGCCTCAAAGAATCCTTCCCCTTCCCCTCCCCCTCCCAATGGCTCTTCCCCTCCTTCTTCATCTGACCCCCAAGATGAGCTGGAGGATTACTCCAAGAAGTGTAAAGCTTCTGGTCATGTGGCTTGGGATCCACTGGCCATTCACAACATCTGCAATGTGGACAGAGAGTTTAAAGTTCCCAAGCGCTTCCCCGTTATTTCCCAATCATGTCCATAAAGGGCGGCCCTGGTTATGTTGCCAACAATTACACCTTTAATTGCAATAACCAAAAGTGGCAGACCAAAAGCAAGCACTTTGTCTGCAAGTATAAGACTTGCAGGGCCCAGTTGAACACTGAGGGCTTGGAGCAAGTAACAGTGGAGAAGGGGGAGCACACTTGCAAGCCCCCCAATCATCTAATCACTTGGATGTTAAAATGGTACCTTTTTCAAGTAATACCCACATCCTCTCATCTCCGGGCTTCTGATCTGGCCATAAAGGCTTTGCAACATCTCAAACCCAACAATCTTAAGTTGGTACCAACACAGGAGCAGTTGATCAAATTCATCAGCAATAAGCGTATTGCTGCCAATCCCCCTCCCCCCAAGGCTTTGGACGTCCTCTCTGAGCTCACGCTCACTCATGAGCTTAGGCAGCTTCCAAGTGGGGAGCGCTTCCTGCTCCATGATGATGGGCCTGCAGCCAAGGACCGCATAATCTGCTACTCAAATCAGCAGAACCTGATGGAGTTGAAAAGGTTGTTAACCTGGCTAGTTGATGGTACCTTTGCCACTTGCCCCCAGATGTTCAAGCAGCTCTGGATGGTCCATGCCCAGATTAACATCCGGGTGATTCCACTTGCGTTCTTTCTTCTTCCTGGGGCCACTGAGGCCATCTATACCTGCGTGTTCTCCATCCTCTGCCAAGCAATTACCCTACTTCCTCCCGCCAACAATGACAAATCTAAGAAGACTCCCCCCCACACCTGCGCCAACCCACCTGCCTCTGACAAGGACCAGGCCATCCTGGACTTGGAGGAAAAGGCAAGGCTAAGAGCTCTTGGGCCTTGCGTATACTTTATGGACTTTGAGACTGCTCAGTTCAATGAATTCAAGCAGCTGTTTAGCAGGGAGGTTCAGGGGTGCCACTTCCACTTCCACTTCTGCCAAGCAGTTGCTTTTAACGTGCAGGCCCACACTGAGCTTAGTAGGTTGAGCCAGAGGGATACTTTGGACACCTGCAGATTTGTGCTGGCACAATTTAGTGCCTTGGCTTTTTTAAAGCCATAAAACACTGTGCAGGGTTTTGAGGTGCTCTCAAAGGATCCCTACATAGTGAAGCACCCAGAGTTCAAGCCTTTCCTCAAGTATTTTAAGCCCCAGTGGATTGGGAAGGTTGTCACGCAGAGGCAAGGCAAGGCCTGTGCCAAGGCCAGCTGGAATTTGTACCGGGCGGCAGTGAATGGTGAGCTCAAGACCACCTCAGCGCTAGAGGTTTATCACAAACACCTCAAGGCCAACTTTGGGCTCTACCCAAAATTCAATAAATTTTTTTCCCTCCTGCAGCATGAGCAAGAGAAAACAATCTCCAAGCTCTGGGATCTATCCAACCGCGTCCCCCCACCAAGCCAACCACCTGCTGTACCCTCTTCACCAAGGCCATCCAGGGTGCAGCCAAGCACAAATACAAGGCCTCTGAGCTTAAGCAGAAGCTTGAGCTTATTACCACTGCCCTCCTGGAAGGGGCCAAAATGAAACGGGGAAAGAATGACAAGGAATAAACTTGCTTGCTTGCTCAGTTATATGATTTTTACTTTTAACTTTTTAACTTTAATTTTTACTTATTAGCTTTGATCATTTATTTTTTAGTTTTAATTTTTAAGTTTTTTAATTTAATTAGATAGCAGTGATTTTTCTATGTATGCATGGTAAGTTTGAGATGAATATTTATAGCTGAAAGTAAGTGAAATATCTTAATTTTTGTTAATTTCCAAATAAAACATATGATATTCACAGTTGTGCTTATATAAACTATATCAAATAAACATTACTATTTCTTCATATTTTGCATAACTTTATTTGTTGTGTTTTTGTTTATTTTTGTCTAATTGTAATTTTAATTTTTTATGGTAATAAAAATATTTTTTATATTGAAGAGTGTAAATTACATAGTAAAATGAGATATAATTGCTTTTTTCTCCTTATTTTTATTAATTAAACTACTGTTTTTATTGCATTTTTTGAGCTTTATGGGGCCACTTTAGTATGCCATAGCTGTAAGGCTTAATTCTTTATATTAAAAGTTTTCAGTACATCAAGATCTGTTAATTAAAAAAGTGTCAATTTCCAGTTGTCAATCAGGGCAAAAGCTGAATTCTCACTTTACTATAGTGTCAACTACCAGGGAGTCAAACTTACCACAGTTGCCCTAGCAGGACACCCCCAAAAATATTGCTCCAGCACATAAGTATTTTAAAACCCTTCTGGAAAATTTAGTCAATGAACACCTTTCATGTACCAGTGCCATTTTGCTGCCCTAAAACCTGGGCCACCCACCTGTCTGGATATAATATTTTGACTATCTGAATCCCAACCATTAGAATTAAAGTCTGGTAGTGATGTACTATATGAACCACTGGATCTTGTGCCAGAATTTATTGCTATCTTTGAATAAAAGCTATGAGATATTGGGCTTTTTAATTATTTCTGTATTTTATATTAGTAATCTGTCAGTTTAAAACTAGTCCTTCTGGCCTATCAGCTCTACCTCCTGCAGTTTTCTTTCCACAAGGTGCTTCTTAAAGGCCTGTCCACTTTAGTAAATACTCTTTAAAACCCAAGTATAGATAATAAACTACTAAAAAAATATTAGTAATTAATTATCTGACCTTTAATAAAGAATTGAAAGGATTTAACAGAAATGGATCTTGGTTTACCACTGAACCCTGCCTTTTTACAGAAGAATACAACTTCCTTCTTGCCTACCAACTAGACCTGAAGCCACCTCTTACCCTCAAATAAATGTTCACATCTGCCTCTGAACTCCTCCTAGACAACTCCAATAAGCTGTTTAAAATAGTTTGCATCACCCTCTCTGGGGTGATGGACACTATAATCCCAATTTCTGGCCTATGCTCTTGGGTAGGGAATCTATGTTATACCTCTTTAAGTTAGCACCAATCTTATTGTGGGTTTTACTTGTCTGGCCTGTGTCATGTCTAATCCCATAAAACAATGGGCTGGTCACCCATAGTCAGTTACCTGACAAGATTAGTTTGTTTTGCTTACATATGAGTGTCAGAAATTGTGCCATTAATGAAATTTTGATATAACCTTCAAATAATGATATGTTCAAAGATTTGGTCAGTTTTGCTTTCAACTTTGGGAATTCCTTGCCTTCCATAAATGAGTTGACATCAATTTCCACCCATTTCAGAATACCATACCTGCCCTCAACTGATCCTGGTATGATTTCAAACCAACATGGCCCCCTCTGCCACTCTATCTAGTGAGTGATCATTGACCCTATTCTACTATTTAAGTAGAATTACTTCTCCTAATAAAGACAAGTTTATCCACATTTGTGTTGGTTTTTGTATTTTCAAGCTTTTTTCATTCCTTTTGGAATTCCAGGAAATTAAGTTATTTGCCCTTAATCTTGCTCTGAAGGCTAACCTAAGGCTAGCTTCAAACCTCAAATCTTTTGTTATAAAGATTTCCTGTTGTGTCCTCCTGGATGTTGTCCCCAGGAGCCAAACACAACAATGAGTTTTTTACTTACCATTGTAGCTTTAAAAACTATCATACATGTGCTTCTTTACAAGGACTTAAAAATTATATGATTGAATTTTATCAAAATTTTATATCCTAAAACTTAAGACTTCTATTACTGATCCATAACATTTTAAGCAGATAAAAGAAAAAATCATATGTTAGTTAATGTGGGATATTAAAAATGCTTTCCACTGAAATTTTTAGTTATACTCTTTAATCAAGTGGATCTATGACCTAAATAAAGCTTTAACTTTTAAGCTGTTTATATTATACTTAATTTCAAACATCTAATAATTTCCAATGATTTCAGCATAAGAAACTTTAGTCTTAAAATTAAAATTATTGTCACTAAAGAGCTTAAAACTCTTTATTAATTTTTTTAGAAACTGCACATCATACTTGCACTTTTTCAGCTGAAAGGCCAACTGGGGATAGATCAAATGGCTGGTGTCACAAGTGAAAAACTCCTGTTGACCCTGCTCATAGGAAAACCTCAACTACGGGAATCAAACCCTGATACCCTGCAGGCTGCCAGCCTGCAGGACCAGCCGCCTGCAGATTTCTGGACTAAACCAGGGTGGGATTTGACTTCAGGGAATCTTCTAAGGCTTGATGAACTAAAAATACCTGCATCAAGATCCCCCACACCAAGGGATTCTGTTAACCCAACCAATGAGAGGGCAGGCCAAGCCAAAGATCCCAGAATAACCTGGGCCTCCACAGAAGGGGAAACAAAAAAACTTCCCGTAGAACGCAGGCCACCCAGTGATGACCAACCCCATAACCCAACAAGGGAATTTGAGTATTCTCAGTTCAAACCAGCCAATGAATTAACTCCCACAATGGATGCCACCAAGGACTGGAAAACCCTGGTAGACGGTAGCGCCAGGCCCAAAGAATTTGTAAAAGTTTCTCCATGACAGATGGGTATGCTTATACCCTGGACTGCCAGAAAGATGCCCATTGCCATTCTTGTAATAAAGTGACATGAACCTTTGGTTCAACCAGGCTATTACATATTTGATATTAGTTCTATTTTATCAACAGTCTACCTCTTGCGGTTTCACACCTCACACTTATCAAGTCCAAGAAACTGCGGACCAGCTGCCCAACCTTTACGTCCACCAGGAGCTCCCTACAGCCCAGTACATTTCACTGAGTACCCCTGACCCTGCTCATTCAGAGTTCACTCTAGAGGAAATCCTAATCTACAACCCTGAGGCAATAACTAGAGAGACTGAGACTGTTTACAGGGAAGGCCACAAAATCACTATATCTCCTCTGCTATTCCGCAACAAGTACAACTACCTGCCCATGTATTTGGTCCCAATGACATCACCTCTCACCCTGTGGTCCAAATGCCTGCAAGAATCTGTTGCGGCCAATGAATCCACTTTCACTCAGATATTTAGTGTGAGAGAGGGGGGCTAAACTAACTAAGTTTGGCTCCCATCCCAGCAAAACAAACCACCAGGATGCCACCCAGTGGAGGACTGGGATGGCCGCTCAAAGAGGGGACCACAAGGAGGACACAGGGGACAACTGAGGGAAATAGGCATTCAAGCCCATCAACATCAGGCCAGTGAGCAACCAAGGGGTGCAGGTGGGAGCAGGGGAGGACACCTTGGGAGACACAAGGGGTACTGAATTGCTCTGGACCACGCTGGGGAGGGGAGGCATGGAAGGCACATCTCCTTTGGAGGCGGGCAAGGTGTGATCCACAGTGTCCAAATCCAAGTCATTGCACATCAGGCTCTTGATCACAGCCTCCCCAGAAAAGAGAAGACCGCTGGGGAGGTCCCAGAGACTATAAGGGTCTCTGCCCACAAGACAGGCAGATGAGGAGATTTTCCCCCACAAGTCTGGGGAGGTAGACCACAGAAGCAGCAGGAACAGAGCCAGGGAAAACACCACAAATTTAATAGCTGGGAGTATCATAAAATTAATCTCCACAAAATTTGGGATAGGTTGGTAGGATTTTTAAGACAAATAACACTATAAAAATGTCTAGGCAGGGTAATCTTAAACAGAAAGGCAAAAAGGAGCAACAGAGTAGGTCTGGGCAGCTTTACTATGGTCTTGGATGCCTTGATAGTAACAGCAAGCAAAAGCAGGTTTGAAGACAACAATTTTAAATGAAAATTCAAAATAATAATAGAGATTATATTGAAAATCAATTGAAAATTTAAAATTCAAACTCTGTTTTTGAAAACAAAAGCAGAGAAGACGACACTAAGTGTAAAAACTCTAGTATAGGGTCCCAGAGGAGAAACCGGGTTTGAAACCGGTTGGCACAAGGTTAGCTTCAAAGAAACAACTAACTCTTTAATTTTTAGACTGTGGAACACCAAGTAGGGGTTCCAACCAAATTGCAAAAATCAAAAAGAAGTGCAACAAACCACAAACTTTAATGTTATTGGAGAATATACAAGCAGGGGACTGAAAGTCCCCTTGCTGTGTTAAAGGGAGGGGATTGTAAAGGGTGAAGAAATCACATGACCTATGGGACTGGATCTAATTGGCTGGAGGAGAATTTTTGTGGGACAGAACCAGGGGGACTGGAATGTTTCAACCTAATTTCCGCGGGCCCATTTGATTGGCTAGAAGAGGTCCTATGTATTTGAAGTTCACTTGAGTTGTTAGTTGTTGATGTGGCAACGTTTGATTGGTTGGTTCTAATAGCTTTTAAATGTGGGCAACACCAAGCCAAAAGAAAGTCCAAATTGACCAGTGTTTCTTCTCAGGAGGGGGCAGCCAAAGGCAAAAAATCCGCAGGGTAGGCCAACAAAAACCTCTTGTTAACTGTATGTGCCAAATCCTCCAAGGAATTAAGGGGTTTGGCTGGAGTTTTTGGACCTTTCTTGGTGCAGCGGGAGGATATTTTACAATCTAATGCCAGGGGTGGCAGTGAATTTACATTTAGAGTGATGTACATCCCTCTTACCAGCTTGATAGATTCTATGGTACCTGTGAGCGGACCTTGGGCCCTCCTGGGCAAATTTTTATCTTATATTGTAAAGTTAGCATCAATCTTGTGGTGGGCCCTTCCTGCTGGGCCTGTTGGCTGTCTGCCTGCAAGTTTCCAAGAACCCCCCACAGGCTGATTCCTGACAGCCAGGCCATATAAATAACTGGTCCCAAGTCTATAATATGATATATTACATGGCCAAGGGGAGTGCACTTTCCCAAGTGAGAGGACAATGAATCAATGAGGCCAGTCAGGGTCAGGTATAATAAGCTCAAATAATCTGGTGATTTGAGGAGGTGAGCTACCAGGAGAAGTAGGGATTCCCACCTGTGGGCTGGGTGAGTGTGTAGGAGAATAGTTAGTCATAAACCAATCTGGGCTTGGCCCACTATTTATAAAGGCTGGCTGGGAAGGGAAGTACTTTTTGTTGTGTAGCACCCAGGAGTATGGTTCTTTAAATCTGACCAGATGAACACCAGGAAGTGGTAGCTCAGTATGCAGGGATTATATATCATTAATTCTTGTGTAGATAGTGTCAGGTACTGAATGTGGAGAGTACTTCTATGGAATTGGGGTTTTAAAATGAAATTTGAGCTAGAACATTAATACTAGAAATAGAGTATAAATTTTCTGAACCATAAAGTTTATTAAAGTCTTTATTAGGAAATGATTATTATAATTAACTAGATAAAGTGTGGTTCTTATACTCAATTTTTGAACTGTTATTTTTCTCAATGACCAAAGACCTAATATAAAATCCCACTAAGAATACAAGGGTTCACCTATTCTACACTTAAGTTGTATCCTTGCTAACCAATCAATCAGTAGCAGTTCCATAGAAGGCGTCCAATAAGATCAACACATAAAATTTCTTCTTGCCTGCCACTGAGAGGAATACCAGCTATCATGCTATCCTAAAAATAGCGCTCAAGAATAGAAAGTTCAAATTGATCATTCCAGTGATCTGGTAAAAGAAATGACTATCTACCTGTAGTTTCATTTTTCTGTCCCAGCCTCAGGACAGCATTTATTTGCCTAACCCATGGATAACTGATCCCTAGATTCCCAATCCCTAGATATGAAGCCTGGTAATGGGGAATTATATGGACTTGCAAACACTATTCCAGGCATTATTGCCCATTTTAATTAAAGTTTATAAACCATTGGTTCTATCAGTTTTCCCCATATTTTATTTTTGTAATGTGTCATCTAAGCACTTCTTCTGGCACAAATTAACCTTTGTACTACTGCCTGTAATTTTATGTCCCCTTGGTTCACCATGCAGACTAGTGCATTTTAAAGAATATCTCTTGAAATCAGGATAGAAAGACTTTGTGCTCAAAAGAATGCTATTGTTTGACCCTTTGACCCACATCAGAGAGCACACCAGATACAACTACAAAGATCACTAATATAATACTTAACCACAGCTGTTTAAGAACAATTATAACTATCTACCAGCTTACCAAGTCAAAATGGAACCAGCCCCACCCCAAAACCTAGCTACATGTTCACCCCAAATCTTCCCATAGACAGCTCTAACAAGCTGTTTGGTATCATATAAATTACTCTCTCTGGGGTAATTGATATTATGATTCCTGCCCCTGTCCCTGTCCCTTGATCTTGGGTTGGTTTGAGTGCTCTGCCTCATGTGTTTCCAAGCTAGCTCCTATTCTCTGGTGATCTCTGACTGCTTGCTAGCCCACCCTATCCCAACATCTAATGGGCCAGCCACCCAAGGATATTATCATGACAATTTTGGGGATCAAATCCATGTCCTGGTCTCCAGGAGTCTTGTTGTATCATGGAGGGAGACTTTCTTAAGCACTCCCTAGCTTTTTTCCTGTTTCAAGGATATTTTTGGTACTTTGCATGAGGTTGAATTGATTGCTGATGATTCAACCTCTGGGATTGAAGTTGATAGTGCAAGGGGCTGACTGGTTGAGATAATCATCCTTTCTGGTTGTTGCACTATCCTTTTTCTTTGTAGTTTGGTGCCAATTTTTTGCCTTCTGACCTTCATGTTTCCTTTTCTGTCAGGGAATCAACCCTGGATGGCCAGCCCATTGAAATCTGATATTAATCAGGCCACAGGCTTGATGAAAAGAGTCTATCATAGGATTGGCGCTTACTTGAAGAGGTACAGCATCAATCTTCTAAACCAGGGACAGTCACCAGCAGCAGGGACTATAGTATCCATTATCCCTGAGAGAAAGATATATACTATTCAAAATATCTTGTTGGTATTGTCCATAGCAAAGTTGACAGCAGATGTGAGTATTGTTTTAGGAGTGAGGGAGGGTCCATGTTTTGTTTATAGGCAGATGGAAAGTTGTATTTGTCTCAGAATAAGTGGTATCTAGTAATATGCCAAGATCCATTTCTGTTAAAACCTTTCAATTCTTTATTACAGGTCAGATAATACTTACTAAAATGCTTTTAGTAGTGTATTATCTATACTTGGGGGTTAAAGTGTATTTTCTAAAGTGGAAAGACCTTTAAGAAGCACCTTGTGGAAAGAAAACTGCAGGGGGTAGAGCTGGTAGGCCAGAAGGACTAGTTTAAACTGAAATATTACTAACATAAAATACAGTAATAACTGAGAAGCCTAATATCTCATAACTTTATTCAAAAATGGCAATAAAGTCTGGCACAGGGTCTAGGGGCTCATATAATACCCCACTACCAGAATTTAGTTCTAATAATCAGGGTTCTAATAATTCTTAAATGAAAAAAGCTGGTGGGTTAACCAGGTTTAATGGTGTCAAAATGGCCCAGGTGCATGTAGGACATTCATCAGCTAAATCCTTCAGAAGATTTACAAGACCCCTCTGTTCTGGAGTGGTATTCTTGGGGGTGGTCTGCTAGTTAGTGCCTTTCTCAGGGACAGATTTTTTATTGGCTACCAGAAAAGGCATCAGGCTCATCAGATCTATAGCAGGCGCATCTTTGCCTCTATTTGGAAGGTTTTCAGGATATCAAATGTGAGGTGGGGAAGATGTAGACACAGATGCAGGCAGAGGGATTACCAGGCCAGTGGGTAACCCCCACCACAGTACTGTGAATTCAGAACCTGAACGTAAAAATACGAGATTGTCAAATCCTTGGTCCAAATTTTGAATCACTTTTGCGGGCAACTCAGCTGAGTGAAAAGTAAAATATTAAATAAATTTAACCATTTAATTTGACTTTTTTAGATTTACTTAAATTGGCAAATTTTGAATCTCTTGAGCAGATAACTCAACTAACAAAAGACAAAACCCAACAAACAAATGCGGGATACATGAATCAGAAATGTGGGATTCTAATGTACAATTTGAGATTTCCTGTATTTCAAACAAATCATAGACATCATGTAAAACTTAACAAATCTGAAATTGCAGGATTGTCAAATCCAAGAACCAAGTTTCAAATCATAATTGTAAGGAATTTGAAATAAAAATAATTTATGGGTGTCTCAAAAAGGATGCCAAAAATTCTAGAGTGGATTTGTGCTGATTCTTTTAGGAATCATAGGCATTCTCAAAAATCACCCTATTCCAATTAGGACAGCTAAAATTTAGATCATAATATTCACAAAATTAACATACTTAACAATAAAATTAACTAAAATGTAAACGTCTTTTTTTGAGTTTAAAATTTTTTAATAAAAATTTATTATGTCTTCTTTCAACAACAACCAAGTCAACGAGCTGTTCCCTGGCCTTGACAAATTTATGCAGGGCTACACTGGGTCTCTTAACAGTGAAGCCTCTGTTTATGGCCACTCCCAACCCGCAGGCCCCTCTGCAAGCCCCACCCAGGAGTCTGTTCTTTCTCCTGCGTCCTCAAGCATGGCCCTGTTTGCCCATCATGCACAGGCAGCTGCTAACCCAAATCCATTATCAGCAATGGCATCTGGAACTGGCCATTTTAGCCATGGGGTCACCCAGAGAGCCCAGGACCCCAAAACAGCCAACCAGATGGCATTGACCAGTTCCTGTGATGAACACATCCCTCCCCAAGCCAATCAGCCTGCAAGAAGCAGAAGAAAACTAATCACTCCAGAGATTGTTCTCAAAATGGTTGAAAAGCAAGGGAAGCTTATGTCCCTTGGGGAAATTGCAGCCGCAATGGGGTTTTCAAAGTCCACTGTGGCTGCAACCCTGCAAGCCCACGCCAACTGTGGACCCCCTGCCAAGAAGACCCTGACTGGTGCATGTACTTCAACCAAAGGTGACACAGCCCATCCCCTTATGATGTCCATTGTGGAATGTGACCCGTGGATGCCCCTGGTTCAGGTACGTCTCCAGTTGGGACTCCACAGCATCTTCACCAACAAAAGAACGGTGAATTTGTAGATGCACAGAGTTGTGGTTGCTTCTAGAATCTTGTCCAATCAAGTTCTCAGTGGCCCCAGTTTGATGGACACTGACCCCTAAAATTCAACTATTATTAATTTTATCAAAGGAAGGGCAATGAGGGCCTGTAATGACGTAATCTTTCTGTTGTATGCTAAGATATCTGCAAGTATCCAAGACTTTGGAGAGAAGTGTATCCAGTCTGATGTGTACAAGCGCAGCCCAATATTGTATTGGTTTGTTGGGGTTTTATTGGCAGTTTCCCCATTGGGTGTCAATTATTACTTGGCAATATCAAACACTGCAGATGGGTATGCCTACCAGACAGAGCTCAAGGCCATGCTGGAGGAGTTGGCCACACAAAACACTGTGCACACAGTTGTACTGAGTGCAGAGATGGAGTAGCAGGAATGGGATACCCAAGAAATCAGGGCTGTGGGGCATACCTGCTGGTCCTACCCCATCAACTACGCCAACATGCATCTTGCAGATGTATGTCTCTACAATTTTGGTTCTGCCCTCAGGCGCTTAAAGCCTACCACCTACAACAAACTATGCACCCAAATTGATAAGGGGTATGAGCTTTTCCCTTTTGCGTCTGTCCAGGACTTATTTGATCTCATCATCTTATATTCAAGTGATAGTGATAAGTCCAGAAAAGACTCCTGCCTCCCCCCACGCTCATCCATTTGGTTTGACATGCCCACATATGTGACAGAAGAAGAATTCAAGAAATTGAAGCAATCAGCTCTTGCTGCCCCTTTCCAGTCAACAAACCCTGTCTCCCCAACCCCCCATCAAGCCACCTGCCTTCCAACCCTGACTCCCAAGCCATCACCCATTCCCTCACCACTATCTCTGATGCTGTCTCTTTCATAGGCACAGATGAAGGCAACGTTAATTCTGCCCATTCCCTCCCCTTCCCGTCCTTTGATTAGTAAATAAATATTTTCTTTGTGACAACTTATTAAAATTGATGTCTCTTTTTCAATTCATAATTAATAATAATTTCTTTTTACATTATCAATATTTCCCATAATTAATATGTTGTAACTTTGCTGTTTTAGCAGAGTTACAAGGGGAAAAAGATTTAGAGGATAGATGATAATCTTTATTGTGAGATAGTGATTATATAGCTATTGTGAATCAATGGATAGCAGGAACATGATTGGTGATCACATGGCTGGATGGAAGAGGGGGTGGCTTGATCCTGCTAATGAGTCAAGCGCCAAATCAAGGTATACACCGTGAGGGATCATCTTCTGTTCATGTTGTTGAATTTGTAAATTTGAGTCAACTTTCTAACTTGGCTTCAAGTGGCTGGGTAATTGGATTACGGGTCACAAACCCGCTTGGTTGGAACCTTGCTGGCGGGTCAAGCCTGCAGTTTTGACACCCCCCCCCAGCTGAAAGTTGGCCTCCTCAGGAGGCAGGTTGTTGGGGAGGTTGTCAGGAGCCCAGGCGCCATATTGAACCAGTTGTTGTTTAGTGGCAGGCAGGGCGGTTTCTCGTTGCTTCTGTCTTGCTTTGCAAGGTTGTAGGCGGTTGTGGTGTAGCGTCTTGTCTTGCTTACGTTTCCCAAGTCCTTGCACGAGGTAAGTGTTATTGTTGTTTACCTTTAGGATTATTGCAGGCCCTACTTTTTTGGGTTGTAGTTTGCTCTTGTCAACATTCATGACCCATACTTTGTCCCCAACTTCATGTCTTTGACAGATGGGAATGAAGGTCTTTTGTAAGCATTCCTTTTCTTTGGCTGCTTGTTTGCTGTTTGCTTCCATTACTTGAGGATCAGAACAAGGGATGACTTGACTTGGAATTTCCAGTTTGGGTCCTGTCAATGCTTGAATGATATTAGGCTGTGTGCCGTATACCAGTTCAAACGAGCTTTTCCCTGTGGATCTGTTCACTTGGGTTTGGCACACAAGTAACGCAGTTGGTAGCTGCTTATACCAGTCTTCAGGTCTCCCGGCGGTGAGTTTGGCTAGGGCTTGCACAAGGCTATCATTAAGCCCCTCTACGTGTCCATTGGCCTGTGGATAGTATGGTGTAGTGACAGTGTGTTTGACCCCATTTTTGGCGAGGTACATGTTGGTGTTTTTGGAGGTCAATTCTTTGTCTCCATCAGTTATCAGGAGTTCTGGCTTTCCAAACCTGCTGATTATTTCTTTGCCAATGAATTGTCAGACGTTGTTACTGGTGTGCAATTTCACCGCTTGGGCTACTGGCCACCTTGTTGCAAAATCAATGGCTGTAATGATGTATTTTTTGTTGTTGTGCTTTCCTGGCATGGGGCCCATGATGTCCAGAGCCCAGACCTTGAATGGTATTTGGGTTTGAATGAGAAGTACAGAATTAGGCGGGGTTTTGCTTCTGGCAAACTTTTTGCAGACCTTGCACTGTTCTAACACTTCCTGGACATTGAGGTATAAGGTTGGCCACCAGGATTTATGCTTTAGGAATTTGTACAGATTTTGGCTCTTGGTATGTCCAAGGTCTCTGTGGTAGCAAAGAATGGTATTGACTTGTTGATGTGTGGGAATGTAGGGGATGTTTGTACCATCTGACATCTTTCTGTGAAGAGTCCTGTATACATCAGCAAAGAGGTGCTCATTCTTGATGTCTGTTTCTTTGGTGATATTGGTTGTGCCTGCGGGGAACCCTTTATCTTTTGTGCAAAGTACTAGGAGAGGCCAGTCTGGGTCAAGCCCATTCTCTTCCCTAGAAGCGCAGACATACAGGCGGGACAGGGCGTCTGCCATGGCGAGTTCAGCCCCGGGTTTATATTGGATGAGCATGTTAAACCTTTCTAGGATTTTCATCCACCGCGCTTGGCAGCGTGACAGGTTTGCTTGTGTCTTGAAATAGATGAGCAACTTATGATTGGTTAATGCTGTGAATTCTTCCTGCCGTTCTAGGTAACAGCGCCATTTGACTAGGCAATGTACAATGGCCAGTAGTTCTTTGTTGTGGATAGGGTATCTACACTTGCCATCTGTCAGCTTGCGCAACTTGTAGGCTACAGGCAGGAAGTCACCGTCACTATTCTTAATTTGCAGAACTCCCCCAATGGATGCATCTGAGGCATCAGTTTCCATCTGGTATTCTCCATTCCATTTGGGGTATTGCAAGATG
Organism: Entomophthora muscae; assembly: GCA_014839935.2. Taxonomy (NCBI): domain Eukaryota; kingdom Fungi; phylum Entomophthoromycota; class Entomophthoromycetes; order Entomophthorales; family Entomophthoraceae; genus Entomophthora; species Entomophthora muscae. The sequence continues at coordinate 388,215 of QTSX02001451.1, read as the reverse complement.
GGAGCTGTCGTGAGTTTTTCCTTGAGGCGTCTAAAACAGAGGTCATGTTGGGGGGTCCATACAAACTTGGACTTAGCGCCTGTCAGGGCGGTCAAGGGGGCGGTCAAGACGCCACAGTTGGGTATGAAGCGTTGTACATAGGCCACCATTCCCAAGAAGGTGTGTAGTTCTGACTTGTCCTTGGGGGTGGCATCTTGCAGATGGCTTGTAAATTCTGACTGTTGGGTTTGATGCCGTCCTTTGAGACTATGTGTCCCAAGAAGGGTAGTTGCTCTCAGAAGAACTGGCATTTAGAGGGCTTGGCCAGCAGTTTGTGTTGTGCCAGGGTTGCAAAGACTTCCTCCAGGTCCTTGTGATGCTGTTCTACCAAGGGGCTGTAGACAATGATATTGTCCAGGTACACAAGGGCGTGTCTGCTTATGTGTGGTGCAAACACTTTGTTCATAAAGGTTACAAAGGTGGACAAGGCATTGATCATGCCAACGTTGAGTACCACGCATTTGTAGGTACTTGGTGTGGAAGGCTGTCTTGGGGATGTCTTCCTCCTTGATACAAATCTGATTGTAACCTGCAGTTAGGTCAATCTTGGAGAAGACAGAGGCTCCTCCCAAGGCGTCAAAGAGATTGTCAATTAGTGGTAAGGGGTAGCAATTCTTGATGGTGACTTTGTTCAAGGCGCGGTAGTCTGTGACCAGGCGTAAGGTGCCGTCCTTCTTGGCCACAAAGAATATGGCGGCCCCAAAGGGAGACTGTGAGGCGCGGGTAAGCCCTTTTTCCAGTGCTTCCTTGAGATAGGCGCACAGGGTGTTGTCCTTGTTTGGGGTCAGCCTATAAATGGGGCGTGCCTTGGGTACGGCCCCCTTGAGTTGGATGGAGTGTTGGATGTGTTTCTCAGGGGGTAGACCAGGTAACGCTTCCTTAAAGATTTCTGGGTAACAGGCCACAATGTTGCAATCTTGCAGCGTGGAGGTGTCCTGGTGGTCCTTGAAGTGTATGGTTTCATACTGGCAGGAGTCCCAGTCAATAGCTTTCAGGTTTCCCTTCTTGTTCAAGGTCTCTGTGATGCGTACAAAGACGTGGTCTTATAGGAGTTGGTCTACAGAGACTGGGTAGATTTGGTGGTTGACACCTTCACGCTTGATGGTCAACACTGAGGTTGCCCAGTCCACGTGGGGGTTGTTTTTTTGTAACCAGTCTAGTCCCAGTACAATGTCAAACTTGGGGAAGTCAATGACGGGACCTTGGATGGTGGAGTGGAGGTTCTTGAGCATGACAGAGAAGGGGGAAGTTTCTTTTGTCACAGCAATGTGATGTTCATTAGCCAGGACCACGTTTTTAATCTGCAAAGGATTAGTGGCCAGCTTGAACTTATCTACAAAGCTGCTGTTGGCTAAGGTTCAATCTGCGCCCAAGTCCAATAGTGCTGAGCCTGTGTAACTGCAAAAGCGTAAAGGATAAGACATCAATTTATTGGGATGTTTGGCAATGGTGTATAGCACCAGGTCTTCCGAGGGCACTTGGATCATTGGGCATTGGTCCACGTCCTTGGGTCAGTATTCATTGTTGGGCAAGTCAGGAGTTGCGTGGGGAGAGCTTGGCTTGCTTAGTGCTCTCCCTGGGCTTTTCCCTCATCTTGGTTGCCTTGGGTGGCAGTAACACAGAAATGGGTACAATTCAATTGGCCGTTATTTCCATTCCCATTCAATCCTGTGGGCTTGTGGTTGTGTTGTTACCATTACCTCCAGGGGGTGGTTGAGAGGAATGCCCACTTGAATGTGAGTCCTTGGGTCTCTCTTGTTTTCCAGTCTGTGCCTTGTTCAGGGTGTTGGATGTTTGCTCCGCTTTTTCTGCTTCACGGTACAGACTTTGTAGGTTGGTAACTTAGTCCAGGTTCACGTGTCTCATTACGTGCAACTTGAGAGCGTCGTAGTACATGAGGTGTGTTGCTGGAGTGTCAAAGGCCATGTCAGATGGGGCGCGGAGACGGAGTTCCTTGTAGGCGCGGGTGAGTTCTTTGACAGTGCCTGTCTGGGTTAGGTTCTTTACTTGGTGTATGATCATGAGTGCCGTGTCCTTAAGCACAAATCTTGCCAAGAAGTTCTGTTTAAAAGTGTCCCAGTTCTTGTTGGTGTGCTCCTTGTGCCACTTGTTGCACCAAGTGCCAGCGTCATGGGTCAGGCAAATGGAAATTTCCGCAATCCAAAAACTCTGTGGGCATTCCATCTGAGCCCGCTTGCTTTGGGCGGACTGAATCCATGCGGCAGCATTGTTGTTGTTGGCCCCCGAAAAGGGTTCCAAGGCGGTGCTGCAAAGTCTTTGTGCTACATAGGCGGGCATGGTGGTTTTGTCAGCTGGTCGCGGCATTGCAGGAGGTGCCTGAAAGAAACCTTGTGCAGACATGGCGTTGAAGGCGGGTAGCGGGATCACTGTGTTTTGGTAGAGGACAAAACCATCAGGTATTGCGGTACCAGGCGCATACAGAGTCCAGTCGGGCAGGAGGCCAGACATAATTCTGTCAAGGTTTTGTTGGCCGCGGCGTGTGCGGGCAACAGGCAGAATTTTTCAAGGTAAGGTAGGATGGAGAGCCTACCTGTTCTACAATGTTGTAACTGTGCTGTTTTAGCAGAGTTACAAGGGGAAAAGGATTTAGAGGATAGATGATAATCTTTATTGTGAGATAGTGATTATATAGCTATTGTGAATCAATGGATAGAAGGAACATGATTGGTGATCACACGGCTGGATGGAAGAGGGGGTGGCTTGATCCTGATAATGAGTCAAGCGCCAAATTGAGGTATCCACCGTGAGGGACCATCATTTGCTCATGTTGACTGATTTGGTAATCCGAGTTGACTTCCAGGTTTGGCTTTGAGTGGCCAGGTAATTGGATTGCAGGTCACAAACCCGCTTGGTTGGAACCTTGCTGGCAGATTGAGCCTGCAGTTTTGACAAATAAAATGTTGTACATTTTACAAATAGCTTAAAATTATGAACCTACATATTTTTCATCATCATTAATAAATTAAAGACAATAAACGTAAAATATTGGATTAAAATATTGCAATTAGACGTCAACTCTTGATATTTTGATATTATGTGCTTAACTCAATGCATTTTGTTTAATAAAATACATTGTAAACTTGGCCTTTTTCATTGTAATTTATTGAAATATACTGTTTTTATGTTAGAGTACCATTAACACTTAGTACAAATATTAATATATAGTACATTTTACAGCCTGTATGTTTACCTATTGGTAATGATTCTGTAAAGTTTTCAGTCAGATTTTATGAGGTAATAATAATGTAATGTGCTATAAATTACAGTTTACTGTCATTAATTGGCTGATTTTCTTTGCTGTGGCAATTGTGCATTTTCTGATATTTCCGCACTAGTATCCAATTGGTTGGCTTCACATCCAATCACACAGGCAATAGGAAAACAAGCTGCCACCCCAAGACTGGATGTGGTCAGGGTGGCAGCTTGTTTTCCTATTGCCTGTGTGATTGGATGTGAAGCCAACCAATTGGATACTAGTGCGGAAATATCAGAAAATGCACAATTGCCACAGCAAAGAAAATCAGTCAATTAATGACAGTAAACTGTAATTTATAACACATTACATTATTATTACCTCGTGAAATCCAACTGAAAAGTTTACAGAATTATTACCAATAGGTAAATATACAGGCTGTAAAATGCACTATGTATCAATATTTGTACTAAGTGTTAATGGCTCTCTAATATAAACACAGTCTATTTCAATAAATTACAATGAAAAAGGCCAAGTTTACAATGTATTTTATTAAACAAAATGCATTGAGTTAAGCACATAATATCAAAATATCAAGAGTTGACGTCTAATTGCAATATTCTAATCCAATATTTACGTTTATTGTCTTTAATTTATCAATGATGATGAAAAATATGTATGCGTTGAAGATAGTACTATAAAAACCAGTCTTTTGATGGAATTCAAACAATATGTCAACAATCTATAACTTGATAAACAAATTAGAAGCACACCTTCAAAAGGTTGTTGAGATAGAAAGAAATATCAGGGAAATAGTGACAGGGAAGCTGGGTAACAAGGGCCAGCCACTAATCCAGTCAAAAGAAGATGCTCTGGATAAATTGGGAAATATTGTAGATGAAAAGAATAAAGAAATATTACTTAATCTACAGGGAACAATTTTATCAAGTCTAAAGTTCAACAACGTGGCCTACAATTTGTGGGAGTTCTGGCAGGGGGCCAAAGAAAACAATAAGATCAAACTAATTGAAGGAAATGAAGTTCCAAAGGAAATTAACACCAATGAAGAGGAAAATAATCAAATGGAAACAGACAAAAACAAAACACAAGCAAGAAGCAGGAGCACTTCACAAAATACAGAAACTTTATCAAATGAAAATCAAGAGGAAGCACAAGTTGCAAGAAAAATAAGAAAAATTAAGCCCAGGAAAATTAATGAAGAGCAGCCAACGCTCATGAAGTTTGCCTAAGTGGCGCCTGTGGCTGAGGGGGCCACAGGGGAAACAATCAGTAAGTCTTTTTATGTTTTACTTATATTTATTTTAGTCATCACCAGGAATGGGGATGAGGTTGCGGAAGTGGCGGCTTATACACTGAGTTGGTTTTACGGGGGTTACCATACAGTGGTGGCCCCTGTAAAGCAAATAAATAAAAAAACCAAACAAATAAAATAATTCAATAGAATATGAATAATTTTTTAATATTGAAGCTCAAGATAGGGAATATTCATCACCTGTGGGGTGCTTGCCATGGATAAGGGAAGCATATGAACTAGGATCAAATATCAAAATCAAAGAAATGAATGAAATTTGCAGGGATATCAAACTGAACTTTGATGAATACATATACAAAAGCATTCAACAATTCCCCTTCACTAACATCCATGAATATGAAAAGAATTTAATAAAAACCAACTTTCAAATAGGAAATAAAAATTTGAAATATGCAATTTTTAATGAAGTTTTTAAGGCACTATCAAATAAAGTCGGGGATGCAGTCCTCATGAATAATTTTAAACCTTTATTATTTCATTTGCCAAGGCCTGGGGGCTGATTCAAGTCAGGTGCCCCCCAGAACCCTCTTCAAGTTCAACTAAACGTCCTATATTAATAGGTTAGTGCAAACATTCAAAAAATTATGCATGTTCTCGGAAAAGTAACCTTGCAAAGAATCCACAGTGCAGTATACCTGGGAATCCTTCTCCACTGCATATTAAAAACCAACATCAAAAAGTTGGAGAATGTACCTATTCAAATGGACATTTTCCGCGTAGCCCTCAACCGCCAGAAAACACCACAGGGATACAGGACAGTTGAGCACATCCTCTATGATTCATTTGCATTGGCAACGCTATACGGGTACTACGTGCCCCCCAAAAAAACCTACTAGTTGATTTGCTCACCTGCTTGCCTTTTATCAAACAATCAGCAACCACCAGGGTACAGGGCGCCACCCCTCTAGCAATCACATCCAGGGTTGTCCACCACGTACAGAAGAGTACGTGGATCCAATTAGATGCATTAGCTTAAAATTTAATTTTGGGGTATAATTCCCTGGAATAATCACATTCCCTTTGCAATTAGCATCCCCCCAATAAATATTTTCCCCTTGTAAATTAATTTTTTTAAAAAAATTATATTTTAATACTAATTTTTTTAACTAAAATATGTACTATTAACATTTTACTATAAAAATTTTAATATTACATATTTAAATATTAAAAATATTTAGTATCTAAAATTTAATATTAAAATTTTAATAATACATATTACAATATTAAAATTTTTAATATCAAATCTTTTGATATTAGAATAAATCATGATTTAATAAAAATAGTGAAATTTCAAATATTTAAACTTTAATATTTAACTTTTACAATTTATAATTATAATTTTTCTTTTAATATTTTTATTTTTATTTTAACTTTTAGTACTGTAAATTCAGAACCTGAACGTAAAAATGCGGGATTGTCAAATCCTTGGTCCAAATTTTGAATCACTTTTGCGGGATAGCCTTTTTTAATTAAATTGATTTTTTTGAGTATTTATTTGAATTTTTAAAAATGCAGGAACTCATAGACACTTTGCAAAGTTCAAGTCAAACTGCATATTTCCAATGGACAAAATGAATTAACTGGAATCAGATTTGAAGCGTTCAAATCCATCAACCATTTCCATTAAGTTTACTATGTTTTTTGAAATTGCAGGATTGTCAAATCCAAGAACCAAATTTCAAATCACTTTTGAATGCCACTGATAAACTCAAATAATAATTGCGGGAACTGGAATCCAAATTGAATGTACAGTAAGTAACTAGGACAAATCAACCCAAATCAAGAAGCTCCACTCTGGATAAAATCAAATGAAAATTCCAATCTAAACACCCATGTTTAGACATGAAATTAAGTGAAATGAAAAATTATCTAAACTGGAAATGATGCAATATTCTGCACTTTAAATCACTAATATAGCAACCATAAAACCATATAATGATTTATAAGCTACTCTCCTGATGACGCAGAAATTTTTTAAAAGTTTTTTGGCTCCTGGCGTAGCCAGGGGCCATAAAACTTCTTTTCGAGGAAGAAGGAGAGGGGGAAAAGATAAACCATTAGTTTACTAACTATGTATTCATGTATTGCTACTAAGGATACTTTATTATTAGCATTTTTTAAAATCTACTGTAATCAAGCATCTAAATTTTAGCCGTCCTAAAATGGAATAGAGTGATTTTTGAGAATGCCTATGATTCCTAAAAGAATTAGCACAAATCCACTCTATATCATTTAGCATCCTTTTTGAGACACCAATAAATTATTTTTATTTCAAATTGCTTGCAATTATGATTTGAAATTTGGTTCTTGGATTTGACAATCCCACAATTTCAGATTTGTTAATTTTTACATGATGTCCATGATTCAATTGAAATACAGGAAATCTCAAATTGTACATTAGAATCCCGCATTTCTGATTCATGTATCCTGCATTTGTTTGCTGAGTTTTGTCTTTTTTAGTTGAGTTATCTGCTCAAGAGATTCAAAATTTGCCAATTTAAATAAACCAAAAAATCAAAATAAATGGTTTATTAAATATTTTATTTTTCACTCAGCTGAGTTGCCCGCAAAAGTGATTCAAAATTTGGACCAAGGATTTGACAATCCCGCATTTTTACGTTCAGGTTCTGAATTTATAGTATGTAAATTATAATATTAATATATCTAAATATATTACAGCCATTAGTTAAAGTTGCAACCACGTCAAATATTAAAAATAAGTTAAAAATGTTTTTATTTATTAGCTGGTTGAATACAGGTTTATTTATCACATAGATAAACATCAAGAATTGAATTTATCCTCACCATGCATCCCACTCCACTATTGAGCTAAACAAATGATTGTTTAGAACTTGAATTACCTTTCCCTTGTAATGTGATTTGATAAACATATTTGATATGCTTGACCTGCGTCCTAAGTACTAATTAGTAAGCAATACATGAAAATCATTGGTGGTTGTGTTGTGTGGCTATAGTGGCACTGAAATAACAAGGATCAGATGATGACACACAAGGTCCAATTTGTGGCTTAAAAAAGCCAAAGTACCATCAATGATTCACAATTATTTAAATGAAATAATTCTATTTCTATCTTTTTTAATTTATTCATTTGTTAGAGCAACAGTCAATATAATATTCAGTGCATTATAATAAAAATATATTCCTCATACCTAGTATAATTAATTTTACTTACCTTTTCTACATATTCTTAAATGTCTATAATACATTCAGATGTCACATTATTATATATAAATAATAATTTTTGAGTCCTAATAAGAACAAAATAAATAAAAATAAAAACAAATAAAACCCAGAGCGCCCATTTATCTGATTGGCTAGGAGGCCAGAGCTTTTGGAAGGAAGGATTCTGAGTGCTCATAGAAAGCTTCCACCACATTGGGTGGCATTGCAAATTGGCTGATCTCAAGAATAAAGAATATATCCTCAGTTTCCTGAGGAAGGCCTTGTTTCACCTTATTCTTGATCCAACCAAACACCTCCTTGATTGGATTCAGGAATGGGGAATATGGCAGGAGGAAGAGAAGTCTCATTGGACAATCAGTAATTTGGTGGCTGGAGGTGTGGCTGTTTTTGTCAATGGGGGGGGAATTTGGACACAACCAGATCCACTTTGTGGAGCCCAACATTATCTAGCACAACAATGTTGGTTGTGCTGCTGTAATTTATCTGCAGGTACTCCTTGACAGCTCGGAGAAAATTGAGAAAGGTCCTGCTGTTATGGGAGCCTTTAATCATCTGATACTGGTCCAACCTGCAAGGACCAAGAAGTGCTACCATGTAATAGGTCTGGGAACAGACAGCTGCACAATGGGCTACGCTGTCCTTGGACCCCTTCTCAACCCACCCATGCCTAGACCTGAGTGAGGAGGAAAACAACAATTTGTTGATATATAAGAACTGGACATTCCCAGTCTCTTTTAGTGCCAGATATGTCTTTGCATAAATGTGTCAATCCTTGATGATCTTTTCACTATTCCTATTGTACAGAGAAACTCCAAGAACCTTCCACAAGAAGCCCAAATCAACCATTGTTTTGTAGACAAGGGTTTTGGAAACAGAAAGCCCAAACTCTGTGGCAAGCATTGATTGTACAGCAAGTGTGTTCAGGTGGCAATCCTTGGCTACCCACTGCTTGATTGCATCAATATGAATGGGCTGAAGGAGCTTGGGCTGTCTTTTTTCCTTGGTGGATTTGGCAATTTGCCCAGTATTGCCATACTTAGTGTTGATGTTGGCAATGTATCTGGCTGTGACACCAAATTGGGATGCAATATCCCAAACTGCCATTCCCCCATTCAAGCAGTTGAGGAGAGCTTTACACTCACTATCTGTCAACTGACGCCGGCCCTTGGAAGGTACCACAGCATCCTGGCTACCAGGCTTGACACAGGGGACGGGGACCTTTGTGTAGAAGGTGGGATCACGCTTGCTTGCAGTGGCGCCGTCAATGATTGAATACACAATAGGTGCAGATGGCTCAACAGTGGCTGCCAATGGCTGGTAGGTGGTGTCAAAGATGCATGGGCAGGAAGTAGCAACTCTTGGATCAAGAGTGCGGGGCCAGGTGACAACTGGGTAAACGGTGGAGGTGTAAGTAACATCATTATTCCCAGTGATCCTGGTGTAGGAGACTTTTGTGGCAGGCCTTGAGAGTGGCTTCTGCCTGGGATTCAAGCTGGTAGTTCTGGCTTGGGATGCGGGAGGTGGTTGGCTGGCGCTGACACCTTGGGAGGCCTGTGTATTGGCATGACTCCCCTCAAGTTGGGTTCTGGGTCTGTTCTTGGACCCTCTGGGACGCCCTTGTGGACAGGCTGCCCCACGGGCTGGTGCAGGAGCGGGTTGGGAATGTGATTGACAGTCCATAAAAATAAAATAAAAATATATATATTAGATTAAATATGTATTTATTTGGAGTTATTGGTTTAGTTTTGAGTAGTTATTTTCTCTTGAGTTAGCTTTGAATAGTAACAGAATTTCTATATCCGTGATTTGAAGTGAATAATATTGTATACTTTCTGGGTTTGAATGATTTTAAAGTTTAATCACTTTTTTTGTCTAATTATGGTTATTTAGATTGAATTTTTAGTTTGATTTTAGTTGTGGTGGAGCTTCTTTGTTTTGGTTGGTGTTTCCTATTGTGCTTAGTGTACATTAAATTTGGATTCCAGTTCCCCCAATCAATATCTGAGTTTACTAGTGGCATTCAAAAGTGATTTGAAATTTGGTTCTTGGATTTGATGATCCCAAAATTTCAAAAAACATAGTAAACTTAATGAAAATGGCTGATGGATTTGAACACCTCAAATCTGATTCCAGTTAATTCATTTTGTCCATTGGAAATATGCAGTTTTACTTGAACTTTGCAAAGTGTCTATGAGTTCCCGCATTTTCATATATTCAAATAAATACTCAAAAAAATCAATTTAATAAAAAAAGGCCATCCGCAAAAGTGATTTGAATTTTGGACCAAGGATTTGACAATCCCGCATTTTTACATTCAGGTTCTGAATTTACAGTATTAGTGATAACTTAATTATATAGGAGAGAGATCTATCTAGCAAGAACTAGTGACCAGTAGATGAGACTATAGAGTCCACCAACCTTGTCAGTTTAATATACATTACACCAAAGAGCTGGGTGGATGTGGTCTCATTTGAAATCATAAGATCCTGCAGGTGGTTTGACCATGGGGACAGGAGGGGTCATGGGGACTAAATATAAAGGCAGGTGGTTGTTGTCGTAACTGTGCTGTTTTAGCAGAGTTACAAAGGGGAAATTTTTTTGGAAACTAGATAATATTCTTTATTGAGGGATATGTATTATATAGTCATTATGAATCATGGATACCAGGAACATGATAGTGTTGATCATTTGGTAGGATAGTGAAGGGGGTGGCCTGATCCTGGTAATGAGTCAAGTGCCAAAATGAGGTATTCACTGTAAGGGATCAACTTTTGTTCATATGTTGTTTTTGGAAATTCAAGTTAACTTCCTAACTTGTCTTTGAGTGGCTAGATAATATGATTGTGGGCCACAAACCCGCTTACTTGGAACCTTACTGGTGGGTCAAGCCTGCTGTTTTGACACCCCCCAACTGAAGGTTGGCCTCCTCTGGGGGCAGGTCATCAGGGAGTTTGTTGGGAGCCCAGGCGTCATACGGGACTAACTGTTGTTTGGTGGCGGGTAGGACGGTCTTGTGTTGTTTCTGTCTTGCTTTGCAGGGTCTCAGGCAATTATGGTGGAGAACTGTGTCTTGTTTGCGTTTTCTGAGTCCTTACACAAGGTAATTGTTGTTTTTGTTTACCTTTAGGATGATGGCAGAGCCTACTTTTTCTGGCTATAATTTACTCTTGTTGGTATTCATGACCCAAACTTTGTTGCCAACCTCATGTCTGTTTTGGATGGGGACAAATGTCTTTTGTAGACGCTTGTTTTCTCTTTCTGATTGATTGCTATTGGCCTGTATGACCTGGGGATCTGAGTGGGGTGGAACCTTGATTGGTATTTCCATATTGGGTCCTGATAATGTGTGGATGATATTGAGCTGTATTACATATACTAAATTGAAGGGGCTTTTCCTGGTGGATCTGTTCACACAAGTCTGACATACAAGCAATTTAGTTGATAGCTGCTTTTACCAGTCCTCAGGTCTCCTGTTGGTGAGCTTGGCCAAGGCTTGCACAAAGCTGCCATTCAGCTGCTCCACGCGTCCATTGGCCTGAGGATAGTAAGGTGTTGTCACTGTGTGCTTGACCCCATTCTTGGTGATGTATATGTTGGTATCTTCAGAGGTCAATTCTTTGCCTCTGTCAGTTATCAGGAGTTCTGGCTTTCCAAACTTGCTGATGATTTCTTTTCCTATGAATTGCCACACATGATTGCCTGTGTGTGTTTTTACTGCTTGTGCCACTGGCCATTGAGTGGCAACGTCTATTGTGGTGATGATGTATTTCTTTTCATTATATTTCCTAGAATGGGGACCACAATGTCTATGGCCCATACCTTGAAGGGCAGTTGTAAGTGGATAGGTAGTACTGATTTAGGTAGGGTATCACTTTTTGTAAATTTTTCACATACTTTGCATTGGTCTAGGACTTCCTGGACATCCCAGTATAGGGTTAGCTACCATGATTTGTGTTTGAGGAAATTGTAGAGGTTGCAGCTTTTTGTGTGCCCTAGGTCCCTGTGGTAATACAGGATTGTGTCAACTTGTTGATGTGTGGGGAAATAAGGGATGGTGGTTCTGTTGATCATTTTTCAATGTAAGGTCCCATACACGTCTGCAAATAGGTGTTTGCGCTTAATGACTGTTTTCTTTGTTATGCCCGTGGTGCCAGGGGAGAAGCTTTTGTCCTTTGTTTGGAGTACCAGGAGGGGCCAGTCTGGGTCAAACTCATTTTCTCCCCTCATGGCTCTGACATACAGGTGCAAGATTGTGTCCGCCATAGCAAGTTCTGGACCAGGCTTATATTGTATGACCATATTGAGCCTCTCCAGGAGTTCTATCCAGCAGGCTTGGCAACGGGACAAGTTTGCTTGTGTTTTGAAGTATATAAGCAACTTGTGGCCGGCCAATGCCGCTAATTCCTCCTGTTGTTCTAGGTAACAACACAATTTTACCAGGCAGTGCACAATTGCTAACAACTCCTTGTCATGTATAGGGTATCAACACTTGCTGTCTGTCAGTTTGTGTGATTTGTAGGCCACAGGCAGAAAGTCACCATCATTGTTTTTGATTTTTAGTACTCCCCCAATGGATGTGTTGGAGGCTTCTGTCTCCATTTGATATTACCTATCACGTTTGGGGTATTGTAGAACAGGTGCTGTTGTGAGCTTCTCCTTAAACGTATGAAGCAAAGGTCATGTTGGGGGTCCATACAAACTTAGATTTGGCGCCAGTTATTGCAGACAGGGGTGCAGTCAGGACACTACAGTCAGGTATTAATTGTTGTAAATAGGCAATTATTTCCAAGAATGTGTGGAGTTCTGACTTTCCCTTTGGGGGTGGGATTTTACAAATGGCCTGAATTTTCTGGCTGTCAGTTTTAATTCCATCTTTTAAAACTATGTGTCCCAGTAAGGTTGACTTTTTGTGGAAGAACTGAAATTTGGAGGGCTTGGCTAGCAGCTTATGCTGCGCCAGGGTAGCAAAGACTGCCTCCAAGTCCTTGTGGTGTTGTTCTACCAAGAGGCTATAGATAATAATGTTGTCCAGGTATACCAAGGTTTGCTTGCCTATGTGTGGCACAGATACTTTGTTCATGAAGGTCACAAAGGTGGACGGGGCGTTTGTCATGCCAAAGTTGAGTACCACATACTTGAATGAGTCATACTTGGTGCAGAAAACCGTCTTGGGTATGTCTTCCTCCTTGATACAAATTTGGTTGTAGCCTGCAGTTAGGTCAATCTTGGAGAAGACTGTGGCTCCACCCAAGGCGTCAAAGAGGTTGTCAATAAGTGGTAGTGGGTAACAATTTTTGATAGTAACTTTGTTTAGGGCTTGGTAGCCTGTGACTAGGAGCAGATTACCATCTTTCTTTGCTACAAAGAATACGGCAGCACCAAATAGAGACTATGAGGGGCAGATAAGTCCTTTCTCCAATGCTTCCTTGAGGTAAGCATGCAGGGCGCCATCTTTTTTGGGGGTAAGGCAGTAGATGGGTCAAGCCTTAGGTACAGCTCCTTTGAGTTGGATGGAGTGTTGGATGTGTTTCTCTGGTGGCAACCCAGGCAGAGCCTATTTGAAGATTTCTGGATGGCGGGCTACAATCTTGCAATACTGAGGCATAGTGTTATCTTGGTGGTCCTTGAAATGTATGATTTTGTATTATCAGGAGTCCCAATCAATTGCCTTGAGGCTCTTCTTTTTGTCCAGGGCTTCAGTAATGTGCACAAAGACGTGGTTGCGTAGGAGCTGGTCCACCAAGTCAGGGTAGATCAGATAGTTGACCCCTTTGCACTTGACAGTCAATAATGAGGTGACCCAGTTTACATGGGGGTTGTTCTTTCATAGACAGTCCAGTCCAAGTACAATGTCAAATTTGGGGAAGTCAAAGACCGGTCCCTGAATGATGGAGTACAGGTTCTCTAGTGTAATGGAGAAGGGGCAGTCTCTTGTGTCACAGCAATGTGATGTTCATCAGCTAAAACCACATTCTTAATCTGCAAAGGATTAGTGGTTAGCTTGAAATTTTCCACAAAGCTGCTATTGACTAGGGTACAGTTGGTGCCTGAGTCCAGGAGTGCTGAGCCTGTGTAAATGCAAAAGCAGAAAGGATAGGACATCAGTTTATTGGGATTTCTGACAATGTTGTAAAGTACTGGGTCTTTTGAGGGCACTTGGATCATTGGGCATTGATCTATGTCCTTGGGTTGTTACTCATTGTTGGGCAAGTTGGGAGTTGTGCAGGGAGAGCTTGACTTGCTTAGTGCTCTCCCTGGGCTTTTCCCTTGTCTTGATTGTCTTGTGTGACAGTGATAAGGAAAAGGGTATGGTTTGACTGGCTGTTGCTCCCATTTCCATGTCCATTTGAACCTGTGGGTTTGTGGTTAAAATTGTTGCTGTTGTTCCCAGTAGGTGGTCAATTAGAACGCCTAGCTGGGTGAGAATCTTTGGGTTGCTCTCTCTTTCCAGTTTGCGCCTTGTGGAGAGTGTTGGATGTTTGCTCTGCTTTCTCTGCCTTGCAATACAAGCTTTGCAAGTTGGTCACTTGGTCCAGGTTTACGTGTCTCATTGCATGTGACTTGAGTGTGTCATAGTGCATGAGGTGGATAGCTGGAGTGTTAAAGGCCATATCTGAGGGGGCACATAGTCAGAGTTCCTTGTAAGCTTGGGTGAGCTCCTTCACTGTGCCTGTTTGAGTTAGATTCTTTACTTGGTGTATGATCATGAGTGCAGTGTCCTTAAGCACAAATCTTTCCAAGAAGTCTTGTTTGAAGGTTTCCCAATCTTTCTCAGTGTGTTTTTCATGCCACTTGTTGCACCAGGTACCAGAGTTGTGAGTCAATCAGGTGGAGATCTCTGCAATCCAGAGCTGTTGTGGGCATTTCATTTGGGCCAGCTTACTTTGGGCAGATTGAATCCATGCTGTGGTGTTATTGTCGTTGGCTCCAGCAAAAGATTCCAAGGCAGCGCTTCAAAGTCTCTGGGCTATGTGGGCTGGCATGGTGCTTTCATCAGTTGCTCAAGGAATGGTGGCGGGTGCTTATAAGAACCCTTGTGCTGACAGGGTGTTGAAGATGGGTAGCAGGATCACCCTGTTCTGGTAAAGGACAAACCCATCAGGTATCTCGGCACCAGGTGTGTATGGTGTACAGTCTAGTGGGAGGCCAGACATGATTTTATTGAGGATTTGCTGGCCACAGCAAGTACAGGCAACAGGCGTAATATTGCAAGATAAGGTAGGATGGAGAACCTACTTCTGCTACCAATATTGCAATTGTGCTGTTTTAGCAGAGTTACAAGGGGAAAAATATTTAGAGGCTAGATAATAATTTTTATTGTGAGATAGTGATTATATAGCCATGCTGAATCAATGGGTAACAGGAACATGATTGTTGATCACACGGTAGGATAGTGAAGGGGGTGGCCTGATCCTGGTAATGAGTCAATTTCCAAAATGAGGTATCCATAGTAAGGGATCAGCTTCTGTTCATGTTGTTGAATTTGTAAATTTGAGTCAACTTTCTAAATTGGCTTCAAGTGGCTGGATAATTGGATTGTGGGTCACAAACCTGCTTACTAAGAACCTTACTGGCGGGTCAAACCTGCTGTTTCAACATTGTACTTGTCCTTGAAGAGGCAGGGCTGTATATTATCTCAGGCGTCTCTGCAACCAAAAGTCTTAGGATGGGGTTTCTTTCCAAAGGGTTGGTAAGAGGGATGTTTCCTAAAGTATCTCTGAGTAAGGCTGTAAAAGAGGGGAGTTAGAATAACAAAGTCTGGCTCTCATCCTGGTAGAACCATCCATCAGGATTTCATCTAGTGCAGGACTTGGATAGCTTCTCTGAGAGGCCCCCAGGGAGAGGTAGGCCAGGAAAAGGGAGGTTAATATGTGTTTAAATCCATAACCAAGGCACCCAACAGCAGATACAGAGAACAATCCTGGTGTAAAGCCCCATAAAATGAGGGAGTATTTTAGCTAGGTAAGGCACCAAGTTGGTGACTTGGAATCCTGTGAGTGCCATCAAGATGGGATAGATTGTCATCAACAATCTAAAGACTTTGGCATGTACGTTAAAACGTCCGAAATTACTGGCAAAGTACGTAAGCACATAGAAGACAAAGGAATATATTGCTACGTGCTGGGTGGAGCAGGGCAACACCAGCGTGGGCCAGGAGTACGTCTTGGAGGAGTTGAGCTGTGCTGGCTCCTTGTAGAAGTACTTGTTGGTTGGTTTGTTGTAAGGCCCATGCTGGTGAGAGTGTTGGTGGCCCCCAATCCCGAGGCAGGCTGTGAGAACAGCAGAGAAGATTAAGTGGTTCATCTTCAGTTCCTGGGAAAGGGCAGACAAAGCTTAGTGTCTTAAATTTCTGTAGTGTAAAAGTTTTTGGTATTGATTTATGTGATACTATTGAGGGGTAATTTCACTCAATAATAGCACAAACTACCATCAAGTGATTGAGATTTATTATATACTGTCATCCTTAGTGGGGCATGAATAGTACAAAGCATTAGATAGGGGACCCCAAACACTTGGTGTTGTCTGGTATTCCCTTTTGGGAATGGAATGGGAGTGGTTTGGCAAGCAATGAATTTTTATCCTTGGCATGGCATGGAGTTGGAGCATCTTCAGGCACAGTAATGCATTTCAATTCAGCTTTTGCAGTTGATGCATTATTTGTAATGCTGGACTGCTTGTCAACCCCCTCCAAATTTGGTAGATTCCAAATTTAGGCAGCAGTTCCCCCTCCATTTGGGTTTGGGGAAATTGCCTTTTCAGGTTTCCTCTTTTGGCAATTTCCCCATTTGGCGGGCTGGGTGGGGGACTGGCTGGCAGTGGTGGGCAGGCGGGTGGGGATGGCTGGCTGGGCGGTGGGCTGGTGGGAGCAGGCAGGCGTGCGCGGGCAAGCTGCCAGGCCCAGCGTGCGGCTGGCGGGTGCCTGGCAGTTGGGCGTGCGGCCCGTAGACAGGGTATAAAACCTGTCTGAATTAAAAATTTTATTTTTAATTCCAAATTCAAAATCCTGGCTTCCCGCAGCAGTTTCCCCAATAAGGAGGAACTGCTGCCTTTTTTATCTTGTTCTTTACACTGAAGTGTGCACAAAACATCCTTCTGAACACCAGTGTTGTCATGAATATCCCTGACACCTGGGCAGATGGGAATCCAAATTTGTAGGGGGTTGCTGCAAAGATGGGAGTGAGTGGTTTGTAACTGACATGATTCCAGTGTTCTTCTGATTCATGAAAGAGGATTTTTCAATGCCCAGCTCCTAAAATAGTGGAAGATTCTTGGGATATAAACCTATCCAGGATGACTTGGTAAATGTATTTAGAATGGAGGGAAATTGTGTCAGATGTGAAAGGGAATTTGAAAGCAGGCTAGAATTTGATACAGAGTATAGTGCATCCAAGGAGAGTCTATTACAAATGTTTGGGGATGCGGTCTATAGCAAGAAGAAAATGGGTACCATAGTCATCATAAATGCCTTCAAGAAAGAAGACAACATTCTGTAGAATGAATCCAACAAAACTTCTGGGTGGACAGGCTACAGGAACTGAGGAGCTCAAGTAGTTGTGGGTTCTTTTAATTGAAGTTTCAGAGGTCAAGGTAGGGGGTTTCCAGCTTTCTGAGAACTTGAACAGTGTTGTGTTCTGAGGCGCAGCACAGACACACAGCGGGGAATCCTAACCTTAGGATTGGATTTGTACTAAGTCTTGGTTAGATGACAGGGAAGGCAAATGTGTTTACCTTGCGGCCCTGGGAGAATAATCTCTACTAGGCGTGGCTAGAGAGAGGCGCGGAAGTACAGAAGATACAAAGACAAAAATGTGAATAGAACTTAAATTTTATTGGTGAATGCAAAATGGAATATATAGTGGTTAGGAATACCACAAAACACTACCAGGAAGGTAGGATCACTTGCCACAAGCATGAGTGGGGCAAGTGAGTTGCGCAGAGTCAGGAAACCGAACAATCATACTTCCTGAAGCAGAAGCCAGTTCATTTTGAGAATCAAACGCGAAGGCAAGAGATTCATCCTCAAAATGGCCCAACAAAGGCAAAATCAAAACATGATGAATGCTGTTATTCACGACATTACCCCCCCTCTAGATTGGCCTTTGGGGGGTGATACTTGCAGAGAAACTTGGCGTGTACATGGGCAAAAGGGCAACCACTGGAGAGGAGCTTTACAGTGTACTCAGATCCTTGTTTGAAAGTCACCTCTAAAGGACCAATCCATAGGGAGTCCAGTTTTTGTGTGCACCCACCCACACGGTGTTGATAGTACAGGACATGGTCACCAACAGCAAATTCAGGCAAGGGGGGAGCACCCAGCGTTGTCAGGAGAGAGCTCAAGCATCTTAGTCTTATATGTGGAAGTGTAGGCTGTGGCCTGTATATCAATGGTGTGATTGACTAAGTCTTTGATGTGGTTGTCAGGGTTTGTGGCCTTATCAGAGGAGAGTAGAGGAACCCCCAAGAGCAACAGAGTGGTGGCTTTACGCCCATACAACATGGCAAAGGGGGAGTACCCTGTGACCCAATGTTGGCTTAGACGATAGGCAAAGAGTGCAGCAGGTAAGTATAGATCCCAATTGGCAGCTTCAGAGTAGGTGAGTTTCCTCATGATAGAAACCAGTGTTGAGTTGGCACACTCAACTGCCCCATTAGTGGACAGATTATAGGGGGCAGAGAAAGACTGGTGAGTTCCTAGAGCTTCAACAACAGAGGTTACAAGTTTGGCATTGAAGTTGGTTCTGTTGTCTGACAACAGCACTTGAGGACAGCCATGGCGGTAGAAAACATCTTGCAGCAGGAAGGCAGCAGTAGTCTTAGCAGTGATGTCTTTAGTAGGGCGAGCTTCTACCCACTTGCTGAAGTGGTCAACAGCAATCAGGATAAAGCGGCATCCAGAGCGAGAGCGGGGGAGAGGACCTACAGCATCAATGCTGACAGTATGAAATGTGTGTTGCGGGGGAACCAATTTGAACTCGTGAGAAGCAGCTTGGGGCCTCTGGAGTTGGCAGTCATGGCAACTAGCTATGACATCTGGGATCAATAGGCAAAGATTCTC
Organism: Entomophthora muscae; assembly: GCA_014839935.2. Lineage (NCBI taxonomy): Eukaryota > Fungi > Entomophthoromycota > Entomophthoromycetes > Entomophthorales > Entomophthoraceae > Entomophthora > Entomophthora muscae. Next base: position 369,369 of record QTSX02001451.1, on the reverse strand, counting down.
CCAGAAGTAATTCTTCTGAAGCCAGTCAAAAGTTTTGGCTATGCCTCCATGGCCAGTTTCTTTATGAGCTTGTGACACCAAAGAGAGACAAAGACTGGGACGCATGTATGGCAGGTACTGACCCCACACCTTCTTGAAGAGTTGGTTGTTGCGTATGAGGGTATCTTCAGACAACTTGGACAAGGCAAGTTGAACCTATTCTGTCTCACTTTCCCAGGAAGTAAGGTAGCCAATTAGCTCGTACAGGTGGTCTGCCTCAGCAGGATGTAGGGCAAGGATGGGCATTTGGGACAACCCATCAGCATTCTGGTGTTGAATCCTGGGGTGATGGAGCACAGTGAAGTCATAACCTTGCAGGCAGAGAGCCCATCTAGCTAAGCGTCCTTCAGGCTCCTTAAGTTGTTGTAACCATTTGAGCAAAGCGTGGTCAGTGACAACAGTGAAATGGGTACCATACACGTAGTGGCGGAATTGTTTGACTGCATGCAGCACAGCAAGGCATTCCTTCTCTGTAACACTATAATTCTTTTCATGCTTATTCAGCACACAGAAAGTATAGGCTACAGGGTGGTCCATACCTTTGTTGTCAAGTTGAGCCAAGATAGCCCCAATAGCAAGGTCACTAGCATCAGTGTACAAGATGAATTCCTTATTGTAATCAGGGTACACTAAAATGGGTGCTTCTTTGAGTTTCTTTTTAGAGTCTCGAAGGCTTGCTGTTGGCTGGCAGTCCATTCAAAGGGGACATTACAAAATAGTTGGACCAGGGGCTTGCTTGTATTGGCAAAATCAGGGATGAATTGTCTATAGTAACCCATCATGCCCAGGAAGACTTGTACTTCTTGGAGGTTGGTGGGCGGAAGCATCTTGTTGATGGCTTCAACCTTCTTGGTCATGGGATGAATTCCCGTTTGGGTTACTTCATGGCCCAGGAATTCAAGGCGCTCTTTGAAGAAAACACACTTAGAGGGCTTTAACTTGAGGCCAGCTTCTCAGATCTTTATGAACACCTCTTTAAGATAGGCTAGGTGATCAGTGAAAGTTGCGCTGAAGACTGTTATATCATCTAGATAGACTAAGACACACGACAACTTCAAGTCCCGCAGGATGGAGTCCATGGCCCTCTGGAAAGTTGTTGGGGCATTGCAGAGCCCTTGTGGCATGCAAGTAGGCTCAAACAATCCTTCTGATGTGATGAGTGCAGCCTTCTGACAGTCTTCAGGAGAGAGGTCAACTTGCCAGTAGCCAGACGCCAAATCCATGGCAGAGAAAAACTTAGAACCTCCAAGATGTCAAAGGGCGTCATCAATGCGTGGTAAGGGATAGGAATCTTTCTTGGTTAGAGAATTCAACCTTCAATAGTCCATCACAATCTGGTGTCCACCATCCTTTTTCTTTAAGATGAGCAGAGGAGAAGACCAGGGACTTTGAGAGGGAGCTAGCAATCCAGCATCCAGCAGTTGTTTGAGCTCCTTGGAAACCTGTGCATCCTCCACTTGGCTGCGGTGGTATGGTTTGGCACAAAAGGGAGGAGCATCTCCTGTGTCAATCTGATGTATCACACCTTTGGCTAGTCCATAATCAGTACTATCTTTAGCAAAGATGTCTGAGAACTGTTCTAGTAAATCAAGCACTTCTTTCTGTTGGACCGGGGACAACTGAGGGAAGTCTTGGGCAGTGAACAGAGATAGGACTTGAGGCTTGTCTTTGGGTAGATTAAAGTCTGAAACGTTCCAAAGGGGTGAAGAGACAGGACATCAGGAGCATTTAACAACTTCCTGTAACCAACAACCTGTCATATGGATACTGTCATAGGAAGCGCGGTAAGGTTGGCAACTAGTAATTGAACGGGATCCTTGTGGGAAACGTCTAGAATTCCAGGACAAATGTAAGGCTCATTACGCCCCAGCAAAGGAGGGGAGTACAGCTCTAAGAAATTCTGTTCAGGTAGTTCATATGATATATGGGAGTCTAGGATAGCCTGAGAGCCTGGGGGATGGTGGTAGCAGATGTGGCCATGAGAGGGATTCCCTCAGTTGCAGGACAAGCCATGGGAGGACACTTCATTTTGGTGGAATGGGTTTGGTATTTTAGGGTGAAAACTCCAGTGGGGTACTCCAGAGTACATGTCTTCAAACGTTTACCAGGAACTTTGATTGGCTCCTCAAAGATCAGAGGGACTTTGTACCCTAGGATAGAGAGATAACCATTCTTTAGGTTGATGATCCCATTATATTCCCAAAGGAACTGGGTACCAACCAAAAGGTCATAGCTCTCATTTTCTAGAACAACAGCCGGCGCAGCCAACAGGAGTTTACCAAACCGCATTGGTAAGGCAGAGTAAGCACCAATGGCGCAAGTCATGGAGAGACCAGCGGTGCCATAGGATTGATGGTAGTTGAGATCAGGGGCCAGCTTAAGTTTCTTCACCAGTTTAGAAGAAACAACGTTGACAGGAGAACCAGTATCCAGGACGGCTTTGATCTTTACCTTTTGGATAGATATCTCTACTCAGGTGGTGGTGCGTCCAAAGGGTGGAAGAACAGCCAAGATATCCTGTGCCTCAGCTAGTTCCTTGTCCCATTTCTCAATCATGCATTGTAGTCCTGGAAACTCCTTATATACAGTTTGGAGAGGGAGTGAGACAGATACATTCTTGAAAACGGCATCAGCAACTTCAGCGGCTTTCTCTGATGATTCCACTAATATAGGGGACCGTTTTGCCTGAGTAAGATAGGGGCAGGAGACAACTGGTCTGGCCTCAGACAAGGGCTTGGTGGTAGTTGTAGTCTTCCCAGATTGTAGCTTGTAGGGAACGGCAATAGTCTCAGGGACGGCAAGAACAGAATACCTGTATGCATCATGGTCTTCAACATCAGATTCATCCACATCAGAATTGTCAGAAATGTCATGGAACAGGAGGAGGATAGGAGGTGCTTCATCATCAGCAGGCTCAGAGTCAGTAGCAGGTAGGGATGTAGGAGGAGACTGGGAAGAATTATCAACCAAGAGCGTCTCTGCCTCTAGGTTGACTGTTCTTTTCCCAACTGATCCTTGGGATCAGCTCCTTCAACCCGCAGATTGGTGCAGACGCAAGAGTGGTGGCCTATCTGATCACATTTGTGGCAACCCTGACATCAAGGAGGGGTCTGGGAGTTCATAGTGAGGATACAAGGACTGCGTGAAGAGGAGCCAGAGTTGGAAGCGGCACAACTTTCCCAAACAACTGCCCCAGAGTGGGTAAGATGCATATCTTGGAGCAGTGTTTTTATGCTTTTCATGGAAGACAGCATAGCCTTGTGGGCCTTGAAATGGAGGCATAGGAGTTGATTCACCTTGAGGGCCTGGGCACAGGCCATATATGCTTCATGTGCTGTCAATTGTCTGCTTGTTATTAACTGTTGTCCCTCCGTGTAAAATCTGTCTGCAAACTCAGCTAATGTCTCTTTGGGCTTGAAGGATATGTGCATGAAAGCATCTTTTTTCACCTCCAGGCTAAGATCACCACCAAACTCGTCAATCAGGAGCTGTTTCATGTCTTCCCAGGTCTCAATAGAAGGCAGCTCTGGTACAACTACCTCTTGACAGGTCGGGTGTAGGCAAGTCAGAATATGTTCTTTCTTGACTTCATCTGATGCTCGTCTCATAGCAGTCTTGTAAATAGTTAAGAAGGCTGCAATAGTTGAGGTTTTAGGATCAAAGACTTGCTTAAAAGTAGGCTTGAAGTGTGCCTCAGGAGTTGGACCACCATTGTTGCTGTCGAGTACATTTATGCACAGGGAGAACTCAGCTTCAGATTTGGAGGGGGGTTGTCTAGCCCACAGTTGTCAAACGCTTTCTTCAAGGGTTGTCAGAGTCTCGGTGGTTCTGGCACCCGCAGTGTTGGCTAGAGCGGTCTGTCATTCAGTCACATCTAGGTGTTGTCCTTGGGTAGTGACAACCATGGAGAGTTCAGCCAGTTGCAAAGTAAGGGATGGCCCCACTGATAGGCAAGGGGTGAACCTGTTGTTTACCAAGTCAATCAGCTCATTCATCTCCTTACGTCCCTGTCCAACTCAGTCTGGTCTCATTTCAAATGGTCCACCTCATTAGCTAGGGTAATCAACTCCCTAGCACAGTGGATTTGAGGAGCCCCATCCAAACCAGGACAACATCCATCTTCCTCATTAACCCCGCTTGGACTAGCAGTGGCCGTCACTTCTTCACGTAAAGCAGCAACTTCCTGCTGTAGCTCAGTGACTTGAGTGGTAAGCGCAAGAACCTGGGGATCAGGTTAAGGCATTTCAGTAGGACGTCCTTGACTATGAGTGGAAGCACGTAATTCCTGGATGGCTTCCCAGATTCTCTGCTCTCTGTCCACCAGATCATCAGCAGGAGGAGAAGGCGGAGCATCAGGTTTGGGAGAGGACAGCTCATTCACCTGATTCTGAATGTTTGGCAATAGCGGTGGCAGTGGCAGCTCTTTCTCAATTGAATTCTGCACCAAGCTCATTCAGACCTTGGGCGGCAAGGTCAGCTACCTGGTGCAATTGCTCAAAGGAATAGACACTGAATGCATTGAGCTGTTGCACTAGGTGCTCAAAATTAGAGAGATAAGTGTTTAGGGTGGAGTCTACTTGAGTGCGCCAGGGTTGTTCTAACTGGTGAAACTCATGTAATTGCTCCCTAACATACTCAGGGATGAACTGGCAGATTTGTTTGATGGAATTGACTAAACATGTTTGAGAGGTGACCAAATCACGCTGATTGTCAGATATCAGGGAGAACAGGGAATGAAGCCATTGTTGGTAGGCGGCAAACTGGTCCCAATGATGGGTAACAGCTGCTTATAGAGACAAGATTTCTTGAACGTGGAGTCCCAACACCATCTGGTGATGGGCCAAGGCGGGCTGTACAAAGGATAACAGCAGTTAATCAGCGGAGCCAGCCGCTGGAAGGAGGTGTTGTGGAAACTGAGGGGCCACAATTAACTCATAGTATTTGGCACGGCTAAACTGTAACTGAAGGCGAGGGATGGCCCCATCCCGAGCTATCCCAAGGGCTATTGCCATGACTTGTTCCAAGTCAGGGGTACCCATAGGGTAAGCAACTAGGTGGGGACCATTCCCAAGGTTCAGCATAGTAGGGACAATAGGCGGGTCAGTGATGTCTTTCTCAATAGGAGGGCTGGTAATTTCAGGTGAGGTCAACTCCCAAATAGGCGGGGGCAAGGGACCTTCAAACTTAGATGCAAAAGGGATAACCAAGGGGCTTACAGCCCTTGTAGTGAGCACCATTTTTGTTGTGTTCTGAGGCGCGGCACAGACACACAACAGGAAATCCTAACCTTAGGATTGGATTCATACTAAGTCTCAGTTAGATGACAGGGAAGGCAAATGTGTTTACCTTGCAGCCCTGGAAGAATAATCTCTACTAGGCGTGGCTAGAGAGAGGCGTGGAAGTACAGAAGACACAAAGACAAAAATGTGAATAGAACTTAAATTTTATTGGTGAATGTGAAATGGAATATATAGTGGTTAGGAATACCACAAAACACTACCAGGACAGTAGGATCACTTGCCACAAGCATGAGTGGGGCAAGTGAGTTGCGCAGAGTCAGGAAACCAAACAATCATACTTCCTGAAGCGGAAGCCAGTTCATTTTGAGAATCAAACGCAAAGGCAAGAGATTTGTCTTCAAAATGGCCCAACAAAGGCGAAATCAAAACATGGTGGATGCTGTTATTCACGACAAACAGAATTTAGATCTGCTTGAATTGGATCCCAACAAAAAAAGGCAGGTGGGAAGTGGGGCAGGAGGACCAAAGGAAGACGGGAGGAGGGGAAGATAACAGAGGTCAGGAAATAGTCTTTATCATTAAATTAAAATCATAAAACACAGAGTGAATTTGCAAATCAGGAGTTTTATTTAATAAATCAGAATTGGTAAGCAAGGGACCTTATGGACTGTGCTTCCATTATATGCATGGGAGGGGTGATGGTACCAGGGGTGTTTTAGGAGGGGTTTTTGGGTGCAGCAGTATGTAGCCAGTTAGATGTGTCAGCTTAATCTACCCATAGTCTGGGCCCAAGAAATAGGGGAAACAGGCTTGGGTGCAAGGGACAGCAGCCTGGTTGTCTGGGTACATTCCAAGGACTCAGGCACAACATTACCATTGATGCTTGCCTTTGACATCACAGCTGGAATTTCCCTAGAACCATTTTCTTTGGGCCAAGGGACCCCTGGGCCAGAGGAATTGCTCAGCCAGGATTCCACTATATGTGGCATTGTATCCCCAAATTTTACAGGCCGCAAGCCAGTAAAGTGTGGACCACATTTTTCTGTTGTCCTGCCAATTGCTTTAAGCCATAATAGCACCAGGAGAGCAAACAATCCAACTGTATTAATATCTCCTCTGTAGTGAGAGGGGACTCCAAAGAAGGAGGGGATTTTTTGCCATAAAGGCCAACACAAAACGCTCATCCACAATGTGGGCAAGGTCCTCCAGGTTATGTAGAGGTTGTGCTTGGATTTGGCCCACCTTTTTGTGGCCCTAGGGAATATATACCTGTCAAAGACTAGCAGGACCCCTCAGAACTTTAGAAAGGAGGGTTTACAAGATATTTGGTAAAATAAATTAGACTGAAGGGAGCACCAAGGAAACAGAATAATTTGGGTGTGAGGTCCAGAGATCTTCAGGTGTGGTGACAGGAGCAGCAGGGCCTATGGATTTGGTTTTGGAGTGATAGAAAACAAGTATGTTATAAGGTAAGGTCTGGTGAACCAAAGGCTCATCACTACTTTATCATTCAAGATGACAATTGGGTTTGGCTTAAACATGGCAAGGTATAAATACCAACTACCAGTATTCATCCTCAGATTGGGATTTTGAAAAATCAGGCAGCAGGGTGGCATCAGGTACAAGTGGGTATTATTGGATGTAGTTAAGAAATAGAAAACTAGATCCTTATGTTCAATAGCCTGGTTGAGAGGGGCAGGCAGGGAAACAAGATATGCTCCATTTCTAGGACTTTAGAAAATCTTTTGGGGACTCTTATTGGCGGGGTGTCATGTTTCTCTGTGGTGCCCATTGATGTGATTTTTTACCACTTTAGCATAGCTTTTGATGCCATATTTTGGATTTTTAGATTGTCATTTCTTATGATATTGACAAGGGTTTTGGAATTGGTAGCTTTCCATTTGAATCACTTTCATATTTGAGCCCAAAAAACGCAGGCAAGTGGGCCCCTGGTCCTCAGGGCTGGCAGCCTGCAGTCCAGTTTGGCCAGGGTTCAAATTCTGTCCCAAACCTTGAGTTTATGAAGGAGAAAAAATGTCACTCATGACACTCCCTAAAAAGTTTCCTGAAGGTTTTTGTGAAGCAATTGTGGATATTTGTTGGTAGTTCAAAGCTACAGAAAGTATGTTAGCCTTGCCAATGTACTCTGCATGTCCTATGTTACAGGACACTACAGACAACAGTAGAATAGAACTTGTAGATAATTATGTTTATTGAAGCTGGAGTATAATCTAGCCAGCAGCTGCAATCTATCCAGGGGTAACTAAAAGCTTGTTAAAACCCTTCTATATGTCTATATCTATGTATACTGTAACAAACATTGCTCTTGTCCTTTCAGTCAGTTCCCAGTGGCTAACTTTGCAATAGTTTTATTCTTTCTGGATACACCTATCCTGATTGGCTGTCCTTGGCTCATGTGTTGCTACTGCCCTTTCTATAGTGTGCATAGTGCTTCAGCTACAGCCCACACTCTTCTTGACCTAGTGTCAGGGATCCAGCCTGTGGGGGGTTCCTGAGAACTCGCGGGCAGACGGCCTGCAGGCCCAGCAGGAAGGGCCCACCACAAGATTGGTGCTAACTTTACAATATAAGATAACAATTTGCCCAGGAGGGCCCAAGGTCTGCTCATAGGTACCATTGAATCAATTAAGCCAGTGAGAGTGATATACATCACTCCAAATATCTAGGTGGTAGTGGATTCATTGGCCGCAACAGATTCTTTCAAGAAGTTGGGCCAGGGGGTGAGAAGCGGTGTCATTGGAACCAAATACATGGGCAGGTAGTTGTACTTGTTGCAGAATAGCAGAGGAGGTCTGGTGATTTTGGTGCCTTCTCTGTAAATGGTCTCCGTCTCTCTAGTTCTAGCCTCTGGGTTGTAGATTAGGATTTCCTCTAGAGTGAACTCCAAATATGCCAGGTTGGGTGGGTATTCAGTGAAATGTACCAGGCCAAAGGGAGCTCCTGGTAGACAATAGAGTTTGGGCGGCTGGTCTGTGGTTTCTTGGGTTGGGTAAGCGGAAGGTGCGGAGCTGAAGGAGGGGGACTGCAAATAAAATAGAACTAAAATCAAATCTGGGATAACCAGGTTGAACCAAAGGTTCATGTTACTTTATTGCAAGAATGGCAATGGGCAACTTCCTGGCAGTCCAGGGTTTAAGTATGCCCATCTGTCATGGGTAAACTTTTAAAAATTTCTTTGGGCCTGGTGCTACCGTCTACCAGATTTTTCCAGTCCTTGGTGGCATCCATTGCAGGAGTTAATTCATTGGTTGGTTTGAACTGAGAATACTCAAATTTCCTTGTTAGGTTGTGGGGTTGGTCATCTCTGGGCGGCCCGCGTTTTATAGGAAGTTTCTTTGTTTCCCCTTCTGTGGCGGCCCAAGTTATTTTGGGTTCTATGGCTAGACCTGCCCGCTGCTTGGTTGAGTTAACAAGAACCTTTAACGTGGGGAGTGTTGATGTAAGTGATTTTGACTCATCAAGCTTTAAAGGATTTTCTGAAGTTAAATCCTGTTCTGGTTCCTGCCCAAAAATCTGCGGGCTGGCGGCCCACAGGGTGTCAGGGTTCAAATCCCTTAGTTGAGGTTTTCCAGTAAGCATGGTCAATAGGAGTTTGTCACTTGTGACAGCTAGCCTACTGACAGCTATCAATTGGCTGAACTTTTGCACACCTCTAATGGCACTAAGAAACTATGCTGTATTTGGTTACACTTAGAAACAGTCCCAACTATGCCCTCTTAATCAGGAAAGTGGCATGTTGGTACCCTTGTTCCCGTTTAGACTCTTTTCAGTGATCCCAATTAAGTTGGTATGCCTTCTGCTTATCAATTCAACAAGCTGAGTTGAGGATTACGGCAACAGTGGCAAACTTGACTATAGGAATGAAAAGGTGAGAATCTAAAAGTGATCAATTTGAACTTTTTTAAATTTTTGAAATGGCTTTTTATAACAAATCAACCAATCTTTCTTGACTTTTTTAGTTAACAGAATGAACAAAAAGTATTCCATATGACCATAGTAATTTTTTAATTCCAGATAAGTTGTTTCAATTTAGTTTTAGATTTAAAAAGTGTCAGCATGGCCAGTTTTATGATTCTCATCCTTTCAATCCTACAGTCAGGTTTGCCACTGTTGCCAGGATTGCACGCCATATAATAGCTGACTTGATCCAATATTGAGTGGGTTATTATCTGCCGTGCAATGTTGTTGCAAAATCAGTATTCTGAGGTCCTTTGTACCTTCATTAGTTTTGTATGCATATATATGCTCCTTAGGCTGAGGATGGAGCTGAGGTGATCTAATATCCAATAGGATAGAATGGGAGCAATATGATTGATCATCTATTGATTTCACAGTGTGAAATCAATGATAGTCACTATGGGCTAATGATTGTACACCATATAATAGCACTATTCATTATAATAATCTAGGTGTTACATGGTGTATAATTGCTGCACTTGATAATATGATAATCAGGTGATAATACAGCATGTAACAGATAAGGTCTACATGTAATGATTAGCCTGATCTTTTGGGGTCAATCATTTTAATCTCACAGCTGTTACAGCTATTTAGCTCAAAGTGTCTCCTGGCATAAGATGAAAAGGCATTATAGAAGTTCATACAGGTAGAGGGTTGCAAACCTTTATGGCTAGTTGCTCTGTCTTGGGTGTTGTTGTAGGAGGTGGTGTATTCATTGATAACACTTATCATCTTGAGTCCCTGGGCAAAAATCTTTCAGTGTCCTTTAGTGCAAACTTCTCAATGAAAGCCTTTTTAGAGAGGCTCTAGTTCTCATGCTAAGTATGGTTGGCTTTAAACTATTCCCCTATAAATTTGGCACTGATCCTGTAACTTTGAGTGAGAGTTTGCTTGCACAGAGCCTTTGGGGATAACCAGCTCATGTGGATTTGGTTTGAGTATCTTGGATTTTTAGTGTGATGTTTTTTGGTGTATGCCAGTAAAGGTGCCAATCTCTTCATAGTGGAGGAATTGGAAGGCAATGAATGGCACCTTGGGTATTGCTTGTGGTGCAGGTTGGTTCAAGGTTCCTCTAGCAGTTAAGAAGTTTAACTGTTTGATGGGTAAAAGAACATTGTTGGAGATGGTATATCCTGCAGGATGGCTTGTCCTTCCTTGTAGGTTCTTGAGTCAGTAGAAAGTGCCATTCCTTGTGTTCTTTTATTTAGAATAATTTTTCCTTGGGTAATGTAGGTATGGATAACCTAATTCTGCTACCACTGTTGTGTATATACTTCTGAGAAGTATAAAATGCAGATCAAGAAGAGAATGATATCTTTATTTGTTGTAAAAGAAGAGTGTTGTATAGTTGGATAATAAGCCACATGGTGTCTATGTAGGTCATGTATGCCATGTGGTTTTGGGAAGAGTTGGATTGTTTGGAGAATCTTGGCATGGGTACTAGCATGGCATCTAGATTGAATCTTAGGGCCACCTCTGCTCGTTGATCGAGTCATTTCTTGGGAAAGGATTTCCCGAGAGGGAGTAATCAAAGATGCTACGACATATGAGACCCCACACTTTATAAATTTAAATTGAATAACAAAAATTCGATTTAATTTTTATAAAGCCGAAATTGTACTTCAGATTGGAAATCGTGTATATCAGGGTTGACAGTCCCGCATTAATTGAAACGGATCGTTTTTTACAGTAGCAAGTCTGGTTAAAGAACTTTTCATTGTTTGAGCCCAGGGTTTATACTATGAAATTATATTGATTTTCTGGAAACCACTTTGATAGCTAGGGGTAATCTCTGATCACTTTTCTAATGCAGTTTTTTAAATTAAAATTTAAATTGTTTCCTTTGGGGTCCTTTGGAATTTGGTTTAAAATAAACGAACGTTGTGAATCATGGAAAACAAGGTTCAGTAAATTTAGGTTTTCAATAGCATGTGTTTATAGTGCTTGGGTTTACATGTCTATTTCTACTGGAATAGCTCCTCAAACATGTGAATAGCCTATGTTATTCTGCAAAGGTATGTTATTTTACCGAGATACAGCGCTCCGTTGAAAGTGGCGGCCTTAATTGGCGGCGAAACTAGCCTGCTTAAAAGAGGACCTGTTCTAAAGCCCTACTTGCAGTGGAGCTCCGCAACGCATAAAATATCTAAACTAAAACTGCTTTTTGAACTGTGATTAAAAGCGAATAGCCCAGCTTATCTGCTTATTAAATAATTTTGAGATCCACTTAAGTAAGAAATAGCTAGCCTTTATAATTACCATACCCTTTTTAAATCTAATATAAACTACGTTTTTCATTTGCAAGCGTAGCAAATTGCTAGCTCACCTTAACCCACGAAACTTTTAAGCCACCCAATTTACAGTACTGAAACATTCTATCGTATATCATCCTGAACTTAGCTTAAGGCGTCACCCTAGAGAAAACAGTTTCTTAACTACACAGGTATTTTTTTAGATTTTATCCTAAAAGCTTGCTTTCGATCTTTATTTACTAGCTTCCCAGACGCTCCGCTGAATCCGTCTTAAAGAGAGTGCATTGTTTAAAGCTAACTCTAAATAACTCCAAGCGTCTTTTTCCCTGTATTAGGCTTGATCTTTTTTTGAGTTTTAACAGAGATATTATTTATACCAACAAAGTCTCCAATTAAGAGGTTGGCTTGTTATGGCATTAACCCCTAAATTGCGGTCTCATTAGAAGCTATGCTAGATCGAAAAACAGCTCAATTGTCAATATGACTACTATACCGTAGTTTCTTATTAGCTTGGATCAAGAGTTATTTAATTATTGTATTCTTTTATGACATGCTGGTATCGTTATATTAAATTAGCACTTTTTAAGAGCATTGTTAGTGAGTATGTTTGAAACTTTGATTATTGCTTAAAATATCACTAGGCATGATTTTCTTTTGAATTTAAAATAACAATGGGTTTAGGTTCTACGCGAGTTAAAATGAGCTGGTAAGTATAACGCAGAATCAATATTCTTACTTGTAGGCGTGGATTCAAAAAGGCAGTTGAGCGAATTCCTGCCAACGTTAAATGTGCAGTCGGAGGAAACAAGGGTAAGGAGCTTCAAGTCTGAATTCTAACTTTTCAAGCTGTCAAAGATGAAACATTTGACCGCCTCGAGGCGCAATTCAAAATATTAGAAGCTGAGGTCGAAAAAATGCTAGGCCATACAAAGCACTTCAAAGAATCAACTCAAGGTAAATGTCGAACTGGACTATGCTAATTCAGAAGCCCTGGTAAATCATCAGCTTTTGCTGGCAACCGCACTCAAAGAGATTTATGAAACCAACGGAGAATACGACAACGCCACTTCATCGCCTGAATACCACGCAGCGGTCCAGGCATATTTAGAGCTGTCACAAGCATTGAAAGATGACACTTGGACTGAACTGGTATGTTTCATTAATCAACTCTAATCCACAGAGCCTTCTGGATCCCCGCGTACTAACTCCTCTCGGAGAGATCAAAGGATTTATGGTTGCAGTGCGCAAGCTTGTCACTAAGCGTAGTCACAAAATCCTGGACTTGACTCGCCACACCAACACATACAACTCCCTAAAGAAGAAGGAAAACCGAGACTTGTCTGATGAAAAGAAGATGTATAAATACGAGCTGCTTGTCCAGGATGCTCAAGATGACTACGACAGCATTAACAGTCTTCTCCTGGAAGAACTGCCCCTGCTGTTTGAGTATCAGAACAAGATTATACTCCCCATATTTCAAACCTTCATTTACATCCAATCAAAGTTCTACGACACTTACACCTCAAGCATGGACAAGCTGCGCCATGTAGCTGTGTTTGACTACAATTCTTCTGTCATTGATGGCTTCGAGGCTCGCAAGCATGAAAACGCCGAACTGGTCAAACACCTGGAAGGCCTTTCCACCACGTTGATTAGAAGCTCCTCTGTCGCGTCTGCTAGATTCCGCTCAAAGATACGACAAAATAAGGATTCGAGTCCAGATGCTCTTCAGAAGTCACCCGAAAGCGACCATTCGTCCCCGAAGACTGATTATGCAGCTACTTCTTCCTCTCACCAGCGCTCTCAATCTCACCCACCTCCTTATGACGAGCCCTCTTCCACCAAAGGTACCAAAATACTTTCCACGCCCACTTCCCCTGTAAAGAAGCCACCACCACCCACACCACCTCTGCTAAAAGCCCGAGCCCTGTATGATTATGAGCCTCAAGCCGAAGGGGATCTCGCCCTGAAAGTTGACGACGTCATCGACATAATAAAGAAGACCAACAGTACAGATGACTGGTGGACTGGGAGACTAAGGGGGAAAATCGGAGTGTTCCCAGGTAAACCACTTTTTTTTCTTCACTAACATTTGATTAGCCAATTATGTAGTCATTCTCTAGAAACCATTGCTTGACCCTTAATCGCAATGTTTGTCCTTGTGGGCTTGAGAGATAGCCATTGAACTATTAAATATTCATGTTGCAATGTAAATTGAATTCTTGCCGATAAACTCATTTCTATACCATTGACTTTAGTTGGAATACCAAGCATTAAAAATAATCCAGATCTACTTGTCAAGGTCTTTCCTAAAGCCAACTTTACTTGACTAAAGATGTCATTTCAAACTACTTGCATGTTGACTATCAGAACTAATTTTAGGTCTATGCTGGCATGATATAAAGATCAGAATAGGAATAAACAGTGTCGCCTACTGGATGTTGACACCTTTCTAATGGTTAGCAAATTAGATAATAGACAGTTATACAAGTTAAGATCATATCTCTTGCTTCCTTAGACTGGTTTGGCCCCAGAGATGCCACCAACATCTGCCTAGCCATCAAACTTGCTAACAAACGTATTCTTTAACATCATTTTTAATGAGCTTAACTACTTCCCCTGTAGAAATTGCGCTCCCCATAAAAGATAAAGCCTCAATAGAGTAGAAAACATATACCAGATCTCTACAAAGCATTGCCAAAGACCTGAAACCATGTTTTACTAAGGTAGCCAGTTGATACTGATAAGGAGCGCCTTTTGGGGAAGCTTCAAATATGGAATTAAGAAAGAAGAGAAGTATATTTTATTGGATTATACTTTAGACTTGGCTGTGGCAGGGATTTAGTTGGATTGAACCTAGGGGTTGGTCATGTGCTAGATGGGTTCAAGCCACTGGATACTTGGACAGTCAGGTGATATTGCTTGGTTACCATTCTTGGTATATCAAACAGTATATTGGAAGGGGACTAAATCGGGCGATGGCGGGATGTTAAGTAGGTTGGCGGTAGCCAGAATGCTTGTACATCCAGACCCTCAACAATACCAAATGAAAGTTCCATCTAATTTAGAGACAAAATATCTCTTCTGGCCATATCATACTTCTTTACACATGAAAACCACTAATAAAAGCTTACCCAATATACTAAAATATCATTATATGGAACTAATGAAACAAGATTCCTAGCTACTGTAAAATATATATCAGAAAACTAGTCACTGTACTTCTTGCAGCTTTTGAGATGAACACATCAAAATCAGATTTAAGCAAACTTAAGTCACATGTGGAAAAAAAATAACAGCAAGCATGTAATTTAAGCCAAGTTAACGGAATTTCAGCATTTAATGAGCGAACCAAATCAAACATACAGCATCTATATCAGACAACACAGTATAGTTGCAGGGTAATATTAGGATCTCAAAACACAAACAAATCAACCCACATGTATCCAATTTGCTACTAGGTTTATTATGGTTTGAGACGGGCACACAAAATCTGTGCACTGCAATGCAAAACTCACAAAATTCAGAGCAGTTGAAATCAATTTCACAATGTACATAACCAAAGCATAAAAAAGCATAGTCAGCACTATCTCAGTGCCAAACTGTCCAAATGAATACATGCCATCTGAAATATACATCAGATGGAAAAATTCTTGATATCTTTTTTGGGTGTGAAATTGCCCAGAATTAGAGGAATTTCTTAAAAGCAATAAAGATAGCTGGGATGGGGCCAATCAAATTGAAAATAAAGCTCAATACACATAAACAGATGATATGGTAACAGGAGTGACAGTTTGTATCCAAAATAGTATAGAAAGCCCAAAATAAAGTATCACAAAAACAGTAACAGTAATTTTTATTTGCTTCAATAGAAAACTTCACTCAACCTAAACAACAGGCAAGTACTAGCCAAGAGCACTGATGCTGAGGCATCCAAAATTGTCTACCAACAGAGTCCCTGCATGCAAGGATGATGAACCAGTCAATAGAACACCCAGCAAAAAGGAGAATGTGGCAATACAAACCCATAGCCAGGCCGTTTATACTGGAATAGCAGGGAGCATTAATCCCAAGGCGCCAAAGCTTACTAGAAAAGCTCAAAGGTTATCATATCCATAACTTTAAAGAACAGAAAAGCTGAGTGAATTTCTCTTGTATACCCACCTGAATACTGCAAATCTGCAACTGCTGCAAGTATGCGTAAGAAGTGAGATGTTATACTTGACACTAGATATGACCCTTATGTGAGTTAATGGGATGTAGAGAAAGAGGAAGAGCCAGAATTCTACCCCCCATAAAGAGGCAGAATGTGTTGAAGAAGATCACTGAATACTACACCCAGGTGCCAATGCTCATTTTTATTCAATCAGATACTGATACCCTGCACACTCCAAAGGCTGGACAGCCCATCCCCAATTCAAAGTGTCTCATATTCATCAAGCTTATGAAACATATTGCTGGCTACACAAAGGCCACAAGTATTGTCGAAATTTTCCCAAAGCTGGCCAATCACTTATATCAAGTCTGTATAAAGACTTTGTGAAATAACCCAACTGAGAAGCCCAAATAACCACCAAATACTCTCAAAAAGGAGCACAAGTGAACAATCCACCAATGAATCACTTGAAATTGTCATCTTGAACGGGTAAATATACAGACAATGATGAATCCAACATTTTTGTCAGGGAACTAACCCTGACTGGCCAGCTTGCTAGTTTTTGGGAACTAGCAGGTTGCAGACTGGGTGGGCAGGGCCCACTAAATGATTGGTGCTAACTTAATAAGGTAGGACATTGACTTGCCCACCCACAACCACAGACCGGCGGCAGGAACAATAGTATCTATTACTCCTGTGAGAGTAAAATATACAATTCCAAAAAGCTTGTTGGTATGGTCCAGTGAGAGTTTGGCGGCGGAGGCATGCATTGGTTTGGGGGTGACAGGTGGTTCCATGTCCATTTGGTAGACAGGAAGGAAGTTGTATTTATCTCTGAATAGGCGGGGTTTGGTAACATACAAAGGGCCTTCTCAGTTGTATCTGATTAACTCTGTAGTTCTGGCCAAGGGATCCCAGGCTAGTATGTTGTCGGCAGTGTAATCCTTATACTCAGGCTTTAAGGGGTACTCTGTGAAATGGACAGGACCAAAGGGAGCACTAAGCGGGCGGTACGTAGCTGGCGGGCTGGCAGGGGGGTCAGATAATCTTTGAGTTAACTGGCAGATGACAAGAATAAAATACAGCAATAATTGGGGAAACCAATATCTCATAACCTTTATTTAAAAATGACAATGGGGGTTGATCTCAGCCTGGCAGGTATTTATACTACACTGCCAGGCTTCACTACCTGGTTGGGTTTTCTGGGCTCGGGCAGGTTGGCATCAGGGGTCTCAGATAGCAGTGTGGCGCTCGGCACTGGCGGTTTGTCACTGGCCGCTTTGGGATGAGAAGACTTCAAATCCTTCTGTTTGTCAATTTAGGTATTGGGTGCCTCTTCAGGTTCAGTGTCTCCCCCGGCACTTTGGGGGAGTTTGGAATAACTCTCATGGAGAAACTTGTGCATTTCACCGAGCAAACCGCCGGTGTCAGGCGTTGGCACCTCGGGGAAATTCTTGGCATCCTGCACTGGCAGTTTGCTTGCAGAATCTTGCGGGATGGCTAAGGGTTTGGGTCCTGGAGGGCTGGTAACAACTTTATCAATCAGTAGTGGGTTATTGGGTTCCCAGCCCATGGGTCTGGCGGTCTGCGAAGGGTTTTGCCCAGGGGTTGACTCTGGTTCCGTATTTTAGATTTAGGAGCAACCAAATTGTCATTCCTGACAATTTGGGATTGATACCTCAATTTGCTATCTCTACCCAGTTGTTGAAGGGCTTTGCTTCATGCGAAAATAGCTTGGGATATCTCCATATAATTTTAATAGCCCAATAAACAGTTGAGACCTGGTGCAAATATTCTGAGATATACACTATACTTGAGGCCAATGAAAAGGCTTGCTTTTTTATTGGCAAATCATTGTTTTCATCATTGCTCTGCAATTTATATGGATATGTAGAAATGGCATCCATAACTGGGTATCTCATTGTGCATCCATGTGGGCCATCAAATATTCTATGATGGTTCTGCTTGGTCCTAGAGGCATTGAGGTTCACCGGATGATCAAAGGCTCCCATAAAAGTGGCATATTGCTGAACTTCCTATAGAATGTGAAGGATCATCTCAGAAACCCCAGCAGTGGCTTATCAATGCCATTGTTCTGGATCATTTTGGGCTCCACAAAGCAGTGGAGGTCATTGGAAAATTTCCTGTGAGCAACACTAGTGTACTAATTAGAAAAGACAATTCAGTACAAATTGTATATGTCTTTTATTTCCCCTTACATACTTGCCTTTCTTGAACCCAGTCAAAAAGTCCTTGGGTGGCTCAAGCAAGTTCTTAAACATGGCGCTACAGACAAGCCTGGGACTCTATTTGGTTTGCTATTTGTGGGATCATATGCTCTCTTGGCTGAGATAGTGGGTAAATTCTATGTTCACTCTGATTCTTCTATTGATAGATGTCTAGCTTCTATTGAGATAGAATAAGATTGACATTCATTTCATGTATACCTTTTTTACTGTTTTAACTGTGCTGTATATCCAGCTACAAGAAGAAAATATTTTGCAACTAGGTAATTATCTTTATTGAGATATATGTCCTATATATTTTGAGTGAAGCATTTTAAGAAGAACAAGGTTGGGACAATCAATTGATTGGATTGGACAAGGGGTGGCTTGATCCTTATAATGAGTCAAGCACCAAATTGAGCTGTCTACCAATTAGATTTTAGCACTAGGTCTTGTTGCCTTGTTTGGAAACTCAAGTTGACTTCCACATTTGGCTTCAAGTTGTGAGGAAGTCAATCTGAGTAGCACATGGTCTCTTGTGCAGAACTTTTCTGGGGAGTCAACCCTGCTGTTTTGACACCCCTGTCTGAAGGTTAGCTTTCTCTGTTGGAAAGTCTGCGGGAAGATTGTCAGCGGCATGGCTCCATACTCAAAAAGTGCTGTTCTATTGCTGGGATGTTGGTTTTTTATTGCTTATGGTGGGCCTTGCATGGTCAAAGCCTAATGTGGTATAGGACCTTGTCCTAATTTCTATTGCCCAATCCTTGCAACAGGTAATTAATGTTATCATTTATCTTTAGGAAAATGGCAGGGCCTATCTTTTTGGGCTGTAATTTTCTCTTGTCTGTATGAATCACCCAGAACTTGTCTCTAACTTCATGTCTGTCTTTTAGGAGAGAAAAAATATCTTGTAGATGTTTCTCTTTCCTGATTGATTGGTCAATATCAGTATGGAGGAATTGAGGGTCAGATCTAGGTGGGATTTTCTTTGACATCATTAACTTGGGCCCTGTTAGGGCTTAAACTATGTTTGGTTGTGTGCTGTAAACTATTTTGAAGAGGCTCTTCCCAGTGTATTTGTTCACTTGGATGAAGCACAGAAGGAGGGAAGTTGGTAATTGTTTAGGCCAATCTTCAGGGGTCCCAGCAGTGTGCTTGGTAAGATCTTGCACTAAGCTACCATTCAGCCACTCTACTATTCTGCTGGCCTGAAGATGGTAGGGTATTGTTACTATATGTTTTACTCCTTGCTTTTTTAATATATGCTGGTGTCATTAAATGTTAGCTCTTTGCCTCCATCTGTGATCAGTAGTTCTGTCCTTTCAAACCTGCTGATAGTTTAATGACTATGAATTTTCAAATGTTGTCTTCAGTGTGAGCTTTGACAGCCTGCACCACTGGTCATTGTGTGGCAAAGTCAATAGGAGTGATTATGCACTTTTTGTTGTCCCTCTTTCCGGACATGGGGCCTACAATGTCTAGCGCCCATACTTTGAAAGAAAAATGTGTTCAGATTGGCAGTACTGACTTGGGAGGGGTGTTGCTCTTGGAAAAATTCTCACAGTGTTGCAACCAAGTTTCCAGCCTTGCCTGCTAACGTATCTTACAATACACAGGGGGTGCTTGACAAGTTGCCCCTTGACGTGTCTAATGTTATGGATTAATCTGATGGCAATATCAAATGGCGGGTACTTCATCCTAATTAGGAGTACTACTAGTTTGACTTGCTGATCCCCACACAAGTTATTCCTTGGCTTTGAACCTTACATGGAACTCCCCACCATGCTACCCCCTTGTGGCTCTCCCCATATAGTATATTAACCACTATATTCTACAATAAAACAATACCTTTTTTTATTACTCTGTCCTTTCTATTGGACTGTTGTCTTCCCCAATTCCAAATACTGAATCCTCATTGGTTCAGTTGCAACAACAGACCTTTTTTTTACTCAAGTACTTTGTAAATATCTCTAAAAGGAATAGACCACCATACCTTATGCTTTAGAAGCTTGTACAAATTCCTACTCTTGGTATGTCCAAGATCTCTGTGGTAGCGTAAGATGATGTCTACTCTTTGGTGTGTGATTACATATGGAATAGTTACTCCATATGACATTTTTGGTGTAGTTTTCTGAAAACATCTGCAAACAAGTATTTATTTTTGATGACAGTGTTGCAGTTAATACCTGTGGTGCCCAGGGGGAATCCTTTGTCCTTTGTACAAAACACAGGGAGAGGACAATCAGGATCTAGTCCGTTCTTACCCCTCAAGGCCCAGACATAGAGATGTGATGAATATTTATAACACTGGCTTGTACTGAATTTTCACATTAAGACTTTTGACAAATAAAATTCACATGGCCTGTCTGCAGGAAAAAGGTTTGCTTGAATTTTAAAGTAAATGTGGGACTTGTGATCAGCAAGGTCAGTGAACTTCTCCTGTCTTTTGAGGTAACAGGGCCACTTCACCAAGCATTGTACAATTGCAAATAACTCTTTGTAATGAATTAGATAACAACATTTGCTGTCAGTTAACTTGTGGTACTTGTATGCTACTGTTAAGAATTCTCCTCTTTTTGTTTTTATGGAAAGGACCCTACATATTTGTTGTTTCTAAGACGTTAGTTTCTGTATGGTAGTCCCAATCCCTTATTGGGTACTGTAGGATGGGGGCAGACACTAATTTTTATTTAACCTGTCAGAAAAAGAGGTCCTGTTGGGGGTGTTCACATAAAATTAGACTTGGCGCTTGTAATGGATGACAAAACACAGTGAGGATGCCACAGCCCATGATAAGTTGGTGTACGTAAGCAAACATGCCAAAAAAGGTTCTAAGTTTGTTTTTGTCCTTGGGAGGGGGCGTTTTTGAAAATGACTTGTATCTTCTGTTTGTTGGGTTTTATTCTGTTCTTAGATACTATGTGCCCTAAGAATGCTAGTTGCTCCCTAAAGAACTGTCATTTAGAGGTTTTTTATAGAAGTTTGTGCTGGGCTAAGGTGACAAACACTGCTTCTAGGTCTTTGTGGTGCTTTTCCATGTTTGGACTATACACAATAATGTCATCTAGGTAAATGAGAGTATGCTTTCCAATGTGGGGTGCAAATACTTTGTTCATGAACATGAAAAATTTAGACAGAATGTTAGCCATCCCAAAGTTGAAGACAACACACTCATGAGACCCATACTTGATAAAAAAAGAAGTCTTTAGAATTTTCTCTTTCTTAATTCAGATTTGATTATAGACAGCTGTGAGTTCAATTTTGGAAAACACAGTGGTGCCACCAAGTGCATCAAAGAGATCTATGATCAAAGATAAAGGGTATTGATTCTGTATGATGATCTTGTTTAGATATCTGTAGTTGGTGACTAATTGTAGGAAGCTGTTCTTCTTGGCTAAAAAGAATACAGCTGCTCAAAAGATGATTGAAAAGGCCTGATGAGTCCTTTCTCTAAGGATTCTTTTAGGTAAGCACAAAGAGCATCATCTTTGTTTGAAGTGAGGCAGTAGATGAGTTGCACCTTAGGTACAGTGCTAATTAATTTTATGGAATTCTGGATTTGTTTCTCAAGAGATAATCCTGGCAAGAAATCCTCAAAGATCTCTGGCTGCTTAGCAACTATCTCCTGATCTTAGGGGGTAAAGTGTACTGATTATCTTTGAAATAGATAATCTCATACTGAAAGGGGTCCCAGTTAATGGCCTTGATGTTATCCTTTTCTTCCAGGGTCTCAGTTATACATACAAACAAATGATCCCTTATGAGGTAGTCCACTGTGTCCAGGTATATCTGATGGTTGATTCCTTTGCGTTTAATGGTTAGCACTGATGTGATCCAGTCTACGTGAGGTTGTTTTTTCTCAACCAGTCCAGGCCAAGTACCACATAAAATCCAGAAAAGTCAATGAAAGGTCCTTGGATAGTGGAATAGAGGGTTTACAGGACAATGGAGAAGGAGGCAGTCTCTTGGGTGGCAGAAACAGGATGTTCATCAGCTAAAACTACATTATTAATATGCAAAGGATTATCAGCTAACTTGAACTTTCTCACAAAGCTGCTGTTGACTAGATACAATATTCTCCTGAGTCTAAGAGCGCTGAACCAGTGTACCTTCAAAATTGAAAAGAATAGGATATCAGTTTATTTGGGTGTCTGACAGTTGTGTAAAGTATTGTGTTACTTGATGGTACTTGGATTATTGGACATTTGGTTGGTGTCCTAAGGTTGATATTCATAATTGAGTGAGACTGAAAGTTGTCATGGAGTGCTTAGCTTTCTTATTGCTCTCCCCGGGGGTTTCATTCATCTTGATTATCCTGGGTGCTGGTGATTCTGAAATGTGTGACGCTAGATTATCCATTATTTCTGTTATGATTAGTATAGGATGATTAAGGCTTATTGTTGCTGTTGTTGTTGCCAGGTGGAGGACAGTTGAAACATCCTGGGGGTGAGAGTTCTTGGGTCTCTCTCTTTTCCCAGTCTGTGCCTTGTGGAGTGCATTAGAGGGTTGTTCCACTTTTCTTGCTTCACAGTACAGGCTTTGAAGGTTGGTCACTTGGTCCAAGTTGATGTGTCTTATTACATGAAGTTTGAGAAGGTTGTAATACATTAGGTGTGTGGTGGGATTATCAAAGGCCATCTTAAAGGGAGCTTTTAGATGAAGCTCTTTGTAGGATATTCATAGTACCTGTTTGTATCAAGTTATTTACTTGGCAAATTATCATGAGTGCTGTGTCTTTCATCACAAATCTGGCCAAGAAGTACTGCTTGAAGGTTTCCAAGTCCTTCTCATTATGGTACTTGTGCCACCTGTTGCACTAGTTGCCCTTTTCATGGATCAGGAAAATGGACATCTCAGCAATCCAAAAGCACACTGGGCCTGTCAGGGATCCATCCTGCGGGGGGATTCCTGAGAACTTGCAGGCAGAAAGCCTGCAAGCCCAGAGGGTAGGGCCCACCAGAGGATAGGAGCTAACTTTACAATATATGATAAGGATTCACCCAGGACAACCCAGGGCCCATTAGAGGGGATCATAGAATCCATGAGTCCAGTAAGAGTGATGTACATTACTCCAAATAGTTGTGTTGAAGTAAACTCATTGGCGACCACAGATTCCTGTGGGAAGTTGGGCTGCAGGGTGAGAGGTGGGGTCATTGGAACTTGGTAGGCTGGCAGGTAGTTATATTTATCTTGAAATAGCAGAGGGGGCACAGTAATCCAGGATCCTTCTCTGCCAATGATTTCAGTCTCTTGGGTTCTGAATTCAGGATTGTAGATCAGGATTTCCTTTAGAGTAAACTCTGAATATTCTGGGTTGGGGGATATTCTGTGAAATGTACTGGGCCAAAGGGTGCTCCAGGTGATCAATATAGCTCAGGCAGACAGTCTGCGGTTTCTTGGGGTTGATGGACATGAGAGATGAGGCCACAGAGTTTAGTCTGCAAATGAAATAGAACTAAAATCAAATATGGGATGACCTGGTTGAACCAAAGGTTCATGTCACTTTATTGCAAGAATGGAAATGGCAATGTTGCAACTAAGTTTCCAGACTTGCCTGCCAATGTATCTTACAATATACAGGGGGCGCTCAATGAGTCACCTCTTGACTTATCTAATAACATGGACCAATATGATGGCAATATCAAATTTGTCAGGGATCCAGTCTTGAGCGTCCGGCCCGTTGTTTTCAGGGGTAACTTGGGCTGGGTTTTTTGCGGGCAATGCCCATCACAAGAGGGGAGCTAACTTTAAAAGATAGGAGGCAGACTTCCCCACCCAGGACCACGGGCCGGCGGCCAGGATTATAGTGTCAATCACCCCTGTGAGGGTGATGTACACAATCCTAAACAGCTTGCCAGAATGGTTGGAAGGTCAGGTGAAGAAGCAGGCATAGGTTTTGGGGTCACAGGCGGTTCCATGGACAGGTCGTAAGCAGAGAGAAAGTTGAATTTTCCTCTGAACAACTTGGGTGTTGAAAATATTCACAGGCCTTGTCTGCTGTATCTAATTGCAAATTGTATGTGGGCCAAGGGATTGAGTTCAATTATCTTTTATGGGGTGTATTCCTTGTATTCAGACTTCAGAGGGTAGTTGGTAAAATGGACGGGTCCAAAGGGTATACCAGGAGGACAGAAAACAGCAGGCAGTGGGGCAGGCGGGCCAGGAGATCTTGAACTGAATTGGTAGACAGCAAATACAAAATAAGGCAATAGCTGTATGAGCCAAAATAACATAACCTTTATTCAAAAATGGCAATAAGTTTGGAGCGCGGGGTCTTTGGGTCTATATAGTACCCCACCTCCAAACTTAAAATTTTCCATGGGGGGTTCATCAGGGCATTGGGAAGGGCAGGGCTGGGAGAACTGGGTGCTTGGGTCCAAAGGCGGCAAAATGGCACTTGGCCTGGGAGTTCTTTCATTGGTCAAGAATCTTGATTTGGCTACCTGATTATCTGGCTTTAGTGTTGGGGTCATGAGACTGGGCCGCGGGCCTGTGCCTCTTTCCTGGGTTGGCTCTTGATTGGTTGCTGGTGTAGACTTCAAGTTTATGAAGCTAATAGTTGCCAAATCAGTACCTCCATTAGGAGCTGTGATTAGCCTTCCATTTGGTGTAATAATTTCTTTGGTTTGGCTCTTTTTACTGCATGGGTCAACATTCTCAGCATCAGCTTGTGGGGGCTTAATCCCAGAAAACTGCAGGCAGGCAGTCCCGCAGTCCACAGGCCCGGCAGCCCAAAGGAATCCAGGGTCAGGGTTTGATTCCTGCTCCTGGGCCCAGGTTTTCAGAGAGGAAGAATTGTCAATCCTGACAAAATTGCAGGCAATTTCTCCTAATTAGGAGCGCTACCAATTTGACCTGCTGATCTCTGCATGAGTTATTCCTTGGCTCCAATCCTTACATGAAACATGCTACCATGCCACCCCCTGGTGGCCGGGTGGCTTTCCCCATATAGTATATTAATTACAATTTTATACAATAAACAATACCTTATTCTTATTATTACTGTCCTTTCTATTGGACTTTTGTATTCCACAAATAAAATACTGAATTCTCATTGGTCCAGTTGCAACTTCCTGGAAGCCCAGGGTATAAGTATGCCCAACTACCATGGGAAAACTTTTGTAATTCTCCTTGGGCTGGGTGGTACTATCTACCAGGGTTAGGAAACCTTTGATGGCATCTCTCACAGGAGATCTTTTATTGGCTGGGTCAAAATTAGAAGACTCATATTCCCTTTTTGAGTTACAGTATTGGTCATCCTTGGATGGCCCACATTCCACAGGAAGTTTCTTCAATTCCCCAGCTGCAGTGGCCCCAGTTATCTTGGGGTCATTGGCCAAGCCTGCACTCCCATTGTTGGAACTAACAAGATCCTTTTGCAGGGGATGCATAGGCGCTGGTGACTCTAGACTGATGGGCATCAGGAGTTTCACTGAAGAAAAATTTGGCTCTGGTTTGAGCCCAGAAAAATGCAGGCACTAGGCCTGCAGGCTGGCGGCCCTCAGGGTGTCAGGGCTTGGATCTCATAGCTGAGATTCTTTCATGAGAATTGTTAACAAGAGTTTTTCATTTGTGACAGGGAATTTCATTTGTGTTAGTTTGTTTTGAGCCAACTGAATCCAGGCTGTGGTGTTGTCATCATTGGCGCCAGCAAGCAACTAAAAGCAGCGCTGTGAAGGAGCTGTTCTACGTGTGCAAGAATGATGCTTTTTTATGGGTTTGAGGCACTGAAAAGGGTGCCTGAAAGAGCCCTTGGGAAGACAGGGCATTGAAAGTGGATACAGGGATGGTCATGTTTTGGCAGAGTATGTGTTTTTTGGGGATTTCAGTTCCTGGTGTGTAGGGCATCCAGTCTAGGGGAATTCCTGACATGATTCTTGTGTATATTTGGGTCATTATTTTAGGGATTAGGCCATTTTCTAATGCACATGCTGCTCAAGTCGCAGCATAACACAGTTCGATTTTAAAAAAGTAACTAATTACACAATTTATATTTAAAACATTAATAACTCAATGAAAAATTAATATTTTTTCATACTGTAAACTATCAAAATGAAGCTAAGAATCTTATCTTTCTATTGGTGGAAAGATTTTAATGTGTACAATATGCTCAATATTAAAGCAAAAGTAATTTAAAAGAGTATAATCCAGATTTTATTATATGATTATATCTAATGATATAAAGTAGATCACTTCAAAGCTAATAAATACTCTTTCTTAATATACAACAGCTTTTTTTTATTTGACTAAATTAAAAATAAGATTGAGAGCTTTATTTTTGCATTTTATTTTATTTAAAAAGCTCAATTATTTAGGATTTTATGATAGTTTGAAGTTAGGGTATTTTTATCACTGTTTAGATTAATTTTAAGATTCAAGTGAGCTTCGAACCTCAAATTAAGCATTCTTTAAATGGAATTCTTTAATATTTTATCATTTTAAAAATATGCGGAAGAGTTACAATTAACTGAATACATCATTTTAATTGATTTGCATTGATTACAAAGAGGATATGATGTAATAAGGATGTTTAGCTGCTCCACATATATCACTTGTGCATGAAACCTGGGTATTTAATTAATTCTGCAAACATAAATTCAAGTTCAAGCTATAATAAAAGCTATCACACCATTTCTTTCAGAATGGTGTCATTTAGCTTGGTATATAAGAGCTAAAGCACCACAAAGCTTCTAATCCAAAAGACCCCATTCAAAGGCCACATTCTGATCATAACTACTCCAACATTAAGGTGCATTTCAGAGATCTGACCTAATTACAGATTCACAATACTACCATGTCCTCAGTTAAATTTACTTCTGCCATGCTACCCTTTTTTCCTTGGGAGCTTCAACAAAAAGAGAGAGAATTGCAATGTTAAAAAAGGCATTCCTCTTTATTGCTGGTGATGATCTTGATAATTTCATCAAGCACTTCCTTACTCAAACTGAATTTGGGAAAGCTCAGTTCCTGCCAACTATTCAAATTCAAAAAGACAATGAGTTCATTGAAAACTTAAAGGATCTCATGAAATCTTCTCCCCAAAAACATCTCCCAGCTTTGCAATCTCTGGTTACTTCCAGTTACTCTTTAAAAGAGCTTAATGATATGGGTTTTAATATAACCAAAAGTGAGTTTGAATATTCAAGAAAAATAAATAAAAATAAAAATGTAAGTTTAAACAAAAAAAGCCAAAAAAATAATAACTATTCATTAAAAAAAGAAATAACTAAAAAAATAATTAAAAAATTGCTGGAAAATTCTTTTGAAACAAGCCAGTTTACAAAAAAAGTGCCTGAAAATTTTTATAAAGATATAGAAAAAGAGATGAGTAATTACTCAACTGAAATTAAATACTCTCTACTTAAAACAAAAAAAGAAATATATGAAAATATGAAAATAAAAAATGAAATTTTGGTTTCAATTTCTACTTACTATAAATTAATTCCTAAAAATATAATAAAAAGTAAAAAACAAACTGATATATGCAATATTTGTAATTTAAAAAATTCACTAGAAAAAAAGAAGGAAGAATATGAAAGTAAAAACTTGCCATTACCAGAATCTATAGACAATGACTTAAAGACTATTAATCAGCACCAAGACTTTTATGTTCATCAAAATTGTGAATATAAAAAAGATATTAATGAATTAGATGATGAGTCTTGTGTTGTAGTTATAGATTATAAAGAAAACTTAAAGGTTGGAGGTGGTCCAATTGAGACCAATAATTGTTTTTATTCAAAAAACCAATCTCATTATTAGGGTTTGCATTAGTTTTTAAGGAAAACAATAAAATTAAATATGAATATCATAATTTTAATCTCAAATATTATCACATGATTCTTTATTTTCAGGTGAGTGTTTTATAAAAATTCTTAAATTAGATAGATTTAAAAAATATAAAATATAAAAGTATGGACTGATAATGGAAATCATTTTAGATCATATGAATTTTTATATTACTTATTTAAAGAGGCATCTAAATATATTAAGGGTTCTATAAAATATAATCATTTTGTGAAATGTCATGGAAAAAGCATTGTTGATGGTCACTTTGGTGTAATATCAAAAACATTAAAAGAGAAAGAAAATCTTTTTTATATTAAAAATGTAAATGATATTAAAAATATTTTTGAGTAAGAAAAAAAAGAAAAGAGTTATATAAATCAGCGCTATCAGGCTCAAATATTTCTCAAAAGTCACTCTTTTATATTTATGAGAGAAAAGTTAGGCCTATAAGGAAAGAGCTTGAAGTTAAAAATCTGCGCATTAATCTTTCATATTTGATGAAAGATGGGAAGTTGTATACTTCACCTTTAACATTTGAAAGTTTCTCAGAATATTCTGAGATAACTTATCATTTGAAATCACGTGATGATACCAGAGAAACAAAAATATCAGAAGATGCTAGCGGTGCACTAGGGCAAGTTCATGAAGTAGGGCGGCTTACTAGAGGGTGTATTTTAAATTGAGTTATCAGTCTTTCAAAAACAACAACATTTTTTTCTGAAACAAACTAAGAATATTTATGATGAGCCAAAGATAGGGCAATAGCATTTATAGCTTTAGGGCTGCTATTACTCTCCCATGCAATTCATCATAAATATTTTTGGTTTGTAGTTTGTAGTAGCACTTAAGATATTTTCAGTAATACTATAAGTTGCAATTTTCAATTCTAAAATTGATGATTTATTTTTTAAAAAAAATTATCTAGGCCCAAGATCAATTAAAGTTTTGGAATTTGTTGATTGTATTTTAAGCTTTCTGAATAATTTGAATATGAATAATGTGCTTAAGTTATAAAAGAATAAATCTGGCGCCTAGGCATATCAAGAAAAATAATGACCCATTTGTTGACCACAACAGGTACAGGTAACTGGAGAAATCTTGAAAATGAAGGTATGATAGAGAACTTGTCAGTGATACAGATGTTGTAAATGTGCTGTATTAGCAGAGTTATAAGAGAAAAATATGTTGTAACTGTGCTGTTTTAGAAGATTTACAAGGGGAAAATATTTGGAAACTAAGTAGTATTTTTTATTTAGAGATAATTGTTATATAGTCATTGCAAATCATGAATAACAGGAACATGATTGTGTTTTCACTTGGTTAGATAGTGAAGAGGGTGACTTGATCCTGATAATGATTCAAGCGCTAAATTGAGTCATCTGCCTATGGGATCATCATTTGTTCATGTTGCTGGATTTGGAAATTTGAGTTAACTTCCTAGTTTGACTCCAAGTCACTGGGAAGCTGGGTTGCGGGTCACAAACCTGCTTAATTGAAACCTTGCTGGCGGGTTGATTCTGCTGTTTTGACACCCCCAGGTGAAGGTCAGCCTCTTCTGGGGGCAGGTTGTCAGGGGGCCAGGCACCTTATTAGACTAGCTGCTGTTTGGTGGCTGGTAGGACAGTTTATTGTTGTTTTTGTTGTGCTGTACAGGGTCTTAGTTGGTCATGATGTAGGACTTTGTCTTGCTTGCATTTGCCAAGTCCTTGCACAAGGTAAGTGTTTTTGTTTACTTTTAAGATGATAGCAGGACCCACTTTTTTGGGTTGTAACTTGCTTTTGTCTGTGTTTATTACCCAGACCTTGTCACCAACTTTGTGTCTATTTTGGATGGGGACAAATGTCTTTTGTATTTACTTTTTCTCTTTCTGATTGATTGCTATTGGCTTGCATGACTTGAGGTGCTGAATAAGGGGGACCTTGCTGGGAATTTCCAGCTTTGGTCCTGTGAGGGCTTGAATGAGATTGGGTTGTGTGTCATAAACAATCTCAAAGAGGCTCTTCCCGGTGGATATGTTCACAGGAGTACAACATACAAGAAGTGCAGTTGGCAGTTGCTTATGCCAGTCCTCAGGCCTCTCAGCAGTGAGCTTGGCAAGAGCCTGCACTAAGCTACCATTTAGCCTCTAAACTTTTCAATTGGCCTGAGGATAGTAAGGTGTTGTTACTGTGTGCTGGACCTCATTCTTTGTGAGGTATACATTGGTGTTTTTGAGGGTTAATTCCTTGCCCTCATCTGTTATCAAGAGTTATGTCTTTCCAAACTTACTGATGATTTCCTTGCCTATGAATTGTAGAACATTGTTGATGTATGGGTCTTTGCTGCCTGTGCTACCATCAAGCAAGTAGAAAGTCAATGGCAGTGATGATATACTTCTTGTTGTTGTGTTTCCCAGGCATGGGTCCCATAATGTTGAGAGCCCATACCTTGACGGGTAACTGGGAGCAAATGGGCAACACAGATTTAGGCAGAGTGTTTCTTTTTGCAAACTTTTCACACACTTCACATTGGTTGAGAACTTCTTGGAAATCTCAATATAGAGTTGGCCACCATGCCTTGTGCTTGAGAAATTCATAAAGATTGCAGCTCTTAGTATGCCCTAAATCTCTATAATAGCTTAGAATGATGTCAACTTGTTTGTGCGTACGGATATATAAGATGGTGCTTCTATTGCAACCAGGTTTCCAGACTTGGCTGCCAAAATATCCCAAAATACACAGGGGACGCTCAATGAGCTGTCCCTTGACGTGTCTAACAACATGAACCAATCTGATGGCAATGTCAAAATGTGGGCACTTTCTCCTAATTAGGAGCACTACCAATTCAACCTGCTGATCCCGCAAAAGTTATTTCTTGGCTTCAATCCTTACATACAACATGCCACCCCCTTGTGGCCCAGTGGCTTTCTCCATATATTATATTGATAACAGTATTCTATAATAAACAATACCTTATTCTTATTATTCCTGTCCTTTCTATTGGACTGTTGTCTTCCCTAATCTAAATACTGAATCTTCTATGGTTCAGTTACAACAGTGGTAGCAGCGGTAGGTTTACAACCTACCTAAAGAGAAAATCCCCCAAGAAAGGACAGAGTACGGACTGTATGGCTACTCCTCACCAAGAAACCTTCCTGCCAATCCGCAAGGGAGACATCCCCAACGGGTACATCATCTATCAAGATCAACTGGTACTTACGAGTGTGTACAATCAACTCCTCCTTGGGCAGCTCAACACTAGTGTCACTCTGCCCCAGTCAGATCTGTCACAATGCATGCTCAACCTTGAGTTGAAAACATTTGCAGGTGGTGTGGAAGGAGTTGACATTGTCAGGTGGCTCCACTCCACCAAACCTGCCTCCCTGTATGTCAGGTATCTGAGCCTATGTGGGTTGCCACTGCTTCAGGCCGCCTTACAAGACCTGCTGCAGTTTGGTCCAGCACCTGGGCCAGTCAAGAGATATAAACCACCTGGGCATCATTCAGGTATGCCACAAAGTCCCACTACAGTGAAACCTTTTCACCTATTGTATTGAGGACTCCCCTCCTGGCTATCAAACAGACTGGGTTTGTTCCTGAATACCTTGCTGCCTGACAGCAAGCTCTAATCACCGCCCCAGAAGCTGTGACTGACAGGAACACCATGTTTCTTACCTTGATAGTTAATGGGCTTAAACCTCATATCTGTAAGTGGGTTCCCGTAGGTTGCTGCACCTCCATTGTGAAGGCTAATAATTAGGCTTCAATGGGTTTCTGCAGATCCAATGACGCACCATCTCAACCTTGTCCTGCGCCTGACAGTGCCCACAACTAAATAGGCTGCCGTCAGCCACACCAACAAGGAAATGGGGTTAAGCGTCCCCACAAAGGGGAACTCCAGTTAGAAAAAAATTAGAGACCAGGGAAAAGCCTAGGGGTTGTAGTTACAAGAGGTTCTACAACCCCACTTGACCCTCACTCTCAATCCCTCCTTGTGAAGAATCCCCATGACTGCAACATTCATGAAGTTGAGGACCTTGACAGCTTCCAAGTTCATAGTAACAACCCCATACTCCAAGAAAGCCACTCTTCAAATAAAGTAACTCACTTGGCCTATCCCTTCTGCTTCTGTGGGAACACCCACAAACTACTGGTAGACACTGGGTCCAATCACACTATGGTTGACCAGGTGTTTGTAACTCTCAACAACTAGACAAAGTGACTAGCAGGTTCAAGGCAGTACAAGTAGCTGATTCCTGTAGAGTTGCAATTACCCATGAGATGGTACCCTTCTCTGCAAGGATAGGGAACATCCAGGTTAAGCTCTCTGGACCAATCATGGCAGGGCTTAGCCACAATGTCATTGTTGGCCTTGACTGACTTTGTCACAACTTTTCCTACATTGACTGGGATATGTCTGTAATTACCCTCAATAGAAATGGGGTTGGTTTCCAGATATATCCTGTCAAAATGAGCAAGCTACTTCACAATACCGTATTTTTCAGAATAACAGAAACAGGCTCATAAAATTTCAAGGAGGAAACTAGACTTCACTCAATACTCAGCCAAAGTTATCTGCGCTGAACCAACTATGGCTTTTCCCTTGACCACTTCACCTCCATCAGCACTTGCCGCACTCCTTGAGGAGTATAAGGACGTTTTCAGTGAAACACTGGACCAACTACCTCCTCCCTGGGAGATCCAGCATGCTGTACAACTATAAGGGTTGCTCCCTAAAGCATGTCCCCTCTATTTCTTGACACCAAAAGAAGATGAGACCCTCTGCCAGCACCTTGTTGACGCGCTCAACAAGGGCTTCATTTGCCCCTTGATCTCTTCATATGGGGTAGCTGTCTTCTTTGTAGCCAAGAAGGATGGGTACCTTTGCCTGGTCACAGACTACCACGCCCTAAAAAAGGTGACAGTTAAGAATAAGCACCCCCTGCTGTTGATTGATGACCTGTTTGACACACTTGCAGGTGCAAAGGTCTTTAGCAAGATTGATCTCACCGCAGGGTACAACCAGGTCCTCAATGCACCAGGGGATGAGGTAAAAACTGCCTTCTGAACACACTACAGGTTGTTTGAGTGCCAGGTCATGAACTTTGGAATGACCAACACTCCTTCCACCTTTGCCATGTTAATGAACAAAGCATTTGAGGAATTGATTGGAAAGTATGCTGTTGTGTACCTTGATAGCATTATTGTCTTCATTCAAGATCAAACCACACACCTCCAACACCTCTGTGCTGTCCTTGACACCCTTTGGAAAAACCAGTTGAAGGCTAAGCCCTCCAAATTTGAATTCCTCAAGTTGGAGCTCTTGTTCCTTGGGCACACTATCTCTGCCCAAGGGATAAAGCCTTACCCTGCCAAAATCAAGGCAATCAACAGCATGCCACCTCCCACTAATGTTGGTTGGGTGCGTACATTCTTGGGCATAATTGCCTATGTGCGTAAATTTATCCCCACTTACAGAGAACTTATTGCACCTCTCACCAAGCTCCTGAACACTAAACATTGCGTCCATTGGACCCATGTCTGAGATCAAGCCTTTGAGACGTTGAAGCAGAGACCTACAACTGCACCTGTATTACAGTTTCTTAATCAGAACCACCAATACAAACTTGGAACTGATGCCTCTGACAGGGCCATAGGGGGTGTGTTACTGGTAGAAACTGACTAGGGCATTTTCCTCCCTGTGACATAAAAGTCCAGGAAGCTCACTGACTCAGAACAACTTTACTCAATCCATGACAAGGAGTTAGTGGCAATTGTGCACTGCATTAAGAAGTGGTGCTGTTACTTGGAAGGAGCCATCTTTCCACTCTGTGTCCTGACGGACCACAAGTCACTCTAATATTTCAACATACAGTCCCACTTGACACGTCACCAGGCAGGCTGGGTTGAGCGCATAACTCCTTACAAGTTGTGTATCAAATACAATCCTGGGAAAGAGCTTGTCATGGCAGATGCCCTCTCAAGGCTCTACATGGTGTCTGTCACCAGGGATGATGATCTGGATCCAGATTGACCAATGCTTTACCTCTGCCCTGAAGCAACCTGCTATGAAGTCCTTAATTCAGTAACCATCTCCAAGCCAAAGAACAATGAAAGTCAGTTCACCACCAATGCGGGCAATGTCTGCCGCCGCGCAGAGACAGGAGAAAAGACACCCTATATTCCCACCACATAGCAAGATGACACCATACTGAACTACCACTGTCTCTTGGGTCTTATCAGAGGATGCAACCTCTTTGAAATCATGAAGTGTAAGGTTTGGTGGCCGTGTATGCGCCAAGACATCTTGGATCTCCTTGAGACATGTGTGTTGTGTGAGAAAAACACATCAAAGCCTGCACCCCCCACGTCCGTCCTACCCATTAAGGCCATGGAATTCTTTGAGCAGTGGGCCCTTGACATTGTTGGACCTCTCCCCAAAGACAGACTTGGGAAGAAATATATAATCACAGCCATTGACTTTTCACCCACTGGCTAGTAGTGTGGGCAATCACTAACCACACCGCCACCACCATCACCTGCTTCATTGGCAAGGAAATTTTGGCCCGCTTCAGGCGGCCCAAATGCCTCATCACAGATGGTGGTTCTTAACTTGTTGGGCATATCATGAAGGCATACTGCGCCAAGAACGTGCTCCAACACATTGTTATGACCCCCTACCATCCTCAAGCCAATGGACGCGTTGAACAGTTAAATGGCTCACTGGTTCAACTGATTGCCAAGCTCTCACAAGAGCACCCTAACACTGCATGGACTGAGCACCTGCCCACCGCTCTACTCATCCTTCAAGCAAGGATCAACAGGGGCACAGGGTTCAGCCCCAGCACCCTGGCCTTTGGGACACCTGACAGTCTGACAGGAGTTGAACAGGGAAAGCTATGGTCCAAGGTTCCCAACAAGCCCCCTAGTAACAACTCCATCCCTAGATCAATGGCGTGCCAAAGCCTGGGAAATCAAACACAAGCAAATTACAGGAGTGAAGAAGCACCTCAAAGCTAGATACACTGTAGGAGATCCCATCTACACCCTCAATCCCAATTCTGCCAAATTAGAACCCAACCACCTAGGGCCCTTCAAGATAGCTGCAGTCTATGACAATCACATCTATTGGCTTAAAGATGCCCAAGAAAACACCAAGAAGCTCCACCATGATTGCTTGCGCCCCTGCCACGCCATCCCTACACAAAGGTTGTTTGTGCACACCTTCCCAGACCTTCCACAGACTCCAGTCCTGGTGTCTGACAACAAGCAGGGGGCAAGGGGGGGTGTTGCAACTAAGTTTCCAGACTTGGCTGCCAATGTATCTCACAATACACAGGTGACGCTTGATGAGTTGTCCCTTGATGTGTCTAACAACATGGACCAATCTGATGGCAATGTCAAACTGCAGGCGCTTTCTCCTAATTAGGAGCTCTACCAATTTGACCTTCTGATCCTGCACAAGTTATTCCTTGGCTTCAATCTTTATATGGAACATGCCACCATGCCACCCCTTTGTGGCTTGGTGGCTTTCCCCATATAGTATATTAATTGCAGTATTCTATAATAAACAATACCTTAGTCTTATTATTCCTGTCCTTTTCATTGGACTGTTGTCTTCCCCAATCCAAATACTGAATCTTCATTGGTTCAGTTGCAACACTCTCATTGGTTATCTTTAGGTGTAGTGTCCTGTATACGTCTATGAAGAGATGTTCATTTTTGATGACTGTTTCTTTAGTGATGTCAGTAGTACCTGGAGAAAAGACTTTGTCTTTAGTTCAGAGTACCAGGAGGGGCCAGTCTTGGTATAGATTGTTTCCTCCTCTTGTGGCTCTAACATATAAGCAAGAGAGTGCATCTGCCATGGCAAGTTTGGGTCATGTTTTGTATTAGATGATCATGTTAAACCTTTTGAGTAGCTTCATCCAGTGCGCCTGGCGCCTGGATAGGTTGGCTTGTGTTTTAAAATATATGAAGTACTTATGGTCTGTTAGGGCGGTGAACTCTTCTTGATGCTCCAGGTAGCAATGCCACTTGACAAGACAGTGTATGATTGCCAGTAGCTCCTTATTGTGGATGGTGTAACAGCATTTACCATCTTTCAGTTTTTGTGACTTGTAGGCTACGGGTAGGAAGTTGCCATTGGTGTTCTTGATCTGCAGTACTCCCCTAATGGACGCATCAGAGGCATCTGTCTAAATTTGGTACTCTTTGTCTTGCTTAGGGTACTGTAGAATGGGGGAAGTTGTAAGTTTCTCCTTTAGGCACTGGAAATAGAGGTCATGTTGGGGGGTCCATATAAACTTAGATTTGATGCCAGTTATGGCCAACAGGGGTGCTGTCAAGACACCACAGCCGGGGATAAACTGTCATACATAGGTGACCATCCCCAGGAATATACAGAGTTTGGACTTCTCCTTGAGCAGTGGCATCTTAAAGATGGCTTGCATCTTATGATTGTCAGGCATGATATTGTATTTCAAAACTATGTGCTCCAGGAAGGGTAACTATTTGCGGAAGAACTGATACTTAGAGGGTTTGGCCAACAGTTTACGCTACGCCAGGGTGGCAAAGACTGCCTCTAAATCCTTATGGTGTTGTTCCACTGAGGAGCTGTAGACAATGATGTCATCCAAGTACACTAGTGTGTGCTTGCTAATGTGGGGAGCAAAGACCTCATTCATAAAGGTAGAAAATGTTGATTGCACGTTTGGCATACCAAAGTTGAGCACAGCACACTTGTATGACCCATACTTGGTACAGAAAGCCGTCTTGGGTATGTCTTCCTCCTTGATACAAATCTGGTTGTAGCCTGCCATCAGATCAATCTTGGAGAAAGAGCTCTGCCCAAGGTTTTGATAGAGATTTTTAATGAGTGGAAGTGGGTAATAATTCTTGATGGTAACTTTGTTTAGGGCTCAATAATCCGTAACAAGTTGAAGTGTCCCATCTTTCTTTGCCACAAAAAATACAGCAGCACCAAAAGAAAACTGTGAGGGGTGGATAAGTCCTTTTTCCAATGCCTTTTTGAGGTAAGCGTGCAGTGTGTTGTCCTCATTTAAGGTAAGGCAGTACATAGGTTGCACCTTGGGTACAGCTCCCTTGAGTTGGATGGAGTGCTGTATGTGTTTCTCTGATGGTAACCCAGGAAAAGCCTCTTTGAAGATTTCTGGATGGAAGGCTACAGTCTTGCAATCCTGAGGCGTAGTGGTATCTTGGTGGTCTTTGAAATGTATGATTTTGTACTGACAGGAGTCCCAGTCAATTGCCTTGAGGCTCTCCTTTTTGTCAAGAGTTTCTGTAATGTGCACAAAGACGTGGTTGCATAGGAGCTGGTCCACCAAGTCAGGGTAGATCTGGTGGTTGGCCACTTTGCACTTGATGGTCAATACTGAGGTGACCCAGTCTACATGGGGGGCTGTTCTTTTGTAGCTAGTACAGTCCAAGTACAATGTCAAATTTGGGGAAGTCAAAGAGGGTCCCTGAATGGTGGAGTTCAGGTTCTATAGCGTAATGGAGAAGGGGGCAGTCTCTTGGGTGACAAAAATGTAATGTTTATAAGCTAAAACCAAGTTCTTAATCCGCAAAGGATTAGTGGCCAGCTTGAAATTATCCAAAAAGCTACTGTTGACTAGGGTTCAGTCTGCACCCAAGTCCAGGAGTGCTGAGCCTGTGTAACTGCAAAAACAGAAAGGATAGGACATCAGTTTATTGGGATGGCTGACAATGGTGTAGAGTACTAGATTTCCTGAAGGGACTTGAATCATTGGACACTGATCCACGTCCTTGGGTCAGTACTCATTGTTGAGCAAGTCAGGAGTTGTGTGGGGAGAGCTTGGCTCACTTAGTGCTCTTCCCAGGCCTTTTTTTGTCCTGATTTTCTTGTGTGGTGGTGACTTGGAAGTGGTTACAATTTGACTGTCCATTGTTCCTGTTGCTGTGGCCATTTGAGCCAGAGGGTTTATGGTTTGAGTTATTGCCGTTATTATTTTTCCCAGGCAGATGGCAGTTAGAGCGTCCAGCTGGGTGAGAGTCCTTGGGCTGCTCTCTCTTCCCAGTCTGGGCCTTTTGAAGGGTATTGTATGTTTTCTCTGCTTTCTCTGCCTCAAGTTAAAGGCTCTGCAGGTTGATCACCTGGTCCAGGTTGACGTGCCTCATCACGTTCAGCTTGAGTATGTTGTAGTACATGAGGTGGGTAGCTGGAGTGTCAAAGGCCATGTCTGAGGGGGCACATAGACAGAGTTCTTTGTATGCCCAGGTGAGCTTCTTTACTGTGTCTGTTTGGGTGAGATTCTTCACTTGGCGTTTGATCATTAGGGCGGTGTCTTTCAGCACAAATCTTGCTAAGAAGTCCTGCTTGAATCTGTTCCAGTTCTTCTTGACGTGATCCTTGTGCCACTTGTTGCACCAGGCGCCTGCATTGTGTGTGAGTTGGATGGAGATTTCCGCAATCCAGAAGCGTTGTAGGAATTCCATTTGTGCCAGTTTGCTCTGAGCAGATTGAAACCATGACATTGTGTTGTCGTCATTGGCTCTAGAAAATGGTTCCAAGGCAGCGCTTCAAAGTCTCTGGGCTACATGGGCTGGCATAATGCTTTCATCTGTTGCTCAAGGGGCAGAGGCAGGTGCTTGGAAGAAACCTTATGCCAACAAGGTGTTGAAGGTGGAGACCGGTATCACCATGTTCTGATACTGCACAAACATGTCAGGTATTTCAGTACCAGGCATGTATAGTGTCCAGTTCATTGGGAGGCCAGACATGATTATATTGTAGATTTTTTTACTGTGGCAAATATGGACAACAGGCGGGATAATGAGGGATAAAGTAGGATGGAAACCCTACTTCTGCTACTGTAAATTCAGAACCTGAACATAAAAATGCGGGATTGTCAAATCCTTGGTCCAAATTTCAAATTACTTTTGCAGGAAACTCAGCTGAGGGAAAATTAAAATATTTAATAAAATCAACCATTTAATTTGACTTTTTTTGGTTTATTTAAACTGGCAAATTTTAAATCTCTTGAACAGATAACTCAACTAACAAAAGACAAAACCCAACAAACAAATGCAGGATATATGAATCATAAATGTGGGATTCTAATGTACAATTTGAGATTTCCTGTATTTTAAACACATCATAGACATCATGTAAAACTTAACAAAACTGAATTTGCGGGATTGTCAAATCCAAGAACCAAGTTTCAAATCATAATTGCGAGGAATTTGAAATGAATATAATTTATGGGCATCTCAAAAAGGATGTCAAAGAATCTAGAGTGGATTTGTGCTAATTCTTTTAGGAATCATAGGCATTTTCAAAAAAATTCTTATTCCATTTTAGGACGGCTAAAATTTAGATCATAATATTCACCAACTTAACAAACTTAACAATAAAATTGACTAAAATATACACTTCTCTTTTTGAGTTTATTTTTTTAATAAAAATTTAGTATGACTTCTTTTGATAACAACCAAATAAACAAGCTGTTCCCTGGCCTCAACAAAATCATGCAGGGCTATGCTGTGTCTTCCAATAGTGAAGCCTCTCTCTATGGTCATTCCCAACCTGCAGGCCCCTCTCCAAGCACTACCCAGGAGTGTGTTCTTTCTCCTGCATCCTCAAGCATGGCCCTGGTTGTCCATCACGCACAGGCAGCTGCTAACCCAAATCATGTTTCAACACTAGCATCTGGAACCAGTCAATTGAGCCAAGGGGTCACCCAGGGAAGCTGGAACTCAGAAACAGCCAATCAGATGGCAACATCTGGTTCTCAAGACAAACACATCCCACCTCCAGCTAATCAGCCTGCAAGGCACAGAAGAAAGCTAATTACCCCAGAATTTTTTCTTGGAATGGTCAAAAAGCAAGGGATGCTTATATCCCTTGGGGAAATTGCGGCCACAATGGGTTTTGCAAAGTCCATTGTGGCTGCAAACCTGCAAGCTCACGCCAATTGTGGCCCCCTCCCAAGAAGACCCTGGCTGGAGCCTGTACATCAACTGATAGTAAAAAAGCCCATCCCCTCATGATGGATATCATTAAACGTGACCTGTAGATGACCCTGGTCCAGGTTTGTCTCCAACTGGGACTCCATGGAATTTTCAAAAATAAAAGAACAGTCAATTTGTGGATGCACTGAGTCGTGATTGCTTCTATAATCTTGTCCAATCAGGTTCTCACTGGTCCCAGTTTGGTGGATACTGACCCCTATGAGTCTGCTGTCATCAATCTTATCAAAGGGAGGGCAATGAGGACGCATAATGACGTCATATTCCTGTTGTATGCCAAGATTTCTGCAAGTATCCAAGGCTATGGAGAAAAGTGTATCCAAGCTGACGTTTACAAGTGCAACCCAATTTTGTATCAATTTGTTGGGGTTTTATTGGCAGTTTCCCCATTGGGTGTCAATTGATACTCATTAATATCAAGCACTGCAGATAGGTATGCCTACCAGATGGAGCTCAAGGAAATGCTGGAGGAGTGGGCTACCCAACAAGCTGTGTACATAGTTTTAATGAGTGCTGAGATGGAACAGTGTGAGTGGGAAACCCAAGAAATCAGGGCTGTGGGGCATACCTGTTGGTCCTACCCCACCAACCACACTGGCATGCATCTTGAAGATGTATGTCTTTACAATTTTGGTTCAGCTCTCAGGCGCTTAAAGCCTGCCAAATACAATGAACCGTGCACCCAAATTGAGAAGAGGTATGAGCTTTTCTCTTCCATATTTGTCCAGGACCTATCAGATCTCATCATCTTCTATGCAAGTGATAGTGATAAGTCCATAAAGAACTTCCGCCTCCCCCACGCTCATCCATTTGGTTTGTCAAGCCCACATATGTGACAGAAGAATTTGAGCAATTGAAGCAATCAGCTCGTTCTGCCTCTTCCCAGTCAACGAACCAAGCCTCCCTAACTCCCCCCATCAAGACCAAGCCAACTGCCTTCCAACCCTGACTCCCAAACCACCGCCCATTCCCTCCCCACTACCTCTGATGCTGTCCCTTTCACAGGCGCAGATGATGGCAATGTACATTCTGCCCATTTCCTCCCCTACTTGTCCTTTGATGAGTAAAATAAAACCTTTCTTTGTGACACCTTATTAAAATTGATATTATTTCTTCCAATTCACAATTAATAATATTTTTTTATTATTGCCATTCCCCATAATTAATAAAATGTTGTAAATTTGATTTGGTAACTGTCAGGAAGCCAGGCATAGGTGGAGGCATTAGGCAGCTTGGGACAGGGTGCAGCTGAGCCGGTGGGTAAAGCTCACCATAGAATGGGTACTAACTTAATAATATAAGATACAGATTGCCTGAGTAAGGACCAGGGTACGGAGTTAGGGACCATGTAATCCACCAATCCTTTCAAAGTAATGTAAAGTACTCCAAACATTTGATTGGACGTGGTTTCAGCAGCAGTGGAGGGTTCCATTGGGCAGTCTGTTCTTGGGGTAAAGGGCAGAGTTATGGGGACAAAGTATACTGGCAGATAATTTTACTTGTCTTTGAACAACAAGGGCGGTACCTCAATTGTCTTTCCTTTGTGTCCTATGTATTTGGTTTCTCTAGTCTTTGCCAAGGGATTGGCAATGAGGATGGTTTCCAAGTCATACTCCACGTAGGCTGGGTTGGGCGGGTATTTGGTAAAATGCACAGGTCCAAAGGGGGCTCCTGGGGGACGGTATAGTGCCTGGGAAAGATTGGCAGGTTGGTCTCCAGAGGGGGTGGTTGCCTGATGGTCTACTTGAACGGAGTTAAGATGGAAGATCACTAAGACTAGGTAAGGTAAGATTTGTTTGAACCAAAGGTCCATAAAACTTTATTATCAAAAATGACAATGTGGTCTTCACCATACCACCAGGGTTTTTATACCATGTGATTTTTCTTTTTGCAGACTTCAGGTCCATGGGCGGTTTTCCAGTAGGGCATGGATCTTGGCTTAGGGTCTTGAGAGCAGCAGGTCCTGGTTGGGTTTGCTCTGGCAAACAGA
This sequence comes from Entomophthora muscae, assembly GCA_014839935.2. Taxonomy (NCBI): domain Eukaryota; kingdom Fungi; phylum Entomophthoromycota; class Entomophthoromycetes; order Entomophthorales; family Entomophthoraceae; genus Entomophthora; species Entomophthora muscae. Next base: position 327,706 of record QTSX02001451.1, on the reverse strand, counting down.
AGTGATAATGCTTAATTTTGCTGCTGTTGTTCACCATGTCACCTGAGCTGGCCAATTACAATAATCTTTCTGGACTGGAGACTAGCAACAGCTGGTACTTGTTGGCAGGGCTAGTAGTAGGTCTTTTCTCAACCTCCTTTAGGCAGGCCACATATCCTGCGTAGGTATGGGCCCTCAGTGGCACCAGTTTGGCAGCAATCTGGCAACCATTCAGAGAATCCTCATTATTAAGCCAGTGGGTCACAGGGTAATTTAAAAATTTGAGTCTGTGACTTAACAGGTTGGTAGATCCTGAGCCATCCTGGGGGGCTTGATCTGCCTTCAGAGGACTGGGGTTCAGCCCTTGGGTTTTAAATACAAGTATTGAAATTTCATTTATGACATTAACATATGATTATTTGCATGAATATTTTTCATTATCAACAATAAATTAAGGACCACAAATGTAAATGCTATATTAGAATATTGCAGGTATGTGCTAAATCCTGATATTTAGATATTATGTACATAACTCAATGCATTTTTTATAATAAAATTCATTATAAATATGGTCTTTTTCATTGTAATTTATATAAATGGACTGTAATTATATTAGGGAGTCATTAACATTTAATACAAATATTGATACATAGTGCATTTTACAGTCTGCATAGTTACTTATTGATAATAATTCTGTAAACTTTTTAGTCAGATTTTGTGAGTTAATAATAATGTAATAGATTAATAAATTAACGTTTATTACCATTAATTGACCAATTTTCCTTGCTGTGGCAATAGTGCATTTTCTTACATTTACACACTGGTTTCCAATTGGTTGGTTTCACATCCAATTGCACAGGCAATAGGAAATCAAGTTGTCACCCCAACCACATCCGGTCTTGGGATGATAACCACGTTTTCTATTGCCTGTGCAATGGGATGTGAAACCAACCAATGGGATATCACCGCGTAAGTACCAAAAATCACAATTGCCACAGAAAAAAATCAGCCAATTAATAGTTGTAAACAGTAATTTATTGATCCATTACATTATTATTAACTCACAAAATCCGACTAAAAAGTTTACAGAATTATTATCAATAGGTAAATATGCAGGCTGTAAAATACACTATGTATCAATATTTGTACTGAGTGTTAATGGCTCCCTAATATAAACACAGTCTATTTATATAAATTACAATGAAAAAGACCATATTTATAATGAATTTTTTTTATAAAAAATGCATTGAGTTATGTACATAATATCTAAATATCAGGATTTAACACATACCTGCAATATTCTAATATAGCATTTACATTTTTGGTCCTTAATTTATTATTGATAATGAAAAATATTCATGTGTTGATGGTAGTATTATAAAAACCAGTTTTTTGATGTAATTCAAACAACATGTCAAATATCTACAGTCTAATCAACAAATTAGATTCAGCTCTCCAAAAGGTTGTTGAGCTCAAACATAGCATCCAGGAAATTTTAGTAAATCATCCAGGAAATAAGGGAAGGGCTTTGGTCCAGCAAAATGAAACAGCAAAAAATAGTCTAGGAACAATAATCAAAGAAGAACACAAGGAAAAAGTTTTGAATCTACAAAAAGAAATAATCAAACATTTGAATTTCAACAATGAAAGTTACAACTCATGGGAGTTTGCAAAAAACAACCAAAATAATACTCAAAATTTTAAATTGATTGAAGGAACTGAAATTTCAAAGGAAATTAACACAAATGAAGAGGAAACTGATCAAATGGAAACAGATGAAAATGAATCACAATCAAGAAGCAGAAGCGCTACAATAAACAATGAAAATCTATCAAATGAAAATCAAGAGAAAGCACAAGTAGCACATAAAATTAGAAAAATCAAGCCCAGGAAATCAAATGAAGAGCAGCCAACACTCATGAAGTTTGCAGAAGGGGCACCTGAGGCTGAGGGGGGAGCAGGGGAAACAGTCAGTAAGTTTATTTATGTTTTACTTAATTTTACTTTAATTATACAGTAGTTTTAAAAGCTATGGCAACAAGCAAAACAAACTCAGATTTAAACAAAATCCAAGTTGCGCGAGATTCAGGATTCAAATAATTTAAATATTGTCAGTTAATAAATGAAATGTCAAACCAAAAACGAAATTTCACTAGCCCATTATACAAAATTATATCAAACATCAAGTGGTGTAGTTCAATCCACAAACAAAATGAACTGACGCAACAAGTGAAATGGATGGATGCTATTCTGGAGTATATTATAATCCAATCAGGATTCATATGAGACACCAACAGAAGGACCAAAATGACACAAAATCTGAGTAATCTAGAAGCAAGATTAAACAAACACAAAACAAAACAAACTCACACAAGATGTGCAGTATGAGCAGCCTAAAATAGAAAAATAACAGTATAACAGCCAATCAACAGCTATCCAATTTAGGAACAGAGGCATTTTATCCATTTTCATGGCTCCAGATTTGTATGGAATGGTTTTGAGAACCTTCCAAATATGGACTCAAGATTACAATAAAAATAAATCATTAAATTTTAAAATTTCTACTTTTAGATATTTTATCCTAGGTTTTTTTTCAATATGGTTTCCAACAGTAATATTTTCAACGGCGCCAGAAGCCAAGCCAGCAGCAGCCAAGCCAGCTTCAATGGAGGCAAGACTCAGGACGTGGAGGCACCTGTTTACACCCAAGCCTTTGAGGCGGGTAACGAGGAAGCTGACCTGTTACTGTCCCCCAACCCATATGGCTTTGACTTGTTTGAGAGTCACTTTGCGTCTAGTGCTGCCCCCGCTCCCACACCCACCCCTGCACAAGCTGCCCACTAACCAACCAATCAGGATGGCAACCTCAATTTGGAACAACTTCCCGCCATTGCCCAACCTGCTCTTCCCTCAGCCAATCAGGCTTCAGCTCCCCCTGCCCAGCGTCCCAAACGCATAATTATCACTGCCCAAATTCTCCAAGAAATTGTGGCACTGAATCTACAGGGTCTGTCATGAGACCAGATTGCTGACTAATTGCAATTTACCCAAGCTACTGTCATGCAAGAATTCAACAGCATGATGAACAGGGGGAATTGGATCAGGGCGGCCAAGAAGCCCAAGAAGGCCCAAGAGTCCCAGATAACTGAGGCATACCTGATCATGCTCAACCTCCTCCAGCGGGACCCCAAGCTTCCCTTGACCCAGGTCCGGAAGCAACTTGCTCACCATGGCATTTGGGTGTCTGAGCGCATGGTGCAGCTCTGGATGTACAGGAAGGTGGCTTCTGTACGGGTTCTTACCAATTTTGCCGGCAACCAATGGGATGGCGCTGAAAATTCCCTGTATGATCTTGAGATTGAGGCAACCCTGGTCCAATGCCTGACAAGTCTGACAGATGATGTCATTTTCATCTACTACTACAAGTTATCAATTGCATTTGACAATTTTGGTGAGATGGGAAAAGCTGCCACCAAGAACAGAAGGAAGAAGGTCAAAAAGGGGATGTTCATTAGTGCATTTCTGGCTGTGTTGGCCAAGGGTTTTGTCTATTATCAGACAAACCATGATTTTGTTGATGGGTACTCATACAGCCACATCCTCAGTGGATTGCTCAACTCCTGGGATGGCTCAAATTCAAAGCATCAGGTTTTCTTGAGCCACCAGATGGAGGGTAGCTCTACTGCCCTTGAGGCCATCCAGGGACGCGGGCACCAAGCATCTGTGTACCCAGCTGGCCACGCTGACGTCTATCTGGGTGATGTTGTCTTCTTTAACATTGGAGATACACTACGGGAGCGCCGCCCTCAGGCTTTCAACGACCTCTATCTTGGGGTCCTTGATCACAATTTTCTCTTTGGTTGCCAAATGGTGGCTGACTTGTTTGCGCAAATGGTTTTTCATGTGAACATGGGCAGCCAATCACGTAAGGATAAGCGCCTTCCACCTCGGGCCACTACCACTTACCAGCCAATCCAGTCAATGACCAATGAGGAGTACATTGAGCGGTATATGGCGGCCATCACGCGCAATCCTCCCGCCTCCACCCCTGCCACCAACACCCCTCACCTGCAAGCCCCACCCACCCAATCCCAGACCCCCCAGGCCAGCACCGCCTCTACGTCTTCCTTCCTGCACCATTCTGTCTACTAGGCATCACTCTTTCCTGCCTCAATAAACCCCCCTGATCCCAAAAAATTTCTATTTATATTATCTTTATTTTGAATTTCAATTGTTTGTGTTCTCTTTGTTTATAGTTGGTTTTATTCTTTATGTTCAGCTTATTTCTAGAAAATCATATATTTACTATGTTGTGTATCTAGATCCAGAACATAGTTATTTTTAGTACCCAAACCCAGCCCATTGTGAAAATATTAACAACAAATTGGTGATCAACTGAATTTGAATTAGAAAATTATAGTAGTAATTGTATTTAGATAAAGTTGTTACTGATCCAAATTCAAAACCTTAATGAAAAACTTTAAGCCAATCAGGAGCCAAGTGATAAAGTGATTGTTGTGACATAAAGGGTCATTCAATAATTCTTTGATGCATGTGCGCTAATTAATATGATTGGCTGGATGTTTTGCCATTGTAAACCATTGCTGTTGTGGCAAGTTGTTGATGGACTTTTGCCCAATCAGCCGTTGAGTTAACACTAGTCCATCAACAACTTGCCGCAGCGGCAATGGCGTACAATGGCAAAACATCCAGCCAATCATATTAATTAGCGCACATGCATCAAAGAATTATTGAATGACTCTTTATGTCACAACAATCACTTTATCACTTGGCTCCTGATTGGCTTAAAGTTTGTCATTAAGGTTTTGAATTTGGATCAGTAACAACTTTATCTAAATACAATTAATACTATAATTTTCTAATTCAAATTCAGTTGATCACCAATTTGTTGTTAATATTTTCACAAGGGGCTGTGTCAAGCGCCAAAAATAATATGGTAACCAAGGAAACAATGCCACACAAAGCAAACGACACATATTGAGATGTATGTAAAACATATACAAAATGGGTAAAAAGATGGGATAATGTAGTAAATGGGAAAACAAAAAGGAATAAACAAAGAGGCAATTGTATCAAAATAATACAGAATTTATTGGGGCAAGAGCTATAAAAACATATGAAAAGGTTAGTAAAAAATCAATGAGCAAATTGGAAAAACTTTTAAAAGACCTTGACTTGGCAATTGCCAAAATCAAAGAAATTGACCGCAAGGTCAAGGAAAAAGTGAAGTCTGCCGTCCTTGAAGGGGACAAAATCAAAAAGGTGTCTGCCAAGTCACTCATGACCAAAATACCAGACACCCCTGAGAAGACAATAGAGCGCCTACTCAACATTCAGAAGACAGTGGTTGAAGGCTTGCAATTCAAGTCCTTTGCCCTCTCTGCGCCGTCTGTCTGGACGGACAACCCTGAGATGTATGCACATCTCAAACCCACCAAGAGGGCCCATAAGGAGAACACTGAGATGCCCGCACAACTGCTTGCGCCAAGGATGGCAAAGCCTGCCAAAGCTGCCGGCAAAGAAGAAACCCAAGAAGGTAACCTAAGAAAATAAATTTAATAAAAATTCATAAATACTTACCTTTTTTTAGAAGATGTTGATGGCAAACTCCGCCGGGTCCTGGTTCCTTTTGTTCCTCCCACCTTCTACTCAAATTTTGCCACTCACGTGGCCAAGCAGCTTTTCCTGTCCCCCCCCTGTCTTGCAGGAGCTCAAAGATAGGATTCACAGTGCATTCCTAATGTCCAGGGAGTCATTGGCTGGGCTGACGCATGAAGAGGGGGCATCTGAGTGGGCAGTTACTGCCTACAAGGATGCTTAACTGGTCCGCCTGGACCCGGTTAACCTCAGTGGAGTTTACTGTGTAAACTCCATTGAGCTTGTTTGGGATGTCCTGGCAACACTCCTATTCAAGAATATACCAGAGATGGGCCGGGCTCATGCGGCTGCTTGCTTCTGCTTCCCGGTGGAGCACATCCTGTCCTACTTGCTGGAGAACTTCAGGCGCGCGGTAGAAAAACTAGCTGTTGCGGATGCAACAGCCGTGAAGAAGACCAAAATCCTCCTGGCAGACTTCAGGCTGGCCTGGAGTGCCAACAAGATGGGGGTCCCAGAAGCTATGGATCTTACCTTTGGCAAAACTAAACATGAGAAAAAAAATAAGCGCAGTATACAATAAATTATGTGGGTTTACAGAAGCCTTTGCTGGGCAAAGGTTTCACCTTGTTGTTTACCTGGGGTTCCTATTCTACTTTGGAATGGGTGCCAGCGTAGAGGATCTAGAAGGGATTCTTCTTGGAATTGACAAGGCCCGGCTTGCACTCAACAGGAAGAAGGTCCCCCCCTGGATATGACTCAGTGGACCACGTTATCCAGGACGCCCTGGTCCTGGCTGGAATCTACAGGTTTGCAGCCTTGCCTGAGAAGCTGCTGCTTCACTCCCACCTAACCATTCTGCCTTTCACCAGCAGGCGGGAGTATTTTAACCAGGGTGTATCCACTGTCCACAGTGTGGCGGTGGAGGTTGTGTGCCACCTCCATCACAGGGTGGGTACATACCGCCAAACCCATTATAGGCGCTCCTAATATATCCTCTATTCCAATAAATATATTTACCCTTTAGATTATTTTTATTATAATTAATAATCTTATAAAATAATATTTTAGCAAACATTACTTACAAAATAAATCCCAGGGAAGGTTTTAATAAAAGCATATAATATATGTCAATAAAATCTACTTCTAATTTTTATGATTTACAGTTATTTTTTTTAGTTTGCTTTTTATATTTATTTGCCAAAAATGATATTGATGTGTTTGCGTAATCCATTATCAAGTGTTTGGGATACCCTTGGATGCAATAATAAAAATGATTATAAATAAATAAATAAATTACTAACCTTCATTGATGGTGCTGCTGGATGTGATTGCAGGCTTGGAAACATCTAAATATAAAATGTTAGTTAATGAATCTTGATTAGTAAATTAGAGGATATATAAAAATGTGGGATAAGCTAAGCCTTTAATTGATTGGCTGATTTGCAAGGCACACAGGGATAAACAAATCAGCGTGGCCATAGAATTTGGCCACAGTCTCAGCTGGGAGGGTATGGATCCCTGCCTGCAGCAAATCAAAAAGGTCCTCTGTCCCAGTTGGGGTTCCTTGCTTGACAACTTGCTTGAGCCACCCAAAGACTTCCTTGATGGGACTTAGGAAGGGCAAATAGGCAGGGAGGAAGAGAAGGCGCAAATTTGCCGTGGCCAATTGCTGGGGGGCCACTGCAGTGCTGGTGTCAATCATTGGGAATTCCTCAAGAATATCTGCCACCTTGTGAAGACCAATGTTGTCCAGCGCAATTACGTTGGTGAAGCCCGGGCTTGTGCGCCTCAGGTGCTCCTGGACCAATTAGAGGAATGATGGGAAGATCCGGCTATTGTGAGATCCCAATATCATTTGGTAGAGCTCAACCCCCTTTGGACTGAGGAGAGCCACCATCAAATAGGCTGTGGCGCGGACTGCAGCACGCTGAGCCATCCCGTCATTGGAGCCTCTGGGGACATACCCATACTCATTGCGCATTGGCAAGGCAAATGCTGATTTGTTTATGTAGTAAAATTTGACTGTCTCCTTGGCTTTTAGGGCAGTATACGCCTCTGTGTATTTTCTCCGGGTCTCAATATTGGCTGGGCTGTTCTGATTGTATGGGGATACCCCAAGTCTTTTCCAGGAAAATCACATTCCCTTGACCAGATGGTAGTAAAAGGAAATTGAAGCCTCAACCCCAAAAGCAGACTTGACCATGGCCTGTATATTTGCCAGTTCAAGATGGCAATCTCGGGTTATCCACTGGCGGATTGCCCATTTGTGCTCCTTGGTGAGCATGGTTGACACACGCAAGGATTTCTCTGCGACAAGGACACAAACAGTATTAATGAATTTATGTAAGGTCTTGCTGGCGTACTTAGGATCCACTCCAACAATGGCTGTGGCCACCTTGTAATTGCCTGATTCACACATTAGATTAAGCAGGATGATGTGTTTGATGTCAGGGATGCACTTCTGAGCAGGCTTTTTAGCAGTGGGGATTGACTCATTGGCATTGGGCAAGGCACAGGGCATAGGCACCTTGTTGTATAAGGCTGCAACTTTCTTTAGCACCAGTTGTCCCTTGTCATTTTGAAAGAACTCGGGCTCTCTGTTGTCCTACTGATTGCCATTGCTTATGTATGACTCATAGCTAGTATCAAGTACAGGCTTCACCTTCTCCAGCATGACTGACAGGACTGACGCTTGCCGGTACACAGCGTCAAACACATATGAAGTAAGTTCTACCTCCTTGTTTCTAACCATTTTGGTAGTGGTGACCTTGGTTGGCTTCCGGGTCAGCTTTGGGACCCAAGGGTTGATGCTCTGCACCCTAGCAGCTTGTTCTTCTTTAACCAGCTGTGTCAGTGCAGTGTCACTATGGAACTCTCCTCTTCTGCCTCCCTCCTGAGTAGGCACTTGTGTTGTACTGAGTCTATTCTTTGACCCGCGGGGGCAACCGCAACCGCGGCGCACAACAGGTGCATTGGTACTCTGGTGTTGTGTTCCTTCCATTTTAAAATTTAATAAAATACTAAATAAATTTTAATTAAGTTACTCCCTAATTTTAATTTTTGCTTTTATCTGAATATGGATATTTAATTAATATTTTTCCCACCCAATATCCTAATTATAGATTTTTTTATTTCTTAATTAGTTATTTCTGGTTTACAACGCTCATTTTTGAATACCCAAAATAATTTCCACCCATTTTCTCATATTTTTTGCCAAATTAAGCACCCAACACAATATTTTTAAAATTTATGTTTCAGATCTTGTGTCTTATTTTAGATGCCTTGGTATCATTCTTGATTATAATCCATTACATAAACTGTGTGAGTGATTTTGTTTGTTTTTTGAGTTCCTATTGTGTTTTGTTTTTGGATTGAGTTTTGACGCACCATGTGTGAGTGTATTTTGTCACCAATTCACATAGTAAACATATGTACACCAAAAGCCAACTCACACAATTTTGTTTGTGAATCCATGTATTTCAGATTGCATTTTGAATGGTTTTGTTTTGCGTGTGAGTCCTTCTTTGCTGTGTTGACCCATTTTGCCTATTAATGCCAAAAATCCCTGTTAACAGAGTGTATATTTTAACCTGCTAGTTGGATTTTGTTTAAATCTGAGTTCATTTTGCTTGTTGCCATAGCTTTTGAAACTACTGTAACAAGAAATGGGGACAAGGTCACCAAAGTGGCAGCATTCACGCCAAGTATGCTTTACAGGGGTTACCAATCACTGGTAGCCCCTGTAAAGCAAATAAATAAAAATGAAATAAATAAAATAATTCAAATGAACACAAATCAATATGGAAATAGGGAAGCAAAAAAACAAGGAATATTTATCACCTGTGAGGTGCTTGCTGTGGGTCAGGGAAGCCTACAAATTAGGCAGAATTATCAATTTTAAAGAAATGAATGAAATTCAAGAGGACATCAAGATGAATTTTGATGAATATATTTACAAATGCTGTGAACAATTCCCATTTGCAAATGTTGCAACCGAGTCTCTAGGCTTGCCTGCTAACATATCTTACAATACGCAGGGGGCACTCAATGAGTCTCCCCTTGATGTATCTAACGTTATGGATTAATCTGATGACAATGTCAAATGGCAGATACTTCATCCTAATTAGGAGTGTTGCCAATTTGACCTGTTGATCCCCGCACAAGTTATTCCTTGGCACCCAACCTTACATGGAACTTCCCACTATGCCACCCCTTTGTGGCCTTGTGGCTATCACCATATGGTGTATTAACCACAATATTCTACAATAAACAACACCTTATTCTTATTATTCTGTCCTTTCCTATTAGAATGTTGTCTTCCCCAATTCCAAGTACTGAACTCTCATTGGTTCAGTTGCAACAGTGGTAGCAGAAATAGGTTTACAACCTATTTTAAAAACAAAATTCCCCCAAGAAAGGACGGAGTGCGGGCCGCATGGCTACTCCACAACAAGAGACATTCCTCCCAATCCCCAAGGGGGACATTTCTGAAGGTTATGTCATCTATCAAGATCAGCTAGTTCTTACCAGTGTATACAATTGTCTCTGACTTGGGCAACGTGACGCTAGCGTCATCCTGCCACAGTTGGACCTGTCTCAATGTATGCTCAACCTCCAACTAGAGTCCTTCACTGGCAGTGTCAAAGGAGCTGACATTGTCAGTTGGCTTCAGTCCACCAAAACACGCCTTCATATTTGTCAGGTCCCAGATGTGACGTAAATAACTGGATAATATGATGCTGTTTCTAAATGATGGGGAATAACCACCCAAATCCACATAGAATTGATGATTAACCACCAACGCAGCTTCAGATATTTTTTTGTGAATTTTCCAATTGTAACTCCAGGATTAAGTAGAACAATCAATTCTAACCAGAGTAAACCAAGATGAATGACCTGGGCAAGCATCAATGCATCTTCAGTGTAGAATTCTTGGCATTGAGAAGTGACCCAATTTTCATCTTCAGGAATGGAGGGAGGAGCTACAAAATTGGCTGGCATGAAATTAACATTTTGCAGCGCTGACAACAAAGTTCCAGATGCTGGGCCCCATCTTCCTGAAATGATTCTGTTCAGAATCAGATTGTACAGGATATACCTCAACAACCTGAGCACAGGATGCATTTTAAAATTTAAAATTAGAACTTGGGATAATTGATTTTTATTGAGTAAATTTAGGAGGACTCAACTCTTAGAGTTGAAACAGGGAAAATTATTCAATATATATCAGAAAAATTGACTAAGCAATACCACCTGAGTCTTGATCTCCTATTTCTTTGGCATCTTCAAGTAAGTATCTAGTCCAGGTTGCAAAGAACCCTTGCGTGACCAGTTTCTGACAACCATTCTGATTAATGAGCTTATATCAGGTGACCCTCATATTACGTTGATTTATCAACGTCAGTTTACAAGGGGGAGCTGGTTTCAGCTGGCATACTGGAGCAGCTGTGACCAATTTTTGATCAACCGTTTGGTTTAAATCTGTTAACTTGGTCAATTTTGATACAGGTTTTCCAGCCTTCTGTGCCTTCTTACTTGGACAGACAATACCTGGCATTATGGAACTTACCGTGACACTGGAGTCCATGTGGGTTGCCACAGCATCTGGCTGCCTTACAGGACCTGCTGCTGTGTGGTTCACCAAATGGGCCAGTCAGGAGTTTGACGTCACCTGGGCAACATTTTGAGACGCCGCCAAATCCCAATATAGTGAAACTTTCTCTCCCATTGTCTTGGGGACTCCCCTCTTAGCCATCAAGCAGACTGGTTCCGTCCCTGAGTATCTTGCCGCTTGGCAACAAGCCCTTGCTGCCGCCCCCAAAGCTATGACTGATGGGAACACCATGTTTCTCACTCTCATTGTTAATGGATTAAAACCCCATATTTGCAAGTGGGTCCCCGTCAGTTGCTGCACCTCTATCAATGACTGTTATAAAGCTATTGTAGAGGCCAATAACCAGGCTTCAATGGGCTTCCGCAGCACTAATGATGCTCCACCCCAACCATGTCCTGCACCCAACAATGGCCAAGGTCAAGTGGGCCATTGCCAACCTTATCAACAAGAAAGTGCAGCTAAACGCCCCTGCGAGGGGGAGCTCCAGCTAGTGCTAATTGAGGACCAGGGAAAAGCCTGGGGGTTGTAACAACGAGAGGCCTTACAACCCCAACCGACCCGCCCTCTCAGCCCTTGCTTGCAAAGAACTCCTGCAACTACAATCTTCACGAGGTCAAAACCCTAGACGTCTTTCAGGTCCATAGCAATGACCCCGTGTTGCAAGCCGCTCATTCCTCCAATAAAGTAACACACTTGTCCTATCCCTTCTGTTTCCGTGAGGACACCCACAAGTTACTGGTAGGTACCAGGGCTGATCACACCATGGTAGATCAGGCGTTTGCTGACTCCCAACAATTAGACTGAGTACCCGCAGATTCAAAGCAGTACTGTAAATTCAGAACCTAAACATAAAAATGCAGGATTTCAATTCTTGGCCCAAATTTTGAATCACTTTTGCAGGATGGCCTTTTTTAATCAAATTGCTTTTTTTGAGTATTTATTTGAATTTTTAAAAATGCGGGAACTCATAGACACTTTGCAAAGTTCAAGTTGAACTGCATATTTCCAATGGACAAAATGAATTAACTAGAATCAGATTTGAAGCGTTCAAATCCATCAACCATTTCCATTAAGTCTACTATGTTTTTTTGGAATTGTGGGATTGTCAAATCAAAGAATCAAATTTCAAATTGCTTTTGAATGCCACTAGTAAACTCAAATAATAATTTCAGGAACTGGAATCCAAATTGAATGTACAGTAAGTAACTAGGACAAATCAACCCAAATCAAGAAGCTCCACTCTGGATAAAATCAAATGAAAAATCCAATCTAAACACCCATGTTTAGACATGAAATTAAGTGAAATGAAAAATTATCTAAACTGGAAATGATGCAATATTCTGCACTTTAAATCACTAAAATAGCAACCATAAAACCATATAATCATTTATGAGCTACTCTCCTGATGACGCAGAAATTTTTAAAAGTTTTTTGGCCCCCAGCGTAGCCAGGGGCCAAAAAACTTCTTTTCAAGGAAGAAGGAGAGGGGGAAAAGATAAACCATTAGTTTACTAACTATGTATTCATGTATTGCTACTAAAAATACTTGATTACAGTAGATTTCAGAAGACGCTAATAATAAAGTAGAATTATATATTATAATCAATCTTATCATGTTGTCTTTCCTTTGATGTGTTGATAATGTGTTTGCAATTAATTGGACAGCTTCATCTCCAGTTGCCTTGGCGATAGGAAATCAAGCTGTCCAATTAATTGCAAACACATTATCAACACATCAAAGAAAAGACAATGTGATAAGATTGATTGTGATATATAATTCTACTTTATTATTAGCGTCTTCTGAAACCTACTGTAATCAAGCATCTAAATTTTAGCTGTCCTAAAATGAAATAGGGTGATTTTTGAGAATGCCTATGATTCCTAAAAGAATTAGCACAAATCCACCCTATATCCTTTAGCATTCTTTTTGAGACACCAATAAATTATATTTATTTCAAATTCCTCACAATAATGATTTGAAATTTGGCTCTTGGATTTGACAATCCCGCAATTTCAGATTCATTAATTTTTACATGATGTCCATGATTTGATTGAAATACAGGAAATCTCAAATTGTACATTAGAATCCCGCATTTCTGATTCATGTATTCCGCATTTGTTTGCTGAGTTTTGTCTTTTGTTAGTTGAGTTATCTGCTCAAGAGATTCAGAATTTGCCAATTTAAATAAACCAAAAAAAATCAAAATAAATGGTTGATTTTATTAAATATTTTATTTTTCACTCAGCTGAGTTGCCCACAAAAGTGATTCAAAATTTGGACCAAGGATTTGACAATCCCACATTTTTACGTTCAGGTTCTGAATTTACAGTTCATGTAGCTGACTCCCGCAGAGTGGCCATCACCCACAAGACGGTACCCTTCTCCGTAAGAATGGGGAACGTCCAGGTTAAGCTCTCTGGGCCAATCATGGCAGGCCTCAGCCACGACATAATTGCTGGCCTCAATTGGCTCTGGCATAACCATCCCTACATCAACTGGGATACCTCTGTCATCACCCTCAATAGGAATGGGGTGGGGTTCCAGATCTACCCCGTGGAAATGAACAAGCTACTACATGACACTGTGTTCATCAGGATAACAGAGATGGGCTCATACAACTTCAAGGGGGGAAACTAGACTTTAACCAATGTTCAGTTGAAGTTATCTGTGCAGAATCATCTGCAGTCCCTCCTTTGTCATCATCATCACCACCACCAGCGCTAGCTGCACTCCTCAAGGAGTACAAGGATGTATTCAGTGAAACACTTGAACAACTACCTCCTCCCTGGGAGATCCAGCATGCTGTACAACTATAAGGGTCGCTCCCTAAAGAATGTCCCCTCTATTTCTTGACACCAAAGGAAGATGAAACCCTCTGCCAGCACCTTGTGGACGCTCTTGATAAGGGCTTTATTTGCCCCTTGCTATCTCCATACGGGGCGGCTGTCTTTTTTGTAGCTAAGAAGGATGGGTCTCTTTGCCCAGTCACAGACTACCGCGCCTTAAACGAGGTGACAGTTAAAAATAAGTACCCCCTGCCGCTGATTGACAACCTGTTTGATACACTTGCAGGTGCAAAGGTCTTTAGCAAGATCAATCTCACTGCAGGGTACAACCAGGTCCACATCGCACCAGGGGATGAGGCAAAAACTGCCTTCTGCACATGCTATGGGTTGTTCAAGTGTCGTGTCATGAACTTTGGAATGACCAACGCTCCCTCCACCTTTGCCATGTTGATGAACAAAGCCTTTGAGGAACTGATTGGAAAGTGTGTGGTTGTTTACCTTGACAACATTATTGTCTTCAGTCAAGATCAAACCACACTCCTCCAACACCTCTGCGCTGTCCTTGACAACTTTTGGAAAAATCAGCTAAAAGCTAAACCCTCCAAATGTGAGTTTCTCAAGTTGGAGTTACTATTCCTTAGGCACACCATCTCTGTCCAAGGGATAAAGCCTGACCCCTCCAAAATCAAGGCAATCACTAGCATTCTGCCCCTCACTGATGTGGGCCAAGTGCAAACATTCTTGGGCATGGTTGCCTATGTACGCAAGTTTATCCCCAATTGTGGAGAACTAATTGCACCTCTCACTGAGCTCCTCAATACCAAACAGCGCTTCCATTGGACCCCCGCCAGAGATCAAGCCTTTGAGACGTTGAAGCAAAGGCTCAAAACAGCACCAGTACTACAGTTTCCCAACCAAAATTGACAGTACAAACTCGAGACTGACGCCTCTGACAGGGCCATGGGGGGTGTGCTAAGGGTAGAAACTGACAATGGCACCTTCCTGTCTGTAGCATATGAGTCCAGGAAGCTCACTGACTCAGAACAACATTACCCCATCCATGATAAAGAGCTGACAGCCATTGTACACTGCGTTGAGAAGTGGCGCTGTTACTTGGAAGGTGCGACCTTTCCACCCCACGTTCTGACGGACCATAAGTCACTCCAATACTTCAACACGCAGTCTCATTTGACACACCGCCAGGCAGGATGGGTTGAGCGTCTATCCTCCTATCAGTTATGCATCAAATACAAGCCTGGAAAGGAACTTGTCATAGCTGACGCTCTTTCACAACTCTATGTAGTGTCCATCACTGGGGACAACAGTTTGGACCCAGACTGACCCATGCTCTACCTGCGCCCTGAGGCAACCCGCTACAAGGGCCTTAACTTGGTCACCATCTCCAAGCTGAAGGACAACAAAAGTCAGTTCACCATTGATGCTGGAAACGTCTGCCGCCAGGCAGAGACAGGTGAGAAGACACCTTACATTCCCACCACCCAACAAGGATACACCATCTTGCACTACCACCAAACCTTGGGTCACATCAGAGGGCATAACCTCTTCAAGATCATGAAACATAAGGTTTGGTGGCCGCACATGCGGCAAGACATCTTGGACCTCCTTGAGATGTGTGTGTTGTGTGAGAAGAATACGTCCAAACCTGCACCTCCCAAGTCTGTCCTACCCATCAAGGCTATGGAACCCTTTGAGCAGTGGGCCCTCAACATTGTGGGACCGCTCCCCAAAGACAGACTGGGTAAGAAGTATATTATCACCACTATTGACTACTTCACCTGTTGGCCAGTGGCGTGGGCAACAACCAACCACACCGCCACCACCATTACCTGCTTTATCGGCAAAGAGATTGTGGCTCGCTTTGGGTGACCCAAGCATCTCATCACAGATGGCGGACCCAAACTTGTTGGACACGTTGTGAAGGCATACTGCGTCAAGAACACGCTCCAGCATATAGTCACAACCCCCTACCATCTGCAAGCCAATGGCTGCGTGAAACGGTTAAACGGCTCCCTGGTTCAACTGATTGCCAAGCTCTCACAAGAGCACCCTAACACTGTGTGAACTGAACATCTTCCCACTGCCCTACTGATCCTGCAAGCAAGAATCAACAGGGGCACTGGGTTCAGCCCTAGCACCCTGGCCTTTGGAACACCTGACAGCCTGACTGGGGTTGAACAGGGGAAACTATGGTCCAAGGTTCCCAACAAGCCCCCTAGTGACAACGCCCTCCCTAGACCAATGGCGTGCCAAAGCCCGGGAGAGCAAACACAAGCAGATTGCGGGAGGGACAAGACACCTCAAAGCTAGATACGCTGTAGGTGACCCCGTCTACACCCTCAATCCTAATTCTGCCAAATTAGAACCCAGCCACCTAGGGCCCTTCAAGGTAGCTGCGGTCTATGACAACCACACCTACCAACTTGAGGATGCCCAAGGGAATACCAAGAAGCTTCACCATGACCACTTGCGCCCCTGCCGCGCCATCCCCACACAAAGGTTGTTTGTGTGGACCTTCTCAGACCTTCCGCAAACTCCAGTCCTGGTGTCTGACAACAAACAGGGGGCAAGGGGGGGGTGTTGCAACCAAGTCTCTAGGCTTGCCTGCTAATGTATCTTACAATACGCAGGGGGCGCTCAATGAGTTGCCCCTTGACGTATCTAACGTTATGGATTAATCTCATGGCAATGTTGAATGGCGGGTACTTCATCCTAATTAGGAGTGTTGCCAATTTAACCTGTTGATCCCCACACAAGTTATTCCTTGGCTCCAAACCTTACATGGAACTTCCCACTATGCCACCCCCTTGTGGCCTTGTGGCTTTCCCCATATGGTATATTAACCATAATATTCTACAATAAACGACACCTTATTCTTATTATTCTGTCCTTTCATATTGACTGTTGTCTTCCCCAATTCCAAGTACTGAACTCTCATTGGTTCAGTTGCAACACAAATATAAATAAGTATGAAAAAATCTCAAAAAACAGACTTTCAAATAGGACTAGAATATCTCAAAACTGAAATTTTCAACAAAGTGTTTAAAGCATTATCAAATAAAGCCAGAGACACAATCCTTGTGAATAAGTTCAAGCCTTTATTTATTTGCTTTGCCAAGGCATGGGGGGCAGATACAAGCCAGGCGCTCCCTGGAACCATCTTCAAGTTCAACAACACTTCCTATATCAACAGATTAGTTCAATATATAAAAAAATTATGCATTTTTTCAGAAAAATATACCTCTGAAATAATACATATAGCAGCATACCTAGGAATACTTTTACACTGCATATTAAAAATAAATGTTAAAAAATTAGAGGATGTACCAATACAACTTGACATATGCCAATTAGCACTAGAACAACAGAAGACACTGTGGGGGTAAAAGACAGTTGAGCACATCCTGTACAACTCCTTTGCACTGGCATTACTTTTTAGTTATTATGTGCCTCCCAAAAAGAACTCAATAATCAATTTGCTTACATAATTGCCTTTTATTAAGCGCTCAGCAACCATCGGGGTGCTGAGCGCTACCCCTATTGTAGTTGCATCCAGAGTTTTCCATCACATACAGAAGAGTATGTGGTCCCAATTAGACACATAAGCAGAAAATTCAATTTCAGGGTATAATACCCCAGAATAATCACATTCCCCTTTCTAATTTGCATCCCCCCAATAAAAATATTCTCTTGCAATTTAATTTTAATTTTAATTTTTAAAGTATAATGTAATATATAATTAGGTTGTATATAAAAATGTACTAGTTATAATAAAGCAAACACATGTAATAGTAAAATATGATTTATATATTTATTTATTTAGTTGCTCATCAAGTACAGGTTCATATATTATGTAGTTAAACAACAAGAGCTCTATTTATCTGCAGTGAGCTGCCTGCTCCACTTATGTTTTAAACATGTGATTGTTTAGAACTTGAATTACTTTTCTCTTTTAATATAATTTGATAAATAGATTTGCTATGCTTAACCCACTTCATAAGTACTAATTAGTAAGAGATGTATGAAAATCATTGTTTTTGTGTTGTGTGGCTATAGTGGCACTAAATCAATCAGATCAGGTGATGACTTGCAAGGTCCAATTTGTGGCTTTTAAAATAAAAGTCAATGGTACTAAAAAGGGTTCACAATTATTTAAATAAAATTAATCTATTTCAATCTTTTTAAATCTATTTATTTGTTAGCTCTACAGTCAATACAATATTTGGTGCATTATAATAAAAATATGTGTCTCTATAATTAGTATAAAAATTTTATTTAACTTTTGTACAAATTTTTATGTCTATAATACAATTCAACGTCAAGTCATTATATAAGTAATATTTTTCAAGTCCTAATAAAAACAAAATAAATAAAACCCGTAGTGTCCATTTATCTGATTAGCTCAGAGTTAAGGGATTTGTGGAGAAAGGATTTGGAGTGCTTATAAAAAACCGCCACCACATCAGGTGGCATCACAAATTGACTGACCTCAAGGATGTTGAAGATATCTTTGGTGTCCTGTGGGAGCCTCTTCGTAACCTTATTCTTGATCCAACCAAACACCTCCTTGATTGGATTCAGAAATGGAGAATATGGCAGGAGGAAGAGGAGTCTCATAGGCAATCAGCCAGACAGTGGCTGGTAAAATGGCTATTTTTATCAATGAGTGGAAAATCATAAACAACCAGATCCACTTTTTGGAGCCCGACATTATCAAGTGCAACAATGTTTGTTGTGCCAAAGTAATTGATCCAAAGGTACTCCCTGACGTTTCAGAGAAAATCAAGGAATATCCTGCCATTATGGGAACCCTTGATCATCTGATACTGGTCCAACCTGTGAGGACCAAGAAGAGCTACCATTGAATATGTTTGGGAACAGACAGCTGCACAATGTGATACATTATCCCTGGACCCCTTCTTAACCTACCCATGCCTAGAGCTGAGTGAGGAGGAAAACAACAATTCCTTAATATAGAAGAACTGTATGTTGCCGGTCTGCTTTAGAACAAGATAGGTCTTGGAATAAATGTGTCAACCCTCAATGGTCTTCTTGCTGCTCCTATTGTACAGAGAAACCCCCAGTACTTTCCATGAGAAGCCCAAATCAACTATTGTTAGTAGACAAGGGTTTTAGAAACAGAAAGTCTGAACTCTGTGGCCAGCATTGATTGGACAGCAAGCGTGTCCAGGTGGCAATCCTTAGATATCCACTGTTTTATTGCCTCAATATACACAGGCTGCAAGAGTTTTGGCTGCTGCTTAGCCTTGACAGATTCAGCTATTTGCTTGGTGTTGCTGTATTTGTTGTTGAAGTTGCCAATATATCTGGCCATGACATCAAATTGGGATGCAATGTCCCAAACTGTCATTCCCCCGTTCAAGCAGCTGAGGATAGCTTCACACTCACTATCTGTCAACTGACGCCGGCTCTTGACAGGTACCACGGCATCCTGGCTGGCAGGCTCAACACAGGGGATGGGGACCTTTGTGTAGAAGGTGAGATCACGCTTGGTTGCGCTGGCACCGTCAATAGTGGCATACAACACAGGTGCAGATGGCTCCTCAATTGTGGCCAACAGCTCATAGGTGGTGTCAAAGACGCAGGACAGGAAGTGGCAACTCTTGGATCAAGAGTGTGGGGCCAGGTGACAACTGGGTACATAGTGAAGGTGTATGTAACCTCATTGTTACCGGTGACCTTGGTATGTGATACTTTGGTAGCAGGCCTTGTGAGTGGCTTCTGCATGGGATTCAAGCTGGTTGTTCTGGCTTAGGGCGCAGGAGGTGATTGACTGGCGCTGACGCCTTGGGAGGCATGTGTGTTGGCATTACTCCCCTCAAGTTGTGTTCTGGGTCTATTTTTAGACCCTCTGGGACGCCCTTGTGGACAGGCTGCCCTGCAGGCTGGTGAAGGAGCTGGTTTGAAATGCAATTGTTGGTCCATAAAAATAAAATAAAAAATATTTTTTAGATTAAATATGTATTTATTTAGGTTTTTGTTTAGTTGTGGGTAGTTATTTTCTCCTGATTTAGTCTTGAATAGTAACAGAATTTCTATATCCGTGATTTGAAGTGTATAATATTGTATACTTTCTGGGATTGGATAATTTTAAAGATTAATCACTTTTTATGTCTAAACATGGTTATCAAGATTGAATTTTTCATTGTATTTTAGTTGTGATGGAGCTTCTTTATTTGGGTTTGTGTTTTCTAATGTACTTACTGTACATTAAATTTGGATTCCAGTTCCTGTAATTAATATCTGAGTTTACTATTGGCATTCAAAAGTGATTTGAAACTTGGTTCATAGATTTGACAATCCCGCAATTCCAAAAAACATAGTAAACTTAATGAAAATGGATGATAGATTTGAACACTACAAATATGATTCCAGTTAATTTATTTTGTCCATTTGAAATATGTAGTTTGACTTGAAATTTGCAAAGTGTCTATGAGTTCCCACATTTTTAAAAATTCAAATAAATATACAAAAAAATCAATTTGATTAAAAAAGGCCATCCCGCAAAAGTGATTTGAAATTTGGGCCAAGAATTGAAATCCTGCATTTTTACGTTTAGGTTCTGAATTTACAGTACCAATGCTGTAACTGTGCTGTTTTAGCAGAGTTACAAGGGAAAAATATTTGGAAACTAGGAAGTATTCTTTATTGAGAGATAATTGTTATATAGTTATTGTGAATCATGGACAACAGGAACATGATTGTGTTGATCACTTTGTTAGATAGTGAAGGGGGTGGCTTGATCCTACTAATGAGTTAAGTGCTAAATTGAGTTTGCCCCTTGAGTTTTGGATTATTATTGGTTTAAGTATCCTTTTTGGTAAATTGAATTGACTTCTTATATTAGCTACATGTACCAGGATAGTTGATTTGAGGGTCAGGGGGTCATTTGTGTGAAGCTTTGCTGGGGGTTGACTCTAAAGTTTTAATACCAGTTATGCTTTGTTTTATATGCAACTTCAGTCTTTTTTAATCTGAATTTGATGCCTTCATCTCAACAGCTGTGAAAATTACAGTAACTATGCTAATATAAAACTACTAGGGAAGTTTCATTTATCATACTTCCTAAGATATACCAGGGGCTGTTGAAAACTTTTCTGGTTTGACACTTGAAGTACCAAGCCATCACCTCATGTTTGATATCAAAGGTGTCAGAAGTTGAACTTGAGTTCTCTCTGGTTCAAATCAACTGGTTTTAATGATTGGAAGGCTTAGTCACCTATTTTCTTGCTTTCAGCTGATGTTATGAAGTTGCCTGAAGTAAAGAAGATAAGTGATGATGTGATATGTTAAAAAACAGTAACAGCTCATGTTGGGTAGCAAACAAGCAGCAAGAGACATGTACCTTAAGCTCTTAACAAGCATAAAAAATCTTGTTTGGATTTTCCTAACAATGGAAAGAGAAAGATCAAAATTAAAAAGGACTTAAAAATTTATTGAAAATAACTTTAAGATATACTTAGGTCTATTCAAATTCCACTGGACTACTTTATAAGAGATATTGAACAATGTGCCAAAGAAAAGGGAATGGAGTTATATTTGGATAAAGACAAGCAGCAGAACTCCTAAATAAGAATTGATATTAATCTGAGGATCAAATGCTGGAGAGCCACTCAAATAAGCAAATGAAAATGAATTCATCAATGCCTGGGTTGAACAAGATAACTATTCCCTTTAATCAAGATCAAACCTGTCTCTATATTTGGATGTACAGCATAAGTTTATCTTGCACTTGTTTTAAAGAGATCTACTCTTTATTGAAGATATGATTTAAATCTTTCAAAGATTGTAAAGGTGCTGGAATAGGGGTTTCTGGCCTTCTTTCTATTTGTAAGGCCTGTTAATACCAATCAAGATAAAAGTATTAGTGAAATAGATTTATTATAATTAGCTGAAGGCATTTTGATCACATTTAAAGAAGTAGACCAGGGACTAACTGGCTGTAATTATATCCTCTTCAGTGTATTGGAGATTCTAATTATATTAACTCATCTATCAGTGCCTAAAAATATGCCTCCATAAAGATTTATCTGAGCTGCAACTGAACTTGGTTAGGTTTAATGTTATACAAAAAGCAAATAGGATAGCAGTTAAAAAGCATGCTAGGATAACATGTGTTTATTGCTTGAAAAAATAGCTTTAATAGTGGGTGTGATTTGCTAGCCACGGATGAAAAAATATATCAATACTTTGAGTTGATTGGGGTTTTATTATTGGTTAAAAAGCTCATTTAGAATATTGAACACTCATATCACTGCTAGAGTGTTTACAGTTGACCCAATAAGGTGCTGGGCTGGGAACTAAATCCAGCATTTCTATTAATAGAACATGATCTGGATTACTTCTGGGTATTGCATTGTTTAACCGTCAACTTTGATAACTGAAGTTAACTTCATTACAATGGTTATCAGCCTCCCATCTCCTAGAGTATCTCCACTAAGTCTACTAGGATTAAAATCCTAGTATATAATTATTTCTCTTCTATAAATAAAATTAAGTTCATCTTAGCTCATTGATTTTGACACTGAATCTTCAGCGCTTATCTTCCATCCCTTAGGAAGATCATTTTTCGTATATTCAATCAACCAGGCCTAAAGCCAGAACCTCAAGTCTTCGGTATATAAGACTTTCTAACAAGTTCTCTGAAATGTCAAGTAACAAAGCCCAACTCGACGCTTAGTGTTAATTGTTTACAGCAGATTAGCATAATCTAGATATGATCGTTAATAGAGCCTATTATTTTATCTCAAGCTACAGCTGGGCAGTAATTATAACTATTATACATTTATTGCAGTATTTGAATTTAGTAAATGCATTTCAAAATTAGAAGATAAATGATGCAGTCGATTAAACATAAACAATGTAAAAACAACCCATAAGAAGCAAGATCACAGTGGACCATGAGGTGAAACCTGACCACACAGACAGCTCACCAACCCAGCGATTGGGACGATGGCGCCGAGAGATTTTGCTTGTACTGATGCCCCTAGATGGTCGAGGAGCCTCGACATCCAAAGAGTCCTTGCAGTAGTCCTTGCATATTTCCTAAAAATATCAGAATCAATTACAAAAGATAAATATATACCGAGACAATCAGGCCAGCAACACTGCCAAATGCAGTCAAGTTGCCACACAAAGTGACTGACCAAGCTAAAAGGAACCAAGCAGAGCTTGCAAAACGTTGATCAGAAAGATCAGAAATGTAAGGCGAAACCAACAAGACAGTAGGGATGGAAGTAAAGACAAAGGATAGAAAGACGATCAGACCAGCAAAGGCGCATGTAGCCATAGGAAGGTTGGGGGTGTGAGGATTTATCAAAGGTGAAAAGCGACGCCACACATCCCGGGGAAGAGGTGTTTTAGCTACTCCTGCCAACAACGAGAATACGCCAAACAGGTAGCACAGCAACGACCAGTTGATATGATCAGACAAAATACGGCTTGCGTCTTTTCCATCAAGGAAAAGGATAACCATGGCTGCTGTCAAACAAGTCCAGCCCAAATCCCACTTGAGAACAAAACCTACATACATTGTCACAAGTGTAAACCCAATGAGCGCAGGCTGCAGCATATTTTGAATCTGTTTAAAATGAAACTTGGTGATTTCTGGTATGGCTGTGTCCACAATCTCCTGGAGCGGTTGAGTAAACGTATCGGGTTCTTGTGTCAAAAAGGTCAGGGTTGAGAAGACCTTAGACCGCCGTTGTTGAATCCCATCTCGAGTTGGCCAGTGATATGTGGGGAACTCCCCTAATTTGAAAGCGTGGTTGTCACAAAAAGAAAGAGCAGGGCTCATTATGGAACTAGCAGATGAATGGGCATCTTCTAGGGCGGGTTGCAAAGCCGGAGGGTCAAAGTCCTCCTCGAGCTGAGAAGCCAAAGATGCTGCCCAATATCCTTTGGGTGTCTGAGTGAAGCCTGAGCAATAAGAGGGGAAATCTTTTTTTAGTGGAGTCGATTCAATAGGTGCAGCTGGCATGTAGTCTATTCCTGGTAGCTCCTCGGTATCATTCAGTTTAGATGCAAGATACTCTTGCTGCATAGCCAAAACATCAGCATCTTCGTCCTCTTCAAGAAAGTCTTGCATTTGGGGTATAACCATTACAGGAGCCTTGACTAGGGGATCGTCATCTACATCTTTCCAATAGTATAAAACCAAGAATATGGTATTAAGAATTGTAGCAAGAACAGCAGGCGGGCCCATCCGTTTAAAGAAACTAACAAAATCAAGCCCAGGAACCTTTTCTTGCACCAACATATTTTTAGGATTGCCTAGAACCGTCGAAGCCGAGCCAATGTTGGCAGAAGTTGCCTAAAAGCGTTAAATAAATTTTGAAATAAATTAGCTACCACTGCAAGTGCAAAGGGCTCAATCAACAAATCATGCTCTTCAACAATCTCCATGACTATAGAAGTGAGGAAGATAGCTGCACCATCATTCATGATAAATGCCCCAAGTAGAGCAGACATAAGCGACACGCGAACAAGCAAAACTCGGGGACTTGGGTTTCCTAAAACTAAAAGCCGGCGCAGCGGATGAGTAACTCCCTGAGAGAAAAAGTTAGAATAATTCAAGCTATCAGCCGTGGAGAGAGAGCTTGGCTATTTAAGATAAACGAGTGAACTGATGAATGGGTGCTTTAATTCAAATTCAGAATAATAAAAATGACTTATTGAACCAAAATAAAACTTTTGGGATTGTAAATGTTTAAATTTTAAGAACAATGGTATAACTTTAGTAGTATTTCAAAACCATAATAAACGGAGGCAAACCAGTAATAATACGACTAGAAAGTTTACCTTCTCTTCAAGCTTAGCCAAGATGATCATGAGGCCGATCAAAAGTAGCATTGTACCGCCACTAACACTGGCAAATGCCTCTTGTGGAGTGATTATTTTAAAGGAGACCATTAGGCTACCACCCAATAGGGCAGCAGCAGTTCGACCAACAGGAAGTTTAGGCCAGGGTTTAGCAAACATAAGCCAACAAAATAAAAATACAACCAAGGCCGACACTGCTTTAATAGACCCATATTCTAGATCAGGTGAAGCCAGCATTTTGGTGAAAGGGTTTGTGATTGTTGGCTATTTAAAGAGATTAAATAGGAATC
Source organism: Entomophthora muscae (assembly GCA_014839935.2). Lineage (NCBI taxonomy): Eukaryota > Fungi > Entomophthoromycota > Entomophthoromycetes > Entomophthorales > Entomophthoraceae > Entomophthora > Entomophthora muscae. Next base: position 302,557 of record QTSX02001451.1, on the reverse strand, counting down.
TAGTAAATAGTAGATTCAAGATAGATATATTGAGAAGAGAAGTATGGATCACACAGTAAGGAGATAAATTATTGGATTTGGGGTATCCTGACCAGCATATCTCGGAACTAGCAGTCAGGAATTATACGAGGATGTTAATTTCTTAGATTAATACTGTTTAGAAAAACCCACTTCACTCTAAGCCCCGTCGTGTCTGTGATGGCAGAATTGAGGGATCTCCTAGATTTGGCTGATCCTGATCCACTGAGCATACAAGCACAGGAGGAAATACAAGCAAATCTGCCCCTGAGTTTGCACCTTTAAGCTGCAGATCGGCAGCCAGTAAGCTAGGAGGATCATAAATTTTCATTAAAAATATTAATTTAAACAGATTAAAATCTCGACAATCCCAGCGCTAGCTTGCAGGTCAGTTTTCGTACAGGTGTGATGGTGTTAACGGCGAATTCAATGAATTCAACAGAATCAGTTAACGCTATTGAACCACTATAAAAGTGGATTAGCTTCGAATTAAATAAACTGTTCTTGATCCCTTACATTAATTTTGGGTTTTTCTGTAGTTCACCACTACAAATTTTGGAGGTCACACCTTTTCTCCTACTTGGATTTTTCTGTTGCTTGTTGTTGTTTCGTGCTGGCTGTGATGGCACCCCCCGTTGTTGTTTCTAAGCCTGCTGAGGTTGCTCCTTCTTTACTTGCTGCAAAACCTCTCTCTGGGAATCTCCCTTTAGTCTCCTATTCTGAGCCTCCCTCTTCAATTAAGTTTTGGGCTGCTCAGAATGTGGGGCACTTTAGGGGGAGGTTATAAAGCCTGGATTTGCTCATTTGAAGATTACTGTGTTGACTTTGGGTTATCTGACAGCGTCTGATTGAAGGAGGTGGGGTCTTTCTTGTGTGACAAGGCCCACCTTTGGCACCAAGACCTCACCTTCTCCAACTGGGAGGACTGGAGACAGAAAGCATGTATACAGTTTGTCGGTGTCATGGCTCATACCAGAGTCCGGCTGGACTCCCGCAGGGGAGGTGGGCCGGGCCTGGAAGGCCAAGTACACAATAGGTGCAATTCTGACCAGATAGTTGACTGCAGTAGCTAGGGTGTGCCAACTTCCAGTATGGGGCACGACCTGGTCAGCCAGCCCCAATACTGTGATATAGAAAAAACCCAACTTACGGAAGTCGTGGGCAGGTGTGACGGAAATCACGGGATAGTATGAAGCCGTTTCTAAATGGTGGAGAATTAACACCCAAATCCACATAGAATTAATGATTAACCACCAACGTGGCTTCAGGTATTTTTTTGTGAGATTTCCAATTGAGATACTCCAGGATTAAGTAAAACAATTAATCCTAACCAAAGTAGCCCAAGATAAATAGCCTGTGAAAGCATCAGAATATCTTCAGAATAAAATTCAGGACATTGAGATGCAACACAATTTTCAGTTTCAAAGACAGGGGGGACAACTCCAAGATTGGCAGGCATGGAATTAACATTGGGAGGTGCCAACGACAAAGTTCCAACTGCAGGGCCCCATCTTCCAGTAATGATCCAGCTTAGAATCAGATTGTAGGGAATGTAGCGCAACAATCCAACTACAGGATGCATTTTAAAAATGTAAATTAGACCAAGGCATATATGATTTTTATTGAGTAAATTTTTGGGAGGACTTAACTCTTAGAGTTGAAACAGTGAAAATTATTCAATATATATCAAAATTTGACTAAGCAATACCACCTGGATCCTTGGCTCCTATTCCTTTCACATTGTCAAGTGAGTATCTACTCTTTTTTGCAAGGAACCCTTTAGTGACCAACTTCTGATAACCATGCTGATAAATAAGATCATATCAGGTGACCCTCAAATTGTGTCAATTTATTAATGTCAGCTTACAGGAGGAAATTGGATTCAACTGGAAAACTGGAGCAGCTGTAACCCATTTTAAATCAACTGTTTGATTCAAGTCTGTTAAATCAGTCAATTTTGTTAAAGGTTTTCTGGCTTTTTGAGCCTTCCTACTTGGCCAAATAATTCCTGGAATTATGGAATTTACTGTGATATTACCCTCCTCTTTAGCCTGGGGCACAATACCGCCATCCAGGAGATGGGACAAGGAGAAGTTCTTATGGGCAGGAGGAGGCTTCATTGCTGCTAAGGTAAGCTCGGGCTGACCAATGGCGGTGGGATTGCAATTGTAGAACTCTTGGATAAGGTCTGGGGAATTGGAACAATCATAGTGGGGAACCCATGAATTTTCAGAATTGGGATAACCCTTCCATGACACCAAATATTCCAGATGGTGTTGGTTCTTACAGGAGGCCAAAATACAATTCAACTCATACTCAAGTTCTCCTTCCACAAGAATGGGTTAGAAAGAAGGAGTCTCAGTGCCCTTAAAGAAAGTAAGTAGGCATTCATAGAAATTATGAAAAATCTTAAAGGATGGGGGTAAATCTAATCAATACGCAGAGGGGCCAATTTGACATTCAACTTTGAAGGGACTAACTTGTTTGGGACCTAACTTGCAGCAGGGAACCTTCAATTTCATATTGTGGGCATCCATTATGACTAGGTCACCTGGCCTGTATGTAGGACCCTTTTGGCGCTGGCAATCTGTGCATTCCTTGTAAGTTGTCATGGCAGCAGCAAGAGTAACCTGAAGTTCCTGATGAACCTGCTTCAATTCATCAGCTTGATCAGTGTCAGCTTCTACGTTGTTAATCAAACAAGGACCCATGTTGGATGTCATGTTTGGCTCCAGGGGACGTCATCCTGGAGGACACGGCGGGAAATCTTTATAACAAAAGATTTGAGGTTCAAAGCTAGCCTTGGGTTAGTCTTCAGGGCAAAATTAAGGACACATACCTTAATTTCCTGGAAAATGAGATGTAAAAGTCCTTTTGGCAGAAAGGACAGGAAAAGCTTGAAGATTATAGATGTCAACACAAATGTGGATAAACTTGGTTTTATTAGGAAAAATGATTCTACTTTAAATAGTAGGCAAGGGACGGTGATCACTCATTAGGAAGACAGAGTGACTGAGGGGGTCATGTTGGGATGAGGTCATACCAGGATCAACCACAGACAGGTACAATAATCCAGAATGGGTGGATATTGAACCAGACCCATTTTCGGAAGGCAAGGGATTTCCAAAGTTAAACGCAAACCCAGCCAAATCTTTGCAACTATCACAATTCAAAGGCCATATTGAAATAGCATTAATTGCACAATTTACAACATCTCCCCCCTCAAGATTGGACACAGGGAGGTGGTATTTGCGGAGAAACTTGGAGTGAACACGGGAAAAAGGACGTCCAGAAGACAGCAGTTTTACTGTATACTCAACACCCTTCTTAAAGGTGACCTCACAGGGCCCAACCCAAAGGGAATCCAGCTTGTGGGCTCTACCACCTGTACAATTCTGATAGTAGAGAACTAGATCACCTATTTGATACTCAGGGAGGGGGCTCTAGCAGCATTAGGCGGGGAGAGCTCCAGGGCCTTAACCTTGTAAGCAGTAGAGTATGCAGTTGCCTGGATGTAAATGATACAATTGGTTAAGTCTCTAACATGGGCTTCAGGATTTGTAGACGTATCAAATTTGATCAAAGGGGGTCCCAAGATTGAGGGGGTAGCTGCTTCATATCCATACAGCATGGCAAAAGGTGACTGGCCTGTCACACGGTGCCTACTGAGTTGGTAAGCAAAGAGAGCAGCAGGGAGGAACATATCCCAGTTGGCAGCTTCAGAGAGCGTGAGCTTTCTCATTATGGATACCAGAGAGGAGTTTGCTCATTTGACAGTTCCATTGGTGGAGGGTTTATAAGGCGCGGAGAACAATTGGTGAGTTCCCATAGCTTTGACAATAGAAGTGATGAGACGGGCATTAAAGTTGGTACCATTGTCAGAGAGCAGGACTTGAGGGCAGCCATGTCGATAGAAAATGTCTTGCAGCAAGAAAGTAGCCGTGGTCTTAGCAGTTATATCTTTTGTTGCTCTGGCTTCAATCCACTTTCTAAAGTGGTCTACAGCAACCAAGATGAATCAACATCCAGACCTAGACCAAGGGAAAGGCCCAACAGCATCAATACTCACCGTGTGGAAGGCATGGTTTGGGGGGATGAGTTTGAACTGGTGTTGGGATGGGCGAGGGCGTTAGAGCTGACAGGAGTGACAGGAAGCAAGGACATCAGGGATCAGGAGACACATGTTCTCCCAATAGAGGTTCTTGCACAACCAATCATGAGTCTTGGCTATTCCTCCATGGCTAGTGTCAATGTGAGCTTGGAGGATGATGGCTATCCTCATGCTAGGGAGAACATAGGGTAGATAGGTATTGTTAACCTTTTTGAAGAGTTGTCTATTGCAAATAACAGTGTCCTTGGATAGGGTCTGTAGAGCCAAGCAGATTTCCTCTGTCTCAGTGGTCCAAGAGTCAGGATACCCTATTAACTTGTATAGACAATCAGCGTCAGCGGGATGGATAGCTAGGATTGGCATTCTGGACAGGCCATCAGCATTCTGATGTTGGGCCCCAGGACAGTGTATCACAGTGAAATTGTATCCTTGTAGACGCAGAGCCCAACATGCTAGTTGACCTTCAGGCTCCTTTAACTGCTGCAGCCATTTGAGGGAGGAGTGATCTGTGACTACCGTGAAGTGGGTCCCATAGATGTAATGTCAAAACTGTTTCACCGGATGTAGCACAGCCAAACATTCCTTCTCAGTGACGCTGTAGTTCTTCTCATGCTTATTGAGGACCCTTGACAAGTAGGCTACAGGTCAATCCACACTTTCATTGTCAAGTTGGGCAAGGATGGCACCCACAGCTACTTCACTAGCATCAGTGTACAAGATGAACTCTTTGTCATAATCAGGATAGACTAGGATAGGAGCCTCCTTGAGCTTGGCCTTCAGTGCTTCTAATGCTTGTTGTTGGCTGTCAGTCCATTCAAAGGGGACGTTGCAAAGCAGTTGGACAAGGGGTTCACTCAATTCAGCAAAGTCAGGTATGAACTGTTGGTAGTATCCCATCATACCAAGGAATACTTGAACCTCTCAAAGATTTGTGGGGGGTAGAATATTGTCAATGGCTTCCACCTTATTATTTATGGGGCAGATTCCAGTTTGAATGACCTCATGACCTAAGAAATTGAGACGTTCCTTGAAGAAGGAGCACTTGGAGGGTTTAAGTTTCAACCCAGCTTTGCAAATCTTTATGAAGACAGCCTTGAGGTGTTCCAAGTGATTGGGAAAGGTAGCACTGAAGACAGTGATATCATCAAGGTATACAAGGACACAAGAGAGCTTTAGGTCTTGTAGAATGGAGTCCATAGCCTGTTGAAATGTGGCAGGGGCATTGCAGAGTCCCTGGGGCATTTGAGTGGGTTCAAAAAGGCCTTCTGAAGTGATAAGCGCAGCCTTCTCTCTATCTTCAGGAGATAAGTCAACTTGCCAGTATCCAGAGGCTAGATCCATGGCTGAGAAAAATTTGGAACCACCCAGCCGTCTAAGTGCATCATCAATTCTGGGCAAGGGGTATGAGTCTTTCTTAGTGAGGGAGTTCAGGCAGCAATAGTCCATTAAAATGTAATGTCCGCCATCTTTCTTCTTGAGGATCAGTAACAGGGAAGCCCAAGGACTTTGGGAAGGAGCTAGTAACCTAGCGTCCAGAAGTTGTTTGAGCTCTTTAGACACCTGAGCATCTTCCACCCTACTACAATGGTATGGTTTAGCACAAAAAGGGGGCGCATCCCCAGTATCAATCTGATGGATGACCCCTTTAGCTAGGCCATAGTCCGTAGGACCAGAGGCAAAGATGTTGTTGAACTGATTGAGTAGGTCCAACACGTCTTTTTGTTGAACAGGAGACAGTTGGGGGAAATCAGCAGCAGTGAATAACAAGAGAACTTGAGGATTGTCCTCAGGTAGATTAAAATCATTAAAATTTCTGAAGGGGTATAGGGAGGTCAACTGTTCTGCTCCCAGTATACAGCCATGTCCCACAACCTGGCCTTGGGTCACCTGCATGGGTAGGGCCATCAGGTTGGCAAGCAGTAATTGTACAGGCTCTTTGTGGGTTCAATCTAAAATCCCAGGACACAGGTGGGGCTCTGTGCAACTTAAGGATTCAGGTGAGTAAAGTTCCAAGAATGACTTTTCAGGTAGCTCATAAGAAATCTGGGAATCAATCACCACTTGAGAGCCTGGGGGATGGTAATAGCTGCGGGTGCTAGCAGAGGTACCTCTTCTTCTGCAGGGCAGAAAGGAGGAGGGGTACACATGTTGGAAGAGTGGGTCCTATACTTGAGAGAGAAGATACCTGTAGGGTACTCAAGCACACAAGTTTTAAGACATTTCCCTGGAAGGCGTGGAGGTTCCTCAAAAATCAACAGAACCTCATATCCCAAGAGCAAAAGGTATCCATCTTGTAAGTTTACAATCCCATTATACTCTTGGAGGAATTGTGTACCAACCAAGAGGTCATAGCTTTCATTCTCAAGGACTACAGTGGGGGAAGCAATAAGGAGTTTCCCAAACCTCATGGGTAGAGCAGAATAGGCACCAATGGCCTGTGTCTGTGCCATACCAGCTGTGCCATATGACTGCGTGTAGTTGAGGTCAGGGGCCAACTTAAGTTTCTTCATTAGTTTGGAAGATACTGCATTGAATAGAGAACCTGTGTCCAGAATGGCTTTGATTTTAACCTTTTGGATTGATACTTCCACACGGGTTGTATCTTTCCCAAAGGGGGGCAAGACTGCCAACACATCTTGCGCAGCCTCTAGCTCCCTTTCCCATTTAGCTAGCATGCACCGTAACACATGAATTTCTTTATATACAGTCTGTAGTGGGAGAGATACAGTCACATTTTGAAAGAGAGAGTTGGCTAGTTTGGCAGCTTCTTCAGAGGAATTGACCAAGGCAGGAGGTTGATGGGCTTTAGCTAGGTGAGGGCGAGCTGCCATAGACTTAGCTTCACTTGCAGGTACACAGGAAGTGGTGGTAGTCTTTCCAGAGCAAAGCTTGTATGGAACAGAGATAGTTTCTGGAACAGCCAAGACAGAATAGCCATAACTATCAGAATCTTCATTATCAAAATCTTCGGCTCTGAATCACTGGAGAGATTGTGAAACAGATGAAGGATAGTTGGGCCAGAGGAAGATGGAGCTTCCTCATCAGACGGAGGATCAGGGGGAGATGGGGGAGATTGGTCAGCAGAGAGCATCCATGTCTCTAAGCTGACCTCTCTTTTCCTGCCTGTTCCTTGGGGTCACAACCTTCCACTCAAGGATTAGTGCAAGTGTGTGAGTGGTGCACAATTTGGCCACAGTTATGACAGCCTTGTCTCTTAGCCTGTCCACCAGCACCCAGGGTCATTATGCGCGGCATACAAGAGGTAGTTCCAGCATTGCTGGCCTTATTTTTGCGTACCATTGTACCTCCATGTGTCAAATGCATGTCTTGTAGGAGCGTCTTAATACTCTTCATGGAAGTGAGCAAAGCCTTGTGTGCCTTAAAGTGTAGGCATAGAAGCTGGTTCACCTTTAAAGCATTTGAACAAGCTGTGTAGGCTTCCTGGGGAGTTAACTGTCAACTGGTGATTAACTGCTGGCCTTCAAAGTAGAAACAATCTGTAAACTCAGCCAGGGTTTCCTTGGGATTGAAAGCAATGTGCATAAATGCATCCTTCTTGACCTCCAAGCTGAGGTCTCCTCCAAACTCCTCAATAAGGAGGCGCTTCATATCCTCTCAAGTGACAATGGAGGGGAGCTTGGGGACCACAACTTCTTGGCAAGTGGTATGGAGACAGGTGAGGATGTGTTCTTTCTTGAGCTTATTGGTAGCCCTTTGCATTGCAGCTTCATAAATGGTTAGAAAGGCGGCAATGGTAGAGGTTTTTGGATCAAATATCTGTTTGAAGGTTGGTTTGTAGTTCAGGTCAATGGACAAGGACAAGGACTGACAGTTTTCATCAGGGTTGAGGACGTTAATATGCGGGTTGCTTTCAAACTTGGACCCAGCAGCAGGTTGTCTAGCCCAGAGGAGTTAAAGGCTTTCCTCTAGAGTGTTCAAGGTAGAGCTGTTCTGTCCACTAATATCTCTGGCAATGGCAGCAGCAGTCCCAAACTTGTCAATCTTGATTTGTTGTACTGCCAAGGTGCCAGCAATCCCATTGACATGAGTAGCCAGAGAAGTGGCTTGAGTGACCAATGTGGCAACTTGTCCATTTAGGGTCTTGGTAAAGCAGGTGAGGCTTTGGACCTCTCTTTCCAATGTGTCTTGCCTATCAGCTACATCATTTGTCACTTTGGCAAGTTGATCTAGTGCACCTGCACAGTTGACCTGGGGTTGACCTTCTAGACCAGGGCAACAACCATGATTGTCATGAGCGGGAATATTAACAACATCACCTTCTCTTCTCTTCAGATTCAGATGGAAAATCCTCAGAGTTGGAAAGGCGCTGTCTTAAGTACTTGATTTCACCTTGTAAGGTAGCCACCTAATCAGTGAGGGAGGCAATATAAGGGTCAGGCATTGGATTGACTGGAGGGGGGTTCTGCACAGAAGCTTGATGTTGAGTGGTAGCCTTGAGTTTGGCAATTGCCTCCCATACCTTGGTTTCAAAATTAGATGGGGTCTCAACAGGAGGAGCAGGAGGAGTCACCTCAATAGAAGCTACCCTGTCATCCACATAATTTTGCACCTGGTATAGAGTGTTGCCTAGTACAGCCTTATCCAGGCTGTACTGGTGCTGTAGGTGGCGGCCCCAAGTATTGACATGAGCTCCTATCAATTTGAGTTGCGAGTTGACATGCTCTCTGAACTGATTAAGCTCACTAACCAGAGTCTCAAAATCCTGGCAATGGTTCAGCAGAAAGGCCTCAATTTTCTCACACCACGCTGCCTGATGTCCATCCAATTTGCATAGTTGATCCTTTATGTATCCAGGGAGCATGGAACAAAGGGAGTTCAGGGAGGCAGTTAGGTACTTCTGTGACGCCAATGAGTCACGCTGGTTGTCAGAAATACAAGCAAAGAGACTGTGTGACCATTCTTGGTAGGCCATATTTTGAGCATGGTTATTTGATACGGTGGTGGCTACAGCATCCAATATTTGATTCTGGGATCCTAAGGCAAGTTGGTGGTGAACTAGGGCAGGCTGGATGAACTGGTTAACTAACACACCAATTGTATCCATGGATTCCATCAAAGTGGGGGGAGACCAAAGTCCAAAAGGAAGGAGTACAGGTCTTCAGAGGCGTACCTGGGACAGAGGCCAGGGATAGAGTGCATGGCTACTATGCCAGAATGAAGAAAAGAGTGGGCAGCAGCACAAGCTTGCTTGTAATTGAGAGAGAAAGTGGGAAGGGGGCCCACACTGGCCTAGGAGACAGAACCAGTACCATAGGATTTGAGGGGGCATTAGTGATGTCTTCTTCTAGAGGGGGACTAGAAGCTTTGGGTTGATTGGGTACTTCAGAAACAAAGGGAGAAGGACCAGAGAATGCGCACGGGAATGGGGTAACCCAGGGGCTTGCACCCTTGTAGTGAGCACCATTTTGTTGTGTTTGGCTCCAGGGGACAACATCCTGGAGGACACAGCGGGAAATCTTTATAACAAAAGATTTGAGGTTCAAAGGTAGCCTTGGGTTAGCCTTCAGGGCAAAATTAAGGACACATACCTTAATTTCCTGGAAAACAAGATGTAAAAGTCCTTTTGGCAGAAAGGACAGGAAGAGCTTGAAGATTATAAATGCCAACACAAATGTGGATAAACTTGGTTTTATTAGGAAAAATGATTCTACTTTAAATAGTAGGCAAGGGACGGTGATCACTCATTAGGAAGACAGAGTGGCTGAGGGGGTCATGTTGGGATGAGGTCATACCAGGATCAACCACAGACAGGTACAATAATCCAGAATGGGTGGATATTGAACCAGACCCATTTGCAGAAGGCAAGGGATTTCTGAAGTTAAATGCAAACCCAGCCAAATCTTTGCAACTATCACAATTTAAAGGCCATATCAAAATAGCATTAATTGAGCAATTTACAATATTGGATGAAGGATTGTAACCCATATTGGCATAAAATACCAAGACCTGAATTGACGTGTGCAGGGCGTTATTATATGTGAACTCTGCCATGGGTAGGTCAGCACACCAGTCATCTTGTTGTGTGTTGGTGTAGCAATGTAGGTAAACCTCTAAAATTTGGTTTACCCTCTCTGTTTGTCCATTGAATTGGGGGTGAAAAGCTGTGGAATGGCACAATTTGATACCAAGAATTCCAGTAAAAGCTTTCCAGAACTGAGAAATAAATTGGGGCCCGTGGTTGCTCATAATCTTCATTGGGATGACGTGTAGGGAGAAGATCCTATTCACAAACAACCTAGCTGTTTCCACTGAAGTAATTGTGGTTGAGCAAGGTTCAAATTGTGCCATTTTTGTGAAACAATCTACCACCACCATGATTGCATTAAACCCATTAGAATCAGGAAGTTCACCAATGAAATCAACTGACACAGACGTCCAGGGTCCTGCAGTAGGCTGCAGTGGAACCAGTAAACCAGCAGTCTTTTTCCGGCTTGCCTTGGACCAAACACATACCAGGCAGTCTCAAACAAAAGCTTCTACCTGCACTGTCAAACTCTTCCAAGAAAACTTTCAACAAATTAACTCCACTGTTTTGTTCTTCCCTGGGTGGCCTGCCATGGGGCAGGTGTGATTAGCCTCCATGATTTTATCCCAAATAGTCCCCTCTGGGACCCACAAGCAACTTTGATGGTATAGAATTGGCCCTATCTTGTGATAACCCTGCAGCTGGCCAACCAGATGTGCACATTCTAGTTCCAGTAACATATCATAGTCTTTGTACAGAGGATGTAAGAACTTAACTTTGGAATATAAGTCTAAGTCTGCGCCCTTGGTTAAAGACATGGTGGCAAGCGTAGCAGGCAGAGTTAATACAAAGGGGACTACAGTCTCATCTGGAATAAAAGTATGTGTGTTAAAATTGATGTCCATACTAGCATCTGGGAGATGGTAAGGGTTTCTGCTCAATGCATCTGCCAAGTGATTATCAATTCCCTTAATGAACTTATAGCAGAACTTGTATCTTGTCAGATTCCCATGCCATCTAGATTAGCAACCCAACAAACCCTGGGTTTACAATAATACAGAAGAGCTTTATGGTTGGGTTTTACTACAAATAGATGACACAATGACATGAGATGGTGATGCCAATGCCTTAACAATTCCACAACTGCCAACAATTCCTTGTTGTAAATCATGTAATTGCATTCCCAAGCCTCCATCTTTTGGGAGAAATATCCTACAGGTCTCTCAACATCATTGCCAGCAGTTTGTAGCAACACATCAGCCATAGCATATTTAGAGGCATTTGTGGAAACCACAAAAGGCAGCTCAGGATCCACATGTTTCAACACTGGGGAGGACAACAAAAATGCCTTGACTGCTGTGAACACATCTGCGCACTCAGGCGTTCAGACCAGAGTTGTCTTCCCGCTAGCTGAATACAAGGGGGCCTACACTTCAGAAAAATGAGGGGTAGACTTTTTCAAGAGGGTACAGGTACCCAGGAAACTGTAAAGTTGGGATACTGTTACAGGAGTAGCATACTCTCAAACTGCTGCTTCCTTGTCAGGGGCAATAGTGTGGCCATCCTCAAAGATAATATTACCCAAAAAGGTAACATTACATTTAAAGAATTCACACTTATCCTTTTGATGATAAAATTAGCCTGGAGGATGCTCTCTACAACTGCTGAAAGGTGGTCCTTATGTGACTCCTCAACTGGAGAGAACACCAAGATGTTTCCATGTACGTAGTGGCACATACACACAGGAGATCTCCTAAAACTGAGTCAAAAAACCGCTGAAAGCAAGCCAGGGCATTCTTCAATCCAAAAGGCATAACACAGAACTGAAGATAACTTTCTTTGTTTGGATCACCGTCAACCACTCCATTCCCTCTGAAATCCTATACTGATTGAATGCATTCATGTTAAAAAAGTAACAGTTTCAAGGCCCTGGGCAGGAATCAAACCTGCTCCTAGTGGCAACAGCGCCCATGTTGATACTAAAAATATTGAAAGTGACCATGTCAACACTTTTAATGTCAACACTATAGTGAAGTGACAACCTGGTTCTACATAATGTTGTCTCCTGGATGTTGACACTTTTTTAAGTAACAGCACACTTTACCCTGAACATTTTTAATACAAAAATATACTTTTAAATACTTTATTATACAAAAAATGACCCTGGAAAATTCATGAATGCAATAAAAAATTACTATAAGTAATAATATAAGGAGATATACACAACTATTCCAATTTACTATGTAAATTACACTCTTTATTATAAAATTATTTTTTATTCCCACAAAAATTAAAATTCCAATGAACCAAAAATAAAAATATTTTATATATCAGAATAACTAAAAAATATAAAAATTCTAATTTAAATTTATTATACTTTATATAAGCATAACTGAAAAAACCTCGTGCCTTAAAGATAAATTAACAGAAATTTAAGATATTTCTTACTAAACCACATTGAACCTGTATCTGAAACTTACCATTTAACCCTAAAAAGATTAGTACTATCCAAAAAAAAAAAATAAAAATTCAAAAGTGAAAACAATCCAGGAAAACCAAAGCAAAGTTTAATGGACTAATTGAAGCCACCAGCAAGAGCAGTTGCTACATCTCCAAGGCATTTTTTGATTTCTGCCACCTTATACTTCTTCTTCACTACCTTCTGAACGTCCTCCTGGTATTCCTGCTCCTTGGACTTCCTCTTCTTGGGGGCCATCTGGTTGGCCAGGTTGCAAAACTTGGAAACAGTCTGGGCCTGCTCCTCCTGTAGCCTCACAAAGAACTTGTTGTATTTGAGGTTGGACCCAAACTTCACCTTCATGTGCTTGTACCACACTTCCAGGCTGTAGGCGGTCTTCATTTCCCCCTTGAGGCAGGCAACCTGGTAATTCCAAGGGGCAGTGGCCCTGCTCTTTCCTCTCTAGGAAGTCACCTTCTTGCCTACCCATTGCCGCTCAAAGAAATCCAGGTAGCCTTTGAAGATTGTGGAGTGCTTCTTGATGTAAACATCTTCCAGGAGGGCCTCAAAGCCAATCCCAGTATGCTCCAGCTGCACAAAAGCCAAGGCAGCAAACTGTGTGATGGCAAAGCAGCACTTCCCTTTACCATCATTAAGATACTTGTTGAGAAGCTCCTTCTTGCTCTTGAGATTCTTGATGAGGGCCTGCCTAAAATGGAAGAAGCAGCCCTGTACTTCTTCATTGAAGGTGGCCTTGAAGTTCTGAACTGAGCTTGCTCAAAGTCCATTATGATTAACTTTGTCCCAAGTGAGCGCACATGATCTAGCTGCTCTGCGGCTAGGGTGGACTCATCCTTCTCAGCAGAGGAGGGATTGGCCCTTGTGGCGTGGGTGGGAGGAGGGAGCTGGTTGGTGGGAAGGGAGCTCAAAGCATCCTGGACAATTTTGAAGGCTCTGGCGTAGAATTCAGTCTTAGCACCAGGCAGAAGGAAGAACATCAAGGGGGATGACCTGTGCATTAAATTGGCCATGCAGGACCCAAAGCTGCTTGAAGATTGTTGGGCAGGTTTAAAATGTGCTGTCACATCGCCAGGTGGTAGCAGTGTTGAGCTTCTCCAGGTTTTGTGTTGTGGTGTAGGCAATAATCCTATCCTCCACTTCCTGCTCATTGTCATGGAGCAGGAACATCTCACCATCCTCAGTTTTTTTGAGGGCATCTGTGAGGACCAGGTCTTCAATGGTGGTGGCACTCTTGGCCAGGGGGCTTAAGGCTTGGCGCCTATCACTCACAAACTTGACCAACTGGGTGTGGGTTGGCACCTTCTTGAGGTTGGTGGGGGAGAGGTACTTGCACGCAAGCATAGCCAGCTGGGTTGGGGAAAGGTCCTTTGGAGGTGGGTGTGACCTAGACAAGATACCACTTGAGGAGGCAGGCTAATGGTGGTGTTGGGCATGATGCAGGTATGCTCGCCCTTGATGGTCTGTACCAGGTCCCAGCGCTCAGTATTGAGCTGCACTGGGCAGGAGCGGTCCTCACAGGTATAGTGCCAGCTGTTGAAGCCCCAGTTGGCATTATTGCATGAGAAGATGTAACCATTTGCCACCATGGCTGGCCCATCTTTGACACTCATGATGGGAAAAAACTTTGATAAGGTGGACGGAACCTTGAACTTCCTATTGACATTGCAGATATTGTGGGCCAACAGAGGGTCCCAGGGGCCAGTAGGAGCATGGCAGAAGCCAGGGAAGTAATTAGGGTGGGGCTTTGTATCATCCCCAGATGAACTTGAAGGGGGAGTTTGATGGTGGGGGGAAGAAGAAGGGGGCTTATCTTGGTGCTCCTCATGTGCAGGAGACTTATCCTTGGGTGGGGTCTTTTTGGCCTGGAGCCACTTCTTGGTTGGCTCCTTGTCTGAAGCCAAGTTATAGAAACTGTGATCCATAAGGGAACCATCAGTTTCACACTCCCCCAGTGGAGTGAGCAGGGCTCATCTTGGGAGAGGGCTCAGTGGAGGGCTTTGGGGAGGGCTTGGGAGTGATCTTCTTTGATGAGACAGGCTTCTTCTTGGTGGCTTTGGTGGGCTTAAAGGGACGCTTGGTTCCTTTGGGCTGCTTAGAGGTGTTCTTGTCCTAAAATAATAAGTAAAAGGGTTTAAAATAAAGCAAAGTATTTAAAAAACAAACAAAACAACTTAAAAAACATAATATATAAAAATTAAACCTTATAGGGTTTTATTGGCATTTAAAAGTTTTAAATACTTGTATAGTTTTTATTTTATTAAAGTTCTAAATAACAAGTTAAAAGTTAAGAGAAATATGTAAAATTATTATATTTAGATATAGATTTTATTTTAAAAATTAAAAAATATAAAAGAAAAAAGTTAAAAATACAACATATCAAAAAATCATATGATTTCAATGTGTAAAACATAATATTTTATATGTGAGAACTGAAAAGCGTCAGCATTATGGGTGTCAATTAGTAAAAAAGCTGATTTCTCACTGACAATTAGAAAAATTGTAGACATTATTATTGAAAACATTGTCACTGTCAACATTTTTTTTGAAAATTTACTATGAAAAAACATAGTATGCTTAATTAAATTTAAGTTGACTAGCAAATATTAACCGTTTTCTGTGTGTTTTTGTTCACATTGTCAAGGATCTGGATGTACAAGTATTCTGGCCACTGCCAACCCACTTAAAATCCAGTCATTGCCCAATTTGGTGCCCTCCTAATATACAGTTTGACATACCAGAAATGGCAACCAAGCAATATCACATGACTGTCCAAGTATCCAGTGACTCAAACCCATCCTGCACATGACCAACCCCTAGGTTTGATCCAACTAAATCTCTGCCACAGCTAAAGCTATATAAGTCTAATTATTATCCAATAAAATATACTTCTCTTATTTCTCAATTCCATGTTTGAAGCTTCCCTAAAAGGCGCTCCTCATCAACATAATAAAATTTAAAAAAAAACATATCAAAATAAGTAAAAAAATTATCAAAGTTCTTTAATTCTTTATTAAAAATTATATTTGGGTAGTGGTAATATGATATTTTACCATTGTATATATTGAAAGTTCTTAAGAAAGTTGTCTTCAGTAATGAAAAGAGTAAAGTGTTAACTTTGCCACTTACAACATTATCAATAAGAGGTGGCATAGTAATTTAGGCTTAATTGTGCCACTCTAATTTGCTTAACTCCACCCCAGCAGATGATCACAAGCAAATAAATGACATTTCTGAGTGTCAACATTATTTTTAATAATAAACTCTATAGTAAATTACATAGTAACTCACACTTAAATTATTAGATTGCTGTTAGCTACCAATCCACTTAATATATTAAAGCCAGAATAAGTGCCACACATATATTTATAAGATGAACATTTCAACAATCAGCTATATGTGCAATGTCTTTTTCTATATATTTGTTTAATAAAAAATATTTTTAAATGCACACTTAATTTTTTTACTGTAGATGTTTTTAGTTTTAGTATTGAAAATAAGTTTGGCTTAAAAAGTGTCAACATTGACACTTTTACGTCATAAAAACAAATAAAAAATAAACTAATTTTTATTAGTAAATGTAAAGAAAAAATCTGGTTTGATTGAGTTTTTTATTAAGCTTAAAATTAAATTGTGTCAAAATGGCCACAATTTTGTTGTGTTTTCTGGGTTTGCACCCCTGAACGCTTTAAAAAAGAATTAAGCTAGTGTGACTAGCAAAAAACATAGGAGATTTAGAGTTTTGAGTCAACAGTGACTGTGTCAACAAAGTGCAACATGGCCACTGTTGACATTATTATTTTTGACATGGGCGCTGTTGCCCTCCTAGCTGCAAGGTGGGGCTAGCAGGTGGAGGAGATTTGCCTGCACCTGGAATGGCTTCAAAAAACAAAAATCCAGGTGCAGTAACCATTCTCACCTTGGTGGCAGCTGTGGGGCCCATTATGGGCCCCAAAAGCTATGCCCAAGCCTTGGTGTTTTTGGCTGGGCCTGGGCAGGCTAATTTTAGCTGCCCAGTAAACTGAGTTCAAGCCCACCCTCCATCAAGTAATTTGGGGTTCCCAATTGGGAACCCCTTTTAATCAAGCTCCTTTGCCTCAAGAATGCCTGTCAAGCCAGTCCAAAAATGGAAACAAGATTGGAAAACCCCCATGACTCCTGAAGCCAAACCTCAAAACCACCAGCCAAGCCAAGATAGACCACCAAGAAGACAAAACACTGTTCCTGAAAACCCCAAGAATGACCATGAAGCAGCCAACCAAACAGCAGAACCTGAAATGCCAAGCCTTGCCACACAGATAGCACCAGAAGAATGCCCAGAGGCACTTGCATGTGAGTAAGTATACAAATCAGAAGCACCTGAAAAAGCTCTGTATTGTGATCCTTACCAATAAAGTTGTTATTAACCTTTGGTTCACCAATCTGTTTCCATACTTAATTTTGATACTCTTCCATCTGCAAACACCAAAGCGTCAGTACCCATCCACAGGGATAGATAGCCAGACCCCAGTTGAAAAAACTGAAGCCTTTGATTACTATTGCTCTCCCAACGCTCCATTTGGCCCTGTGCATTTCACTGAGTATCTCCCAAACCCTGATCACAAATCCTGGACCTTGAAAGACTTGCAGTGGTACACACGCCCAAATACTCCCAAGGAACCCTACCAAATTATCTGTGACAGCAAAGCAATCACCTTTTACTCTTTGATCTTCAACAGGAAATACAATAAGCCTGCCATCTATTTAGTACCAATGAAACCACCCTCTCACTCCCAAACCAACCATCTTAATCCCACCCAATTCTGATGCCATTGGCCAGAGTAGCCAATTCCTGGGAGTGCTTTATCTGGCGCTCACAGGGTTGATTGATTCTGAATTGCCAGCAGCCAGGCCCTGGGCTGTGGCTGGAAAGTCCCTTTCCTACCTGGTAAATTTAGGTCCCATCATCTGGTGGGCCATACCAGTACCTTCTTTGACTCCTCCCTCACCTGCTGGAGCTCCACGGTACTCCTGGTATCCTGACATTATGACAATCCACCCCGAAACTTGGTCACCTGGGCCCCAAGATGTTATTAGTACTTGGGGTTACTTGTATGTTTGTTTTTATGATTATCACTTAGTACTGTTATTTGTGGCTATCATAATTAATCTCCTCCATGTAGAAGAGAACATCCCAACCATGGGTGATTCCAAGGATGCTCCAGAGAGCAAAGACCCAACCACAGCAACCTCCTCCCAAGTACAGAACATTATTGTGAACCAAACCGCCTCCAGTGTGACCTTGCCCCAGATGGGAAAGCTCAGCCTAGAGGAAGCTAAAAGAGCCATGCTGGTACTGCAAATACACTTCCTAGCCAATGCTGCTGCCTACCCCAACAACACAGTCAAAGTCTTGGGAGTAGCCTCCATGCTAACAGGGGATGCCCTTGACTGGTTTGGCAAAGCCATCACCAGCAACGTAGGGTTTGCTTAGACTATGCTCAATTTGAGGCTGAACTAATGGCAACAAGAGAGGACAAGAACACCAGTCACTTTACCTTCATGACTCTGTTTGAGTTCAAGTAAAACAGCCACCCACTTCAGAACTATGTAGAAGAGTTCACCAAACTACAGACCTGTGCCATGCTGGATGATGAATTGGCTGACATACTATTCAGGAAGGGCCAGAACCCAGGCTTAAAGGACCTCCTCAAATGGCAACCACCAGATTTAACTCATTCTGCAAGTCAACTTACTATATGTTGACAATCAGAATTAAAAATACTTTAATATTGACAGCATTGAAAAGTCAAAATTAAGTTTTAACCCATGTAGATTACTAAATGTTGACACTTTTTTAATAAGCAGAAACCTGTTTCCTGAAAATTTTACTTAATAAAAAATTAAGCTTCAGAATACTTTTTAGGGTAATGTGACTACATAGATTTAAAAAATTCCATAAAAGAGTATACATGACAATTAAAAAAATTCATAAAATATTTTGTAACTGTGCTGTTTTAGCAGAGTTACATGGGGAGAAATATTTAGAAGATAGATAATAATCTTTATTGTGAGATAGTGATTATATAGTTCATGTGAATCAATGATAACAGGAACATGATTGGTGTACAAACGGCTGGATGAGAAGAAGGGGGAGGCTTGATCCTGATAATGAGTCAAGCACCAAAACGAGGTATCCACCATAAAGGATCATCATCTGTTCATGTTGTTGGATTTGGTAATTTGAGTTGACTTCCTAGTCTGGTTTTGAGTGACCAGATAATTGGATTGCAGGTCACAAACCCGCTTGGTTGGAACCTTGCTGGTGGGTCAAGCCTGCAGTTTTGATAAAAATACACTTCAAAAATAATTCACTATGAAATTAGCTATCTTTACTATAAGAATTTTTTCCCACTTATAAAAACAAAAAAGTCCATTACACAAAAAGATACTACATAAAATTTCACAAATTATAGGAAAATAAAATAACCAGAAACAGTAATATAAAGCATTTTCTTTATTGAAAACTACAAAAAACATATAATTTACTTGTAAAATACCAGTATAGGCCATGTAATACATTCTAAAGCATCAAACTATCAATTGAAAATCAATGATTTTATAAAAACAGTATCATAAATTATTAATGAGTTATTTAGAATAACTAGTTATTTAAAAATATTATACTAAAATATAAGAATTATATAAAAAAATTAGGCACTACTAAATAAATTTAATTAAAAGCTAGACTGTGATCACCTGGTTGCCATCTAAGAACTATGGCAATCTTCTTGATGTATTCCCCAATCTTGGAAAGCTTATATTTGGCCTTGACAACGCCCTTGATCTTCTCTTGATATTGTTTCTCTTTGGTAGTTCTCTTCTTCTTGGATGAGTTGTTCTCAATATCTCTGATGGATGTAGCAGTCTTCCCCTGTTGGACTTTGAGGTGCTCATAGAAGGTGTTGTATCTGGGCTTGATTCCAAAGGAGAACTTGATATGCTTATGGCAGCCCTCTAAAGATGAATTGGTTTTCATCTCATCCCTAAGAAATTTCTGATAGCAGTTCCTGTTGGCTTTGGCTCTGGGCTTGCTCTGGCGCTTAGTGACCTTACGTTAAATCCACTGTGGTTTGTAATATTCAATGAAAGGATAGAAGGCATCCTCATGTTTATTGGCATATGGATCCTGGCATAGGAGGTCAAAGGCTTGTCCAGTATGCTCTGGCTTTACAAAGGCTAGTGCTACAAACTGCTGAATTAAGAAATTGCACTTTCCTGATGTATCTAGACAGTGGAGCTTGCTGAGCTCAGGTAGACCCTTTGGTTGCCTGTTGACAGCCTGTCAATAATGGAAAAAACACCCCTGGACCTCTCCATCAAAGGTATTTACAAAAGCGTTATACTGGGCAGTTTCATAGTCCATGATTATAGTTAAAGGCCAGGTGCTTTATCATGAGCTTCTTGTTCTGTAGCAAGGGTGGCTTCATCCTTTTCCTCATCATCTGGATTGGCTTTAGTGTTATGGCCAGGGGGACTCTTTTTATTACTGGGTAGGGCTTTGATGCCCTCCTGAAGGATTTTAAAGGCCTTTGTGTAGATCTCTTCTGCTGCCCCAGGAAGCAGAAATTAGGTAAATGGGAGCACCTTGCCTTCAATAAGGGAATGTACAACCCATAGTTGGTAAAAAAAGGTGGGGGCATACTACAAAGGTACCGTCACATAACCAGGTCTATGAATCTCTTAACTGCTCCAGGTTCTGTTGTGTAGCATAGCATATAATTCTTGCTTTTGCTGTAGGCCCATCATCATGTAAAAAAATGCCTCATCACCATTGAACATCTTTAATTCCTCTGTCAATACTAACTCTCCTTGGACCATGGCAGATTTCTTATGGGGGAATAGATCACAGTGTTTGTCACATATGTACTTCACTAACTGGTTGCAGTCAGGAAATGAGCTTCAGGTTCTCATTAATTAGGTGTGTGGTGGTCTTAACTTCCAGATCAGGAGCCTTGACGTCTTTGGAGGCTGGAACCATTTGATAGAGGTACCACTTAAGAAGCTTTTCAATAAGATTGATTGGAGCATTGTATGTGTGCTCTCTTTTTTCACTAGTGACTTTATCCCATCCTTCTGTGTTGATCCTGGCAACGCAGCTTCTATCTTCACACACATAATGATTGCTTCTTCCTGCTCTCTTTTGGTTGTTGCAATTAAAAACATAGCCATCAAAGACTAAACTTGCATCTCCTTTGACAGACATTAGAGGGGAAAACCGAGGGAACTTCTTTGGGAGCTTAAACTCTCCTTTGACATTGCATATATTGTGAGCCTTTAGGGGATCCCATGTGCCAATTGGTGCTTGATGATAGTAAGACAGATAATCATCAGGATCTTCTTTATTGATACTTGATGAGAAAGATGGAGGTACAGATTTGTTGGGAGGTGGAGGGGAATTATCTGGAGTTGGATTCTTGCCCTTCTTGGACTGGGATGAGCTTGATTCCTTGGGGCTTGATTCATCTGGGCTTGACTGGGGTTCTGGACTCTTGGGTATCTTCTTTCTTCCTTGCTTGTTTAGTGGAACCTCATCTCCTTCTGATTGGTACCAGCTTGGAGAAGAGGAGGGGTCAGGGGAGGGCTCTTTTCTTTCAGGGTCTGGGGTCTTCTCCTTTGTCTTCTGATTCTTTGAGGCCTCTTTGGCTAGTTTTTTGTTGGGTTAGGGACTTTGGGCCTTTCCAGAGGCTTTGGGCACTTTCTTGGTTGTCTTGGGGTTCTTTTGTGGCTTCTTGGAAGATTTGTCCTACAATAATTAGAGTAGAGTTCATAAAGTAAGAATAATCATGTGAAATATGAATAAAATTAAATAATAATCACTTGTTTATTTTTTAATTAAATAGTTTATAGAAGTATGGAAGGTAATTTTAGAGCTAGTTTATTAGTAAAGAATAGAAAAAAACCATGTTTAAATAAAAAGTTATTATTCTGGTAGTCACAATAGTCAA
The DNA here is from genome assembly GCA_014839935.2 of Entomophthora muscae. Taxonomy (NCBI): domain Eukaryota; kingdom Fungi; phylum Entomophthoromycota; class Entomophthoromycetes; order Entomophthorales; family Entomophthoraceae; genus Entomophthora; species Entomophthora muscae. Next base: position 280,979 of record QTSX02001451.1, on the reverse strand, counting down.
AAATATTTAATTTTGTTTATCAGCATAAAAAACGCTTTACTTTTGACTGTTGACATACTGACAGTCAGCATTAAACTAGAAAAACACTATTTAAATCACTTATAAAGCTTAGTTGACATTTTCTGGAGTTGGTTTTTTAAGGCCAAAATTGATTATTTTTAAATTTAAAAATTTATAAATTTGCATATGTAACTTATTAAAACTAAATAATAGGGATTGTAGAGGGAAGTCTGAAGTACAGCCCTGGGTATTCTGGCCTGAATTACCATACCATTGTATGTGTGCTTTTTGTTAAGCAGCAGTGTTTTACTAATAAACCAGTGAAGGTGTCAACATTCAGGCAGTCAGTGTTCTTTTATAGTAACTCTCCTATTAAATCTTGCTTAAATTATGTCACTTTGTTTTCTTAGCCAAACCCCTTTGTTGCAATTTAGGTGCTGTGTTGATTTGAAACAAAGTCAACATTATAAATACATATATAATTTCTAGTTTTAACATATGCGTTTTGGCTTAAGTGGACTTCTGGAAATAAGCTATAGTTTATCCAGTGAATTTAAAATAACAGTAAATATCTAAATAATACAAAGAACACTATGAAAGTTAACATATGTCTTTGTTCAATGCTTATCTTAATATATTTTTAATAAAACAGTGGTATAAAATATAAAAAGTAGTTATTTTTAGAATATTGTGTATTTTATTAAGAAATTTATGGATTCTTATTTGGGGTTGACATCCAGATATTACTTACTGTAGTCAACCTTAATGTAAAAGTACAAAGAAACTTACCTTTTCATAGTAAATTATATTAGTTTTTTGGCTTAAAATTAAGCTTTTGTTTAAATGGTGTTGGCATTATGCCTGTTCCTTTTTAATTTTGCAATTCTGACTTAATAATTCTCTATGAAAAATTAGCTTAGTTTTGGAAATGCCTGATTCTGGCAAATAAATACTAAAGTAATTTTTTTGATGTTGAAATTTGTCAACATTCAGTAAGTTGACTTGCAGAATGAGTTAATTCTGGTGGTTGCCCCTCAAGCACCACTCCACACAGTTGTGTTAGAAGAACCAATTGTACTCTACCAAGGACTAAGCTTAAACCAAAAAAAACCAGCAGCACTGCCCCCCATGGACCCTGAGTGACCAGAAGCCCACCTGCGGCCAGACCAGCCATGAAACCCAAGGAGTTGCAACAACATTACAAAGACAGGTTGTGTTTCTACTGCTATGAAGCAGGGCACCAGACCAGGGCCTGTCCCAGAAGAAACCAAACTTTAAGCTCCCTTGCCCAATTAAACACCACCTCCCAGTCTTTTTAGTATATCATAGTGATCCTAGAAGTAGGAGATAAAGTATTTCATGAAAAGGCTTTCTTAGACACAGGATCTGATGAAAGTTTCATTGATCCTGCATTGGCATTCAAGCTAGGGCTCACCCCCTCAGATACTCAATTTCAAGTCACTATGGGAAAAGGTTCAGCTGATATTGGCCAAGAATGTAACCAACACCTCAAGTTGAAGATTGGGAAAAACACTTACTCCTCATCTTTTATCTTGTTGAAAGGATTATCTCACCCCTTAATAAATGGAGACTCCTGGGCTGAAAAGCATGGTGCAATCCTGAACTATTGTGACCAAACTGTAACCCTGGGAAAAGGACCTACCCCTGATACTGTACTTGTTCAGCTAAGCCCACACACAGCACCTCCCACAAAACTCATGACCATGTGGTTGGACCCGTGCTCAGGGGAGCTGCCCTCAGCCCTCAAGAAATGGGTCAGTGTCTTTAGCAAAGAGGCAGCAACTCAACTACCTGAGCACTCTATCTACAACCATGCCATTGATTTACTCCCTGATACACAACCTAGCCACGGACTCATCTATAGTTGCAACCACAAAGAACAAGTGGCCTTGAAAGCGTACATTGAAAACATGACCAAGAAAAGATTTATCTGAGTCTCAAAGGCCCATGCTCTTCCTTCCTTAATATTTGTTGGGAAGAAAGATGGGGGACAAGACCTTGTGTAAACTACCAGAAGCTGAACAAAATCACAGTGAAAACCCAATACCCCATACATAATGCCAATAACCTTTGTGACGTCTTGACTGGGGCGCAAGTATACTCTAAAGTTGACCTCTGAAACGAATTTCAACCAAATCTGAATCAAAGAAGGCAATGAATACAAAACGGTTTTCAAAACTTGGTATGGACTCTATGAATACCTGGTCATGCCTTTTGGGCTATGCAACGCCCCTAGCACCTTCCAGAGGATGATTAACTCAGTCCTTGGAGAATACCTCAACCAATTCTGTGGCGTACCTAAATGACATCCTGGATGTAGCAAAACACATGAAGACCACCTCCGCCACCTGGACCTCATATTGGAGAAACTAGCAGCAGCCAACCTCCACGTCAAAATCAAGAAGCGTGAGTTCATTCAACCTGAAGTAGAATTCTTGGGCTGCATAACACAAACTGGGGGATTTGCCTTGGCCCAAGATAAAGTGGACATGGTCACAGCCTGGCCCACCCCCACCTGTTGGAAAAATGTTAGGAGTTTCCTGGGTTTAGTAAACTATTGCAGAGAATTCATAAAAAATACCCTGATTACCCTGCCCCTGACCCGCCTTTGCTTGGACAAGGTCCCATTTGAGTGGACTCCTGACTGTACATCTGTCTTTGATGCCCTGAAAACAGTCTTCACTTCTTCACCTGTCCTGGCTATGCCTGACCATATAAAACCCTCCATCCTGGAAACTAACACTTTGGACTTTGCCCTGGGAGGGGTGCTTTTCAGTAAGAAGGTGATGATATGCTACATCCTGTAGCATATTACTCTAAAAAGATGATTCCTGCTTAAAGAAGCTATCTGATATATATGATAAAGAAATGCTTGCAATAATGAAAACCTTGAAGCATTGGCGCAGATACCTATGGTGCGCTGAGCACCCAGTAAAGGTCCTAACAGATCACAAAAACTTGGTTTACTTCTTCAAACCACGTCAGCTTAACCAACAACAAGCAAGATGGGCCCTAGAACTGGTAGACTATGTACTAGAAATTGACTATAAACCCTAAAAAGTAAACATTGTCCCTGTATGCCCTAAGCAGAAGAGCCAACCTGATCTCATCCTCCACTGAGCTGAGAGAACACAACACACATATCCTTGTTGGATACAACCAGTGGAATAATTCAGCTAAACTACCTGAAAATTGTCACTAAAAAATCAGACGTATTAGAAGCCCAGGCAAAGGACCCTATTGCCAAAACTATGGTCTCAGAACTCTCAACACAACTAGACAGCCCCCTGTAAAAAAGAGGTTACTCACTAAAAGGAACCACCCTACTGTTCTGAGGAATAATCTATATACCAGAAGGATTAGCTCAGATTTCTGTACTAAAGGACTATCATGACTCAGAACTAGCCAGCCACCTGGGCCGCCACAAAACCCTCTAAAGCATCAAAAGAAATTACCTGTGGCCCAAGATAGACACAGATGTTATCAACTATATTTAGGGCTGCAAGACATGCAGGCACACCAAAACAAGACGCTCTAAACCAGAAGGTCTCCTCTACCCCCTAGACATCCCTTCAGGCCCCTGGAAATTGATATCCATGGACTACATAGTTGAACTCCCACTCTCCATGGACTATAATAAAATCCTAGTAATGGTTGATTGTTTCACCAAAAGGGTTTACTTTGTCCCCACCACTACTCATTGCACCGCTGCTGAAACTGTCTGTCACTTTCATGACCAGATACTCACCCAACATGGAACCCCAGAAGAAATAGTGACAGACCAAGAACCATAGTTCACATCTCATTATTGGGCGCAAGTGATGAAAGACCTAGGAATCAAAAGATGTGTGTCCACTTCATATCACCCCCAGACCAACAGCCAAACCAAACAGGTAAACCAGATTTTGGGACAGTATCTCTGATGCTATGCAAACACAATCAAGACAACTGTGCAGACCTATTATCCACGGCCCAGTACACAAACAATTGCAAAGACCACGCGTCCACCAGGATGTCTCCCTTCAAAGTCAATTATGGATTTGACCCCACTTAGGACCCTAAGATTGGAAACCAGGAGTCTAACAAAGCAGGTAGAACCTGGATGAAACACATTCAAGAACATAGATGACCTGCTCCTGAAACCTAACCTGTGTCAGTACAGACCTATGAAGCCTTTGCTGACAAAAAGCAACTCCCTGGAAAACCACTAGAGATTGGGGACAAGGTCTATCTAGACTCAAAGAATATACCCCTAAATTTCCCATGACAGAAGTTAGCTCACCAAAGAAGTGGCCCCCATCAGATCACAGGCCAAGTAGGAAAAGTAGCCTACTGTCTGAAGTTACCAGACAACTGGAAAATATATGACATGTTCCATCAATCCTTGCTGTTCAAAAAGGATAGAACCTCTCTGCCCCACCAGAAAATGAAGACTGCACCTCCGCTGTGGTGATCCACATCTGTGTTGTTTTGCAGGCAAGGGTTGATTTGGCTTCAAATAAAGACAATATGCTGAAGAGTGACAATGTGTGGTTAGCTGGTGACGCTGTAAGCTAGTAGGTAACATAGGGCTACTAGGGGTAAGTAGGGTGAGCCTAGTAGGTTACATGGGACTACTGGGGTATAGTCCAAAGCAGCCATTCCTTCTGGCTGGGTGGAGGCAGCATCGGACTACCAGTAGGCAGATGTTACCTACACCCAGCAAGGAATTGGCTGATTTGGCTATAGTGCTTCACCTTGCAGGGAACTGTGGGTGCGGAAGGGTGAAGACTGAAATAGCAAGCAGGGAACTTTGTCTGTCTGTGGGGAGTAAGTTTTGGACCTCATGGCGGGTAACGTGGGCTGCCAGGGAGGGAAAGAGCTTTGAGGGCTCTACGTACCCTAATACACTTACAGGAGGTCTGTGAGCAAGCATCCTTCCTAACAGACTGGTAGGGTGTCCTTGTTTACGCCCCTATGGGAGCTTTGGGGAAACACAAAGTGAGCATTGGAGGTCATAGATTTGCTCAGAGGTGTCACCAAGGCGGTTTGCTTGGGGAAGCAAGCTGCAGAACTTGGTGTGATCAGGCCTCTGGGAAGTAGGGCTGATTACTCTGCAACTGAAAGCCCAGACTTAATCACCTGGGTGAGTAAAGACAACACATAGACATTAATCCATGGTTGGATGGCCTAAGTGGATTGCCACTTGCAAGGGCCCAGTCAAACACCAGTTCAATGTAGACTCATGCCTGGGTCTACAAGTTCTGGTAAAAGGGACTGAGATAAAGAACCAAGGTGGTTCATGGAATTAACAGAGAAGACTAGCAAGAGGGACTTTTTGATAAAAGTGAAGGCTAGTTGACAGACTGTTAATTAATATTGAATTGTGGGAACAAATGTGGTTCAGTGTGTGGAAGGAACAAAGGAGGTTCCTAGTGAGGATTTGTTGAGGAACTGGTTAAGGAGAAGCTGAGGAACAAGAAGATTGTGATGCAGGACTAGCTGATCATAATGCAGGATGGCCAAAGGATCAGAAGTTTGTGTTGAAGGACTGAAGAGCTGAGAGGATGTGAGTGCAGGACCAGGAGATAACCTGAAGGAACTAGCCAGACTGGATAAAGAGGCTGAAAGAACTATTTTAGTGTCTCTTGAGAGGAAAATAGATAAAAAGAAGCAGTTAAATAATAATTAAATACTGCCTGGTTATGATTAAAAAAAGAATTTAATATCATATAATGAAAAAGAGAGAGGAGAAAAATTAATATATAGTTTGTTGGAACTGTAAATTTATTTAAAAGAAGAATTAAGGAAGAAGGGAGCTAGAAAGAAGCTGGAAATAGAACAGAGAAACTGTGAGGGCAAAAGACGTGAATTTTGCCGAGAAAAACTAGGAGAGGAAAAAGGACAAGCAGCAAGCGGGTTCAAAGTTGCAAAACGTTTGGAAAACTATGGAGAAACGTTGTAAAATTGAGGGGTTGAAATTTGCCTAAGTAAAACATATGTGGAAGTGCTTGAGATTTGCCGGGGAAACATGGCAGGAATCACAGAAAACCCGTTTGAAACGCAGAGCAGTTGTTTACCTGGAGAAAGACAGCCTTGGGTTCAGACCAGGGTCAAGAGCAAGTCATCCAGGGAAACCTTTTTGGCAAAAGCGTTGAATCAAGGCGTGTGATTGGCTGTAAGCCAAAGTCTATTTGATCAGTGTTTTAGGGGCTTTAACTTAAGAGTTAAAGCCTAAAAAATGAGGAGCAAAAGCAGAAAATTCAGGGCTTTCCTTTGCTGAAGTAAGTTTTAAAGTTTAATATATTATAGAAGGAGAAAAACTGGATAGTTTAAGCTTTGAAAAAACCAGAGTTCTAAGAGAGGTTTTTGGTCTGAAACAAGGGGCTATAAAAGGGAGAGCTATCTGAGACTCTTCAGGGACTGGATCAAGTGGATTAAAAAGGCCACAAAAGCTACAAAAGGAGCCAAAGACCAAGGGTAGGAAGATAGAGCTAGAACAGACCTCAGGAGCCAAAAAAAAAAAAACCCAAGACAAGGTGCATGAGCACAAGACCAAAGTGCAGGAGCCCAAGACCAAGGAGCAGGAGCCAAAGACCAAGTACAAGGAGTCCAAGAGATTGTTAAAAGGACTCCAAGTACTGGCACAAAACCCCTATTATTCCCTATCCCAAGGCCATATATCAGAAGGTTTCTAAGGGGATCTTCCTTCTGACCGTGAATAAAACGCCTATTACAACCCCTACCCAAATTTCCCACGTTAAAAAAGAATATAAGTTCTATGAGTCAATTACCCCACATTTTCTATCCTAGCCCAGGGAACAAGGAATCCTATTGCCTAGGGTACAGGAAGTTTGCCTCTAGTAAGTCTGCCCAGGAGGAGTGGGAAAAGGTGACTAGGCATCTTGAAATGACAGATGGAGGAAGGGAGTTTATTGGGGGAGAGTTTGCTAGACTATTAAAGGATTGGTATCAGCCTACAGAAGGGCTAGCGCCTGCTGAAGTACAAGTGTATGGTGGAGACGCTTGCCTAGTGATTGGGAAGGTACTTGAAGAGTTTGCTCTTATGCAGGCCAAGTATAAGCTCCTAATCAACCATTCACCACTGTTGGAGAATGAAAACTCCTCCAAACTGGTCCCTGGCTATGACCCAGGACACACTTTGGGGACTGGTGACCAGGAACACCACATCTGCCCATCCTGGTAGGAAGATTCCTTGAACACAAAGTAGAGTATATACACGGCAACTGTACCCACTACCACAAGCCATAGTACTACGTCAGGAGGCTAGGATACCTGCCCAAGGAAAGCACCTGGGAACCAGCTGACAATCTCACCAATGCAGCTGATGCTGTTTTGCCAGTATTGAGAGAAAAAGAAAGCCAAGTCTGGCTTAGAAGGGGATAGTGTTATGAAAGTAACAGTTTCAAGGCCTCAGCCGGGAATCAAACCCGCTCCTAGCCACCATGTCAGGATACCAAGAGTACTGTGGAGCTCCAGCAGGTGAGGGAGAAGTCAAAGAAGGTACTGGCATGGCCCACCAGATGATGGGACCTAACTTTACCAGGTAGGAAAGGGCCTTCCCAGCCACAGCCCAGGGTCCGGCTGCTGGCAAGGCAGAGTCAATCAATCCTGTGAGTGCCAGGTAAAGCACTCCCAGGAACTGACTACCCTGGCCAGTGGCATCAGAAGTGGGGGGTTGAGATGGTTGGTTTGGGTGTTGGGGGTGGTTCCATGGGGACCAAGTAGGAAGCAGGATTGTTGTACTTTCTGTTGAAGATCAAAGGGTAGATGGTGATTGCTTTGCTGTCACGGACAATTTGGTAGGGTTCCTTGGGCGCGTTTGGGCAGGTGTACTGTAAATTCAGAACCTGAACATAAAAATGCAGGATTTTCAAATCCTTGGTCCAAATTTTGAATCACTTTTGCAGGCAACTCAGCTGAGTGAAAAATAAAATATTTAATAAAATCAAACATTCGATTTGACTTTTTTTGATTTATTTAAATTGGAAAATTTTGAATCTCTTGAGCAGATAACTCAGCTAACAAAAGACAAAACCCAGCAAACAAATGTGGGATACATGAATCAGAGATGCGGGATTATAATGTACAATTTGAGATTTCCTGTATTTCAAACAAATCATAGACATCATGTAAAACTTAAAAAATCTGAAATTGCAGGATTGTCAAATCCAAGAACCAAGTTTCAAAATATAATTAGAAATAAAAATTTGGTGTAAAAAGGATGTTAAAGGATCTAGAGTGGACTTGTGCTGATTCTTTTAGGAATCACAGGCATTCTCAAAAATCACCCTATTCCAATTTAGGACAGCTAAAATTTAGATCATAATATTCACAAAATTAACATATATAACAAAAAAGTTGACTAAAATATACATTCCTCTTCTTGAGTTTAAAATTTAAATAAAAATTTATTATGCCTTCCTTCCATAACAACCAAGTCAATGAGCTGTTCCCTGGCCTTGACAAAATCATGAAGGACTATGCAGGGTCTCTTAACAGTGAAGCCTCTGTCTATGGCCACTCCCAACCTGCAGGCCCCTCTGCAAGCCCCACCCAGGAGTCTGTTCTTTCTCTTGCAACTTCCAGCATGGCTCTGTTTGCCCACCATGCACAGGCAGCTGCCAACCCAAATCCCTTATCAGCAATGGCATCTAGAACCAGCCATTTTAGCCAAGGGGTCACCCAGAGAGCCCAGGACCCTAAAACAGCCAATCAGATGGCATTGACCAGTTCCCAAGATGAACACATCCCTCCTCCAGCCAATTAGCCTGCAAGATGCAAAAGAAAACTAATCACTCTGGAGATTGTTCTCAAAATGGTTGAAAAGCAAGGGAAGCTTATGTCCCTTGGGGAAATTGCAGCCGCAATGGGGTTTGCAAAGTCCACTGTGGCTGCAACCCTGTGAGCCCATGCCAACTGTGGCCCCCTACCAAAAAGACCCCAACTGGTGCCCGTACTTCAACCAAGGGTGATACAGTTCATCCCATTATGATGGCCATTATGGAATGTGACCCACAGATGCCCCTGGTCCAGGTACAACTCCAGTTGGGACTCCACGGCATATTAACCAACAAAAGAACAGTGAATTTGTGGATGCACAGAGTTGTGGTTGCTGCTAGAATCTTGTCCAATCAAGTTCTCAGTGGCCCCATTTTGGTGGACACTGACCCCTACAATTCAACTATTATTAATTTTATCAAAGGGAGGGCAATGAGGGCCTGTAATGACGTAATCTTCATGTTGTATGCTAAGATATCTGCAAGTATCCAAGACTTTGGAGAGAAGCTTATCCAGTATGATGTGTAAAAGCACAGCCCAATATTGTATTGGTTTGTCAGTGTTTTATTGGTAGTTTCCCCATTGGGCGTCAATTATTACTTGGCAATATTGAACACTGCAGATGGTTATGCCTACCAGACGGAGCTCAAGGCCATGCTGGAGGAGTGAGCCACACAAAACACTGTGCACACAGTTGTACTGAGTGCAGAGATGGAGCAGCAGGAATGGGCAACCCAAGAAATCAGGGCTGTGGGGCATACCTGCTGGTCCTACCCCATCAGCTACGCCAACATGCATCTTGCAGATGTATGTCTCTACAATTTTGGTTCTGCCCTCAGGCGCTTAAAGCCTGCCACCTACAACAAACTATACACCCAAATTGATAAGGGGTATGAGCTTTTCCCTTCTGCTGTCCGTCCAGGACTTATTTAATCTCATCATCTTCTATACAAGTGATAGTGATAAGTCCAGAAAGGACCCCTGTCTCCCCCCACGCCAGTCCATCTGTTTTGTCAAGCCAGTATATGTGACAGAAGAAGAATTTGAGTAATTGAAGCAATCAGCTCTTGCTGCCCCTTCCCAGTCAACAAATCCTGCCTCCCCAACCCCCCATCAAGCCACCTGCCTTCCAACCCTGACTCCCAAACCACCACCTATTCCCTCACCACTATCTCTGATGCCGTCCCTTTCATAGGTGCAGATGAAGGCAATGTTCATTCCGCCCATTCCCTCCCATTCCTGTCCTTTGATTAGTAAATAAATCTTTTCTTTGTGACAACTTATTAAAATTGATATCTCTCTTTCAGTTCATAATTATTAATATATTTTTTACATTATTAGAATTTCCCATAGCTAATAAAATGTTGTACATTTTACAAATAGCTTAAAATTATGAGCATACATATTTATCATCATCATTAATAAATTAAAGACAATTAACGTAAATAATGCATTAGAATATTGCAATTAGACGTCAACTCTTGATAATTTGATATTATTTACATAACTCAATGCATTTTGTTTAATAAAATCCATTTTAAATTTGGCCTTTTCCATATTAATTTAATGAAATGGACTGTGTTTATATTAGGGCCATTAACACTTAGTACAAATATTGAAAATTAGTGCATTTTATAGCCTGTATATTTACCTATTGGTAATAATTATATAGACTTTTTAGTTGGATTTTACAAGGTAATAATAATGTAATGTGTTAACAAATTACTGTTTATTGTCATTAATTGGCTGATTTTCTTTGCTGTGGCAATTGTGTATTTTCTGATATTTACGCACTAGTATCTAATTGGTTGGCTTCACATCCAATCACACAGGCAATAGGAAAACAAGCCGCCACCCTGACCACATCCTGTCTTGGGGTGGTAGCTTGTTTTTATATTGCCTGTGTGATTGGATGTGAAACCAACCAATTGGATACTAGTGCGTAAATATCAGAAAATGCACAATTGCCACAGCAAAGAAAATCAGCCAATTAGTGACAATAAACAGTACTTTTTAACACATTACATTATTATTACCTTGCAAAATCCAACTAAAAAGTTTATAGAATTATTACCAATAGACAAATATACAGGCTGTAAAATGCACTAATTTTCAATATTTGTACTAAGCGTTAATGGCTCTCTAATATAAACACAGTCCATTTCATTAAATTATAATGGAAAAGACCAAGTTTACAATGGATTTCATTAAACAAAATGCATTGAGTTATGCACATAATATCAAAATATCAAGAGTTGACGTCTAATTGCAATATTCTAATGCAATATTTACATTTTTTGTCTTTGATTTATTAATGATGATGAAAAATATGTCTGCATTGAAGATAGTACTATAAAAACCAGTTTTTTGATGGAATTCAAACAAAATGTTAACAATCTATAACTTGATCAAAAAATTAGAAGCACACCTGCAAAAGGTTGTTAAAATAGAAAAAAATATCAGGGAAATAGTGACAGGAAAGCTGGGTAACAAGGGCCAGCCACTAATCCAGTCAAAAGAAGATGCTCTGGATAAATTGGGAAATATTATAGATGAAAAGAACAAAGAAGCATTACTTAATATACAGGGAACAATTTTACCAAGTCTAAAGTTCAACAACACGGCCTACAATTTGTGGGAGTTCTGGCAGGGGGTCAAAGAAAACAATAAGATCTAACTAATTGAAGGAATTAAAAAACAAAAGGAAATTAGCACCAATAAAGAGGAAAATAATCAAATAGAAACAGATGAAAATGAAACACAATCAAGAAGCAGAAGCGCTTCAAGAAATACAGAAACTTTATCAAATGAAAACCAAGAATAAACACAAGTAGAAAGAAAGATAAGAAAAATTCAGCCTAGAAAAATTAATGAAGAGCATCCAACGCTCATGAAGTTTGCCAAAGTGGCGCCTGTGGCTGAGGGGGCCACAGGGGAAACAATTAGTAAGTCTTTTTATGTTTTACTTATATTTATTTTAGTCATCACCAGGAATGGGGATGAGGTCGCGGAAGTGGCGGCTTTTACGCTAAGTTGGTTTTACGGGGGTTACCAGTCACTGGTGGCCCCTGTAAAACAAATAAAATAAACCAAATAAATAAAATAATTCAACAGAATATGAATAATTTTTTTAATATTTAAGCTCAAGATAGGGAATATTTACCATCTTCGGGGTGCTTGCCATGGATAAGGGAAGCATATGAAATAAGATCAAATATCAAAATCAAAGAAATTAATGAAATTTGCAGAGGATATCAAACTGAACTTCAATGAATACATATACAAAAGCATTCAAAGATTTCCCTTCACAAACATCAACAAATATGAAAAGAATTTAATAAAAAGCAACTTTCAAATAGGAAATTAATATTTGAAAACTGCAATTTTCAATGAAGTATTTAGGCACTGTCAAATAAAGTTGGTGATGCAGTCCTTGTGAATAATTTTAAACCTTTATTTATTTTGTTTGCCAAGGCCTGGGGGGCTGATACAAGTTGGGCGCCCCCCAGAACCCTCTTCAAGTTCAATCAAACATCCTATATTAATAGGTTAGTTCAAACTTTCAAAAAATTATGCATGTTCTTGGACAAGTATACCTTGCAGAGAATCCATGTTGCAGTATACCTGGGCATCCTCCTACACGGCATATTAAAAACCAACATCAAAAAGTTGGAGGATGTACCTATTCACATGGATATTTGCCGCGTAGCCCTCAACCGCCAGAAGACACCACAGGGATATAGGACAGTCAAGCACGTCCTGTATGACTCCTTTGCATTGGCAACATTATACGGGTACTACATGCCCCCTGAAAAAAACCTATTAATTGATTCCCTCACCCGCCTGCCTTTTATCAAACAATCAACAACCACTGGGGTACAGGGCGCCACCCCTCTAGCAATTGCATCCAGGGTTGTCCACCACGTACAGAAGAGTACATGGATCCAATTAGATGCTTTAGCCAAAAAATTGTTTTTGGGGTATAATTCCCCAGAATAATTGCATTCCCTTTGCAATCAACATCCCCCAAAAAATATTTTCCCCTTGCAAATTAAATTTTTTTACCTTTTTATATTTTAATACAAATTTTTTAATATTAAAATATGTAATATTAAAATTTTACTATAAAATTTTTAATATTACATATTTAAATATTAAAAAATTTAGTATCTAAAAGTTAATATTAAAATTTTAATAATACATATTACAATAATAAAATTTTTAATATTAAATATTTCAATATTGAATAAATCACGTTTTAATAAAATTGTTATATTTCAATTATTTAAACTTTAATATTTAACTTTTAAGATTTATAATTATACTTTTACTTTTAATATTTTAATTTTAAATTTAAATTTTAGTATGTAAATTATAATATTAATATATCTAAATATATTACAAGGCATTAGTTAAAGTTGCAACCACCTCAAATATTAAAAATAAGTTAAAAATATTTTTATTTATTAGCTCATTGAGTACAGGTTTATTTATCACAAAGATAAACATCAAGAATTGAATTTATCCGCATCATGTGGCCTGCTCCACTATTGTTCTAAACAAATAATTGTTTAGAACTCAAATTTGCTTTCCCTTGTAATGTGATTTGATAAACATATTTGATATACTTGACCCACGTTCTAAGTACTAATTAGTAAGCAATAATGAAAATCATTGGTTGCTGTGTTGTGTGGTTATAGTGGCACTGAAATAACAAGGATTAGATGATGACCTGCAAGGTCCAATTTGTGGCTTAGCAAAGCCAAAGTACCGACAAGGATTTACAATTATTTAAATAAAATTAATTTATTTCTATCTTTTTTAATTTATTTATTTGTTAGTGAAAAAGCCAATAATAATATTCAGTGCATTATAATAAAAATATATTCCTCATACATAGTATAATTAATTTTACTTACCTTTTCTATGTATTCTTATATGTCTATAATACATTCAAACGTCACATTATTATATATAAATAATAATTGTTGAGTCCTAATAAAAACAAACTAAATAAAATTAAAACTAAATAAAACCCAGAGCGCTCATTTATCTGATTGGCTTGGAGGCCAGGGCTTTAGGGAGGAAGGATTCTGAGTGCTCATAGAAAGCCGCCACCACATTGGGTGGCATTGCAAATTGGCTGATCTTGAGAATGTTGAAGAGGTCCTCTGTGTCCTGAGGAAGGCCTTGTTTCAACTTATTCTTGATCCAACCAAACACCTCCTCAATTGGATTCAGGAATGGAGAATGGGGCAGAAGGAAGAGGAGTCTCAAAGGGCAGTCTGCAAGGCAGTGGCTGGCAGAATGGCTGTTTCTGTTGATGGGGAGGGGAACTTGGACACAACCAGATCCACTTTGTGAAGCCCAACATTATCAAGCACAACAATGTTGGTTGTGCCACTGTAATTTATCTGAAGGTACTCCTTGACAGCTCAGAGAAAATTGAGATAGGTCCCGCTGTTATGGGAGTCTTTAATCATCTGATACTGGTCCAACCCGCAAGGACCAAAAAGCGCAACCATGGAATAGGTCTGGGAACGGACAGCTGCACAATGGGCTACGCTGTCCTTGGACCCCTTCTTGACCCACCCATGCCTAGACCTGAGTGAGGAGGAAAACAACAATTTGTTGATATAGAAGAACTGGACATTCCCAGTCTCTTTTAGTGCCAGATATGTCTTGATAAAAATATGTCAATCCTTGATGGTCTTTTCACTGTTCCTATTGTACAGCAGAAACTCCCAGTATCTTTCACAGGAGAAGCCCAAATCAACCATTTCTTTGTATACAAGGGTTTTGGAAACAGAAAGCCCAAACTCTGTGGCAAGCATTGATTGGACAGCAAGTGTGTCCTGGTGGCAATCCTTGGCTGCCCACTGCTTGATTGCATCAATATGAATGGGCTGAAGGAGTTTGGGCTGCCGCTTAGCCTTGGTGGATTAGGCAATTTGCCCGGTGTTGCCATACTTGGTGTTGATGTTAGCAATGTATCTGGCCGTGATACCAAATTGGGACGCAATATCCCAAACTGCCATTCCCCCATTCAAGCAGTTGGGAAGAGCTTCACGCTCACTATCCCTCAACCAATGCCAGCCCTTGGCAGGTACCACGGCATCCTTGCTACCAGGCTCAACACAGGGGATGGGGACCTTTGTGTAGAAGGTGGGATCACACTTGCTTGCAGTGGTGCCTTCAATGGTTGAATACACAATAGGCGCAGATGGTTCCTCAGTTGTGGCCAATGGCTGATAGGTGGTGTCAAAGACGCAGGGGCAGGAAGTAGCAACTCTTGGGTCAAGAGTGCAGGGCCAGGTGATAACTGGGTATACAGTGGAGGTGTAAGTAACCTCAGTGTTCCCAGTGACCCTGGTGTAGGAGACTTTTGTGGCAGGCCTTGAGAGTGGCTTCTGTCTGGGATTTAGAGCTGGTTGATTGGGCTTGGGATGCAGGAGGTGGTTGGCTGGCAATGACACCTTGGGAGGCCTGTGTATTGGCATGACTCCCCTCAAGTTGGGTTCTGGGTCTGTTCTTGGACCCTCTGGGACGCCCTTGTGAACAGGCTGCCCCACGGGCTGGTGCAGGAGTGGGTTGGGAATGCAATTGATGGTCCATAAAAATAAAATAAAAATATATATTTTAGATTAAATATGGATTTATTTGGAGTTATTGGTTTAGTTGTGGGTAGTTATTTTCTCTTGAGTTAGCCTTTGAATAGTAACAGAGTTTCTATATCTGTGATTTGAAGTGAATAATATTGTATACTTTCTGGGTTTGGATGATTTTAAAGTTTAATAACTTTTTATGTCTAATTATGGTTATTGAGATTGAATTTTTAGTTTGATTTTAGTTGTGGTGGAGCTTCTTTATTTGGGTTGGTGTTTCATAGTGTGCTTAGTGTACATTAAATTTGGATTCCAGTTTCTGCAATTGTTATCTGAGTTTACTAGTGGCATTCAAAAGTGATTTGAAATTTGGTTTGTGGATTTGACAATCTTGCAATTTCAAAAAACATAGTAAACTTAATGAAAATTGTTGATGGATTTGAATACTTCAAATCTGATTCCAGTTAATTCCTTTTGTCCATTGGAAATATGCAGCTCTGACTTGAACTTTGCAAAGTGTCTATGAGTTCCTGCATTTTAAAATATTTAAATAAATATTCAAAAAAATCAATTTAATTAAAAAAAGACCATTCCTGCAAAAGTGATTCAAAATTTGGACCAAGGATTTGACAATCCTGAATTTTTATGTTCAGGTTCTGAATTTACAGTACCACTGCAAGTCTTCCAATGTCCAGGGTTTGTGGTCAGGATTAGCGGAGATACTCAGTGAAATGCACAGGGCCAAATGGAGCGTTGGGTGGACGGTAGTAATCAAAGGCTTTAGTTTTGTCAACTGGAGTCTGACTATCTATCCCAGTGGATGGGTGCTGACACTTGGTGTATGCAGATGAAAGAGTATCAAAAATAGGTTGGAAACAGATTGGTGAACCAAAGGTTCATAACAACTTTATTTGGTAAGGATGACAATACAGAACTTTTTAAGTGCTTCTGATTTATATACTTACTCACATACAGGTGCCTCTGGGCATTCTGCTGGTGCTAACTGTATGGCAAGGCTTGGAATCTCAGGTTCTGCTGTTTGGTTGGCTGCTTCATGGTCATTTTTGGGGTTTTCAGGAACAGTTGTTTGGCTTTTTGGTGGTCCATCTTGGCTTGGCTGGCCATTGATTCTGACAGGTTTTGCTTCTGGGGCTATGGGTTTTTTTTTTCAATTTGATCACCATTTTGGGACTGGCTTGACAGGCTCTCTTGAGCCCAAAGAACTTGATTAAAAAGGGGTCCCCAATTGGGAACCTCTTTTTAATCAAGTTCTTTGCGCTCAGGAGTGCCTTTCAAGCCAGTCCCAAAATGGTGATCAAATTGAAAAAAACCCATAGCCCCAGAAGCCAAACCTGCCAGAATCAATGGCCAGCCAAGCCAAGATGGACCACCAAGAAGCCAAACAACTGTTCCTGAAAACCCCAAAAATGACCATGAAGCAGCCAACTAAACAGCAGAGCCTGAAATGCCAAGCCTTGCCAAACAGCTAGCACTAGAAGAATGCCCAGAGGCACTTGCATGTGAGTAAGTATACAAATCAGAAGCACCTGAAAAAGCTCTGTATTGTCATCCTTACCAATAAAGTTGTTATTAACCTTTGGTTCACCAATCTGTTTCCATAATTATTTGTGATACTCTTCCATCTGCAAACACCAAAGTGCCTTTACCCATCCACAGGGATAGAATAGCCAGACTCCAGTTGACAAAACTGAAGCCTTTGACTACTATTGCCCTCCCAACGCTCCATTTGGCCCTGTGCATTTCACTGAGTATCTCCCAAACCCTGATCACAAACCCTGGACTCTGGAAAACTTGCAGTGGTACACACACCCAAACGCTCCCAATGAACCCTACCAAATTGTCTGTGATGGCAAAGCAATCACCATTTACCCTTTGATCTTCAACAGGAAATACAACAATCCTGATGCTTATCTGGTCCCCATGGAACTACCCCCAACACCCAAACTGACCATCTCAACCCCTCCACTTCTGATACCACTGGCCAGAGTAGTCAATTCCTGGGAGTTCTTTATCTGGTGCTTATGGGGTTGATTGATTCTGACTTGCCAGTGGCCAGGCCCTGGGCTGAGGCTGGGAAGGCCCTTACCTACCTGGTAAAGTTAGGTCTCATCATCTGGTGGACCATGCCAGTACCTGCTTTGACTCCTCCCTCACCTGCTGGAGCTTCACAATACTCCTGGTATCCTGACAATTCAAGAGGTCAAGTTTTAAGAATACCTTTGCCTTCTCAACACACCGGGAATTTTGTGCTTTGAGAGGCAAAGGGTAGGGGTAAGGGAACATGATGTTGTTCAAATTTCCATAGTTAACCCAAGGTCTAAGAGACCCATCAGATTTTTGGACAAACAACAACAAAGAGCAAATTGATGAAGCTTTCTTAAAGATATATCTTTTTGACAACATGTCACAAGTCCACTCCTCAAAACATGCATCCTCCTTTAAAGTCAAAGGGTAAATAGGAGACATAATACAATACAAATAAGATCAACAGTAACTTTAAAGTCAAAATCAAAAAGAGTATGCTTGGGGAGAACCTCTCCCCTAGTGGCGTCAAATGCCGCAGACCAAGGCTGATGTCATGCTGGTAAGTCTGAACTCACAGGTGTAGGAACAGGAACCAACTGGATTGTCTGTGAAGACTGCTCTAATTCTGACATATCTAACAACAGTATACAAATGGTAATGCCTGAAGAGTGGTCCACTTGTAATGTATTTTCTTTTAGCAGAGTTGATACATTATGATCCCACTTCCAGCCTACTCCTAAGATTATAGAGTGCATAAGAGTATAGCATATGTAGAACCTTGCATTAAAAGATTAACCCACGACTACAAATGCCACTAATTTCTTAAGTTGGTAAGATGAAAATGTTTGACAGTTTCCATCCCTAACCAGCATTCCAGGATGATAATTGAGTTATAACAAATTTGGCTGTCTCAAAACTCATAAAATTCTCAGAAGCACCAGTATCCAACATAATGGCTGACCAGAATATAGTTTGGCTGTTATCAAGGCTACCATAAAACAAGAAGTAACCAGAAGTAGATTTATTTGCTGCAAACAATGCAATCTCAGCAGGATCTTGCTTCTCCTTGGTGGTACAGGCTGCGGCTAAGGAGGCAGGGTGCTCATGAAAGTAATGCTCAATTATTTCTTGGACAGCTTCAGGGAGGACAGGACAATCACAATCAATGAGGACAAGAGGCAACTCCTTGGACTTGACTACCAAAGACTTTGCGGCCATGACATTTTGAAGCATAGCCAACAAACTCTTGGTGGTTGCCACCACTGGCACTTTGTTTAACTTGGCAGGTTTGTTCAAAATTTCCAATTGCAACTGAGAAAAAACGTGAAGGGAGCAATCCCAACTCTGACTAGTCAATACCCCCACAGAACAATTGTCAGAAAACCAAGAGCATACAGCAGGTGTGGCTTCAATTTCCATAGCACCTTGTTTGGAAGTTGACAGATTTGAGATCAGAGAAAGAATTTGGCTTACCAGGGCCTAAGTTATGGTTAACAGGAAATCCCAAACTTACTCTCCTGGGCAGTCTAGTCAACTGCTGACCACAATTCTGAGAGCTTATTGACTCCAGGAACATCAATAATACAGCAGTAGGCAAGAAACTGAGGAAGAAATACTGAGAGCGGAGTAGTACCCTGCTGGAAGGCATAAAAACTTACAATATACTTTGAGCTCCTCAATATATACACACACATTATTTAACAAAGGGTAGAAAGATGCACTTATCAGTTAAAACACGTGTATTGCGCTCCACTGCAGACAACTCCATTTGCAAGCATTCTCTGAAACCTTTGTCATCACATGGTAAACTTGAGATTTGTGACTAAGGCTAGAACCAGAATAGAATGATAAGGCTGACAAAACTCCACACAAAATTTAATCAGTGGGTGGAGCAGGAAAATAATCCAGACAACAAAATAACATGACGCAACAGAAATAAAAAACAGATGATCCAGTCTCAACAACTGTTACTGGAGATGGAAACTACAAATTAAAGAAGAGCCTGAACTGAAAACTTAGAAAAGAACTGATGTAAATAAACATGGTAAACATAGATATCTCAACAGAACTGGAGAAAAGAAACACAAATCTATGACAAACTTCTTCCAAAAACTCAGACATAGAAGAGTTGAGTAATGTGATGGAAATTGCTGGATAATAAAAGCTGTCTCCAAGTGGTGGGGAATCACCACTGTGACGGTCCACATGTTTGGTGGTTTGCAGGCAGGGCTTATGTTGGTCAAGTAGACATTTAGTGAATTTTGTTGAAGAAGT
Source organism: Entomophthora muscae (assembly GCA_014839935.2). Lineage (NCBI taxonomy): Eukaryota > Fungi > Entomophthoromycota > Entomophthoromycetes > Entomophthorales > Entomophthoraceae > Entomophthora > Entomophthora muscae. The sequence continues at coordinate 261,252 of QTSX02001451.1, read as the reverse complement.
AGCTGTAGGGCTGGTCTGAGCTGTTGGAGACTGAAATGAGCTGGCCAAAGAACTAGAAGATGATGGTGAAGGACTGGTGGTCTAAAGAAATGAGCCAAGATTTTACCAAATTGATTTGCCAAAGTGGGAAAATGTGGAATGTTTTGCCTTGGTTTAGTAGCAAAATCAAGAAGGAATGTGGATAGAATTGTGGGTAAGATATTTATTAATTAAATTCCTAGGATAGATGAAGGTATGTTTCTATGAGAGCTGGATACAAAGCTGTTTTGATGGGATGTTTTCCTTGGAGTTTACTATATTTGTAAATATATGGGAAAAACATTGAAGAGGTCCAAAAAGAACAATTTAAATAGTATTCTGATATTTAAATTGGTTTAGGTTGAATGCAGGGAAGACTGGTGCTGAAATAGTGAACTGATTGACGCTTTGGTGCACAAAGAGTTGTTGATTTGAGCGGTTTAAGTGATGGAAATTGATTTCTTAGTTGGATCCTGGTGGAACTTCAGAAATGGTCTATTTCTGCGTTCTGCATTCATTGGTTGAGTTCTAGCATGTTTCCTGATGCATATTATTGGTTAGAAGCAAAAAGCTTAAAATATAAGCAAGGAAATAGTGAATTAATACTTTAAGCTTTTGAGAAAGTAAGATTTTAAGCTTAAGTTATTATAGGGAAAAGTGAGCGGCAATGGTTTAAGCTTCTGAAGAAAGCCATTTTGAGGGAAAAACTGTTGTGAAAAGGACACTATAAGAAGATGGCTGGCTGGAAAGTTACAAGGTCTTTCTGAGTCTTTTGGGTCTTTCCAGGTCTTTCCCAGGCCTTTTAAGTTTCTGCTGAGAGGTTTTTGGAAGACTCTTGATCACCAGCAGGAGCTTGGTTGGACTGATACTAGTGGAATAACAAGGCCACTAAAGATATACAGAGAGCTGAAGTCCAAGATAATGGAGCAGGAGCCCAAGAATAAGGAGCTGGATCCTAAGCGGAGTGCAGGAGTCCAAGTTTAAGGAGCATAATTCTAAGTCATAGGAGCAGAAGTCCAAGACTAAGGTGCAGGAGTCCAAGACCAAGTACACAGAGTCTAAGATATTGTTGGAGGGCTCCAAGTATTGGCAAACCCATATTATTTCCCTGAACCACTGGGCCATATACCAGAAGGTTTCTAAGGGGATCTTCTTTCTGAGAGTGAATAAAAGCCCATTTCAACCCCTATACATATTTCTGAAATACACTTTCCCTTACTGAGAATGAAAATCCCTTCCAGCCAGTCCCTGGCTATGATCCAGGACACACTTTGGGGACTGGTGGACAGGAACCCCACAACCACCCAAATCCACATAGAGTTAATGATTAACCACCAACGCAGCTTCAAATACTGTTTTGTGAAAATTACAAATGAGATACTAAGGTTAAGCAAAATGATTAACCCTAACCAAAAGAGCCTGAGATAAATGGCCTGAAAGAGAATCAGAGTGTCTTTGGCATAAATATCAGGACATTGGAATAGAACCAGAATTTTAGTTTCAAATGTAGGAGGAACAGCTCCAAGATTGGCAGGCATTGGATTAACATTGGGTGGAGGCAACAACAAAGTACCAACGGCAGGGCCCCATCTTCCCATAATAATCCAGCTAAGAATTAAATTGTAGGGAATGTAGCGCAGAAGGACAACTACAGGATGCATTTGAAATAAAAGTTAGACTAAGGGATAATTGATTTTATTGAGTAAATTTTGGAAGGACTCAACTCTTAATAGTTGAAACAGTGAAAATTATTCAAAATCATCAAAATTTGACTAAGCGATACCGCCTGGATCCTGGGCTCCTATTCCTTCCACAACATCAAGTGAGTATTTGGTCCAGTTTGCAAAGAACCCTTGAGTGATCAAATTCTGATGACCATGCTGATAAATAAGATCATATCAGGTGACCCTCAAATTGTGTCAATTTATCAATGTCAGCTTACAGGGGGAAATTGGATTCAACTGGCAAACTGGAGCAGCTGTAACCCATTTTCAATCAACTGTTTGATTCAAGTCTGTTAAATCAGTCGATTTTGTTAAAGGTTTTCTGGCTTTTTGAGTCTTCCTAATTGGCCAAATAATTCCTGGCATTATGAAATTTACTGTGACAGTTGTCCTGTTTGTGATAGTGAGATGAATGAATGTATGAGGAATAATAATGAAAGAACAAGAATTTATTATAGATCGACAAGAATCTTCCAGTATTGCACCAACTGTTCTACCACCTGAATGGCAGCCAGAAAACACAACTGGTTGCCTACAGATATGAAATGTCAATGACCTAGGATTAGGCAACAAACCTCTACCAGGTGAGAGACACAGTTGACCCCAATGTCTACAGGGAAGGCAACACCTAAGAAGATGTAGTCTCATAAGAGGTTCTCACAAAGAGTGTACTCTACCAGAATCTGGCCACCTATCACATATAACACTGTCAAGGCTTACTCAAGGAAGATTCCCATGTTACCCTTCTTTTTAGAGTCACAATGATTAGTCCCTTGGAGGACAAGCTTCCCGGCCATCACCATAGGCACCAGATGATCTGTCTCTTCCCCTGTGTACAACTTCAACACTTCCTGGAAAGCCCATTTAAGACACTGCTCAAAGTTATCAGAGGTTTTCTAACTGACAGCTTGGGCCTCTGTCACTCCAGGAGCCGCCCAAGCTCAAAGGACTGACTTCACAATGTCTGAAACAGTTTTTTGTTTCAAGACTGAGATTACCTGACCATTAAAGTGGAATTCCTTCAACTGTGTCTCCATTTAGTCCTCTGAAGCCCACATAGAGAATTGCCAATATATGTTATTGCCCTCTTGGAGATTAGTTCCTGCCATCTCTCTTGGTTTACTCAAGACTAGGAATAGTGTAGAAAATAATGGGTCTGCCCCCACCAAGGTCAATTGAGGCACCTGTATCTGATCCAGATGAACTCCCAAGTCAAAGTAGCTGCCATTTACAAATGAAAGACTGCTTGCTTTTCATTTGCTCCTCTCACTTCTACTGGCCTTGTACACTTTTCTCTCTTGGGAATAACTACCTGCACCTTCTTTAGGGCTACTCTTGGAGTTTTTTTTGGAATGACTGTTCACCCTGACTTCCCCCTTGAGATGTCAAGCCTTTTAATCCTATTGTCTAATCCAGTGGAAGAAAATGCTGCAGATCCTGAATGGATAAGATAATATGAAGTTCATTTAAGGTTCAAGACAATGAAACACTTGCACTGTCACAAGTGACAGTTACCTACTATTGATTAACAAGATGGAATCTCACCCCTAGGATTTGAACCCTGATCCCTTGCAGGCCACCAGCCTGTGTTTTTTGGGCTCAAGCCAAGGGAAGATTCAACTTCAGAGAAACCTCTGAAACCAATCTATGAGGCTTTATCCATGGTCCACCCTTGACCCCTCACAAACCTCCCTAGCCTAGCCAATGAAGGCGCCAACTTGAATAGTACTTCTGTGATTAACCAGCCCTCTGCCAATGGAGCATTGCATGAATTACCCCAAAAAAAGGCTAACATATGACAACAAATCTGACAAATCAAAGAGGCAAATTGAGATTCTTGATCTGAATCCAGCCAATGACATGTTGACAACTTCTGATGCCACCAAGGATTTCCAAACCTTGGTAAATGCTAACACCTGACTCAAAGAATTTTGCAAAAGTTTTATGGTAGATGGGCATTCTTATACTATAGGCCACCAGAAAGTTGCTCTTTGCCTTTTTTGAAATAAAGTGTTATGAACCTCTGGTTCTCTCAGGTCATCACATACCTAATTTTAGCACTTTTTTATCTACAGATTTTGTAACTGTGCTAATTAGCAGATTTACAAGTGGGAAATAATTGGAAACTAGATACATATCTTTATTTGGAGATATGGTTTATATAGTGGAGATGAATAATGAATATCAGGAACATTATTAGGATAATTACTTGGTAGAATGGATAGGGGGTGGCTTGGTCCAGGTAGTGAGTCAAGTGCTAAATCAAGGTATCCACCATATGGGATCATCATCTGCTCATGCTGCTGCTTCTGAAAATTTGTGTTGACTTCTGCATTTGACTATGGGTCATTGGGAAGTCAGATTGCGGGTCACAAACCTGCTTAGTTGGAACCTTTCTGGGGGTCAACACCATTGTTTTGACACACATATACCCCCTGGCTGAGAATTGGCTGCCTCTGGTGGGAGATCTGCTGGTAGGTTTTCAGGAGCTTGGGCAACATACTATACCAGCTTTTTCTTGGTTGCGGGGAGGACAGTCTCACACTGCTTCTGGTGGGCTTTGCAAGGTTGCAGCTGGTCATGGTGTAGAAGCTTGTCTTGCTTAATCTTGCCCAAAACTTGTACCAGGTAAGTGTTTTATTGTTTACCTTCAAACAATGGCAGAGCCAATTTACTTGGGATGTAGTTTACTCCTGTCTTTGTCACCAACTTTTTGTCTATTTTGGATGAGGATAAGTGTGTTTTGATGGTGTTTTTCTTCCCTTCCCTTTTGGTCACTGTTGGCATGGAGTATTTGGGGATTGGAATGGGAAGGTATTTTATTGGGGATTTCAACTTGGGTCCAGTAAGGGCTTGAACAATGTCTGGTTGAATTCCATAAACAAGTTTGAAAGGGCTCTTTCTGGCAGATCTGTTCACCTGAGTGTGGCACACAAGAAGTGCTGTGGCCAAATGTTTGTGTCAGTCCTTAAGTCTCCCAGCTTTGAGTTTGGCAAGGGCTTGCACTAAGCTGCCATTTAATTGCTTGACTCTTCCATTGGCCTGAGAGCAGTATGGTGTTGTTACGGTGTGTTTAACTTCATTCTTGATGAGGTAAAAATTTGTATACTCTGAGGTCAAATCTTTGCCTCTGTTGGTGATCAGCAGTTCTGGCTTACAAACTTACTGATGATTTCTCTGCCAATAAATTGGCGCATATCATTGCCAGTGTGTGCCTTGACAGCTTGAGCAACTGGCCAGTGGGTGGCAAAATTGATGGTGATAATGATGTGTTTTTTGTTACTATGCTTCCCTGAAATTGGACCTACAATATTAAGAGCTCAGACCTTAAAGGGTAACTGAGTTTGGATGGATAATACAGATTTTGAAGGGGTGTTGTCTGGGATCCAACCTGCAGCGGGTTCTTGAGAACTGGCAGGCAGATAGCCTGCAGGTCCTGAGGGAAAGGCCCACCACATGATTGGAGCTAACTTTACAATATAAGATAACAATTTGTCCAGAAGCAACCAGGGTCCACTGATAGGCACAATGGAATCAATAAGGCTGGTAAGGGTTATTTACATCACCCAAATATTTGAGTGGAGGTAGATTTATTGGTTGCAACTGGATTCTGCGGGCGGTCAGGATGAGGGGTGAGAGGAGGTGTCATAGGAACTAGGTAGGCGGGCAAGTAGTTGTACTTGTCTCAGAACAGCAGGGGAGGTATAGCAACCCTGGTTCCTTCTTGGCTGATGGGTTTAATCTCTCTGACCCTGGCTTTGGGGCTATAGATCATGATTTCCTCTAAGGTGAATTCTGAATACACCAGGTTGGGTGGGTATTCAGTGAAATGTACCAGGCTAAAGGGAGCTCCTGGTGGAAGATATAGTTTGGACAGTTGGTCCGCAGTTTCTTGGGGTTGATATGTATGGGATACAGAGCCATGGGAGGTAGACTGAAAATGAAATAAAACTAAAGTCAAATATGGAATAACCTTGTTGAACCAAAGATTCATTTCACTTGATTGCAAGAATGGTAATGGGCAACTTCTTGGCGGCCCAGGGTATAAGTATGCCCATCTACTATGGGAAAGCTTTTGCAAACCCTTCTGGGCCAGGGGATACTGTCTTCCATGGTTTGGAAATCACTGATGGTGTTATGTTTGGGGGATCTCTCATTGGCTGGGGTGGAATGAAGAAATTGAAATTTCCCTTTTGATCTTCAGGATTTGGCATCTTTAGGCGTCCTGCATTCTACAGGAAGCTTCTTCAATTCTTTACCAGAGGTGGCCCCGGTTATCTCAGGATTGTTGGTTGGGCCCGCGTTCTCATTGGTGGGACTAACATGATCCTTTTTCAGGCAAGGCATTGGCGTATGCAACTCTAGGTTGATAGGTTCCAGGAGTTTCTCTGAAGTCAAATTCAACTCTGGTTTGAGCCCGGAAAACTGCAGGCTAGCAGCCCTCAGGGTTTTGGGGTTTGAATCCTGTAGCTGGTCATACCACAAGCATAGTTAGCAAGTATTTGTCATTTGTGACATCATCCTCTCTCTCCCGGCGCCCCCTCCTTACTTGCTCTTTTGTCCAGGTATTTCTGTATGGCTCTGTGCGCATTGGGCAGGTTGGAGATGGATTTCCAGGTGCTCTCTTGGGGGGAGTAGGCTGCCCATTTGACGTATTACTGTGGAGTCTTGTAGTGGAGGCGGTGTCTGTAGATGTATTCAACCTTGATTTCATTGGCATATCCTTCCTGAATGGGTGGGGGTTGGACTTGACCTTCTGGTGGGGAAGGGAGGTTTCTTCTTTATTGAATAGCAAGGATCAGTGGAAGACATCATGGATTCTCTAAGTAGGCAGCAGTTCTAGTTTGTACACTACTTCTCCTATTTGCTTTACAATCTTGTAAGAGCTGCAGCGGCAGTGGGCTAGCTTCTTACTAGGCACATGTAAGAGGACGTTCTGGGAATTAAGGTAAACTTTGTTTCCTATCTCTAAGGGTTTCCTGGGAATCCTTTTCTTGTCAGCAAACACTTTGTAGGTCTTGATAGAGCGGGTTAGGTTCCTAAGGCAGGTTTCCTGGGTGTCATGTATTTTTTCAATCCAGGTTTGCCCTGCAGTATTCTGCTCCTTGCTGCCAATGGAGGGGTCCCAGGAGGCGTCAAACCCATAGTTGGCCCTGAAGGGGGAAATACCTGTGGATGTGTGGTCTTTGCTGTTATAGGCCTATTTTGCCATGGGTAGCATCTCTGCTCAGTTGTCTTGGTCTGCGTTGGCGTAGCATTGGAGGTATTGTTCCAGGATTTGATCAGCTGTTTGGTTTGTCTGTTTGTCTGTAGGTGGTAGGAAGTTGACACACAGTGTTTCATTCCAAGGTCCTTCATTACTTGGGTCCAATAGTGGGAGGTGAACTGGGGTCCTTTATCAATGATGATTTCTTCTGGTGTGTTGTGTTGTGTTAATATGCAGTCTGAAAACGTCTGGTAGTCTTGGCTGCTGTACAATGGGTGGTGATTGGAATGAAGTAAGCCATTTTTATGAAGCGGTTGACCATGACTAGGATTGTGTCAAAGGATTTTGAGGGGGGAGCTCCACTATGTATTCCATTGATACTGACTTCCAGGGTCCATAAGGGATGTCCAGGGGTCTTAGCAATCCTTCTGGCTTCAAGCAACATGTCTTAGTTCTTCTGCAGGTTTCACAACCATTGATGTAGGCTGTTACTTCCTTGTCCATGCTAGGCCATGTGGAGTTCTGCTTGTTGCTTAGGAAGGATTTGTGTCTACCAGGGTGGCCGGCCATCTCTGAATTGTGATGGTCAATCTATATGTTGGTTTGGGTTAGGCCCCTGGGGAAATAGATTCTGTTGTGGAACACAAGGTGGCACCTGCAGGGAGTAGTCTTTTTTTGAGTGATGACAATTGGGGTCCTTTGCCAGGGCGTTGGCTAGTTTGATTGAGTAGGTGTCTTGCTTCTGAGTTTTTATCACATTGGGTTTGCTGGCGGCAATCTTCAAGTACTTCAGTTGTATTCCTAGGCTGACAGGGTCTAGTAGTTTATGGGTGTTACAGCCCTTGATTTCTGTAGAGGAGGGGGTTAGGTTGTCTCTTCTGTTCAAGGTGTCTAGTACCACATTCACTTTTATCGGCTTGTAGTCTATAGCAAAGTGTAGTTGGCTAGTTCTAAGGCTCATCTTTCTTGTTGTTGGATAAGCTGGTGTGGTTTGAAGAAATAAACCAAGTTCTTGTGATCTGTCAGGACCTTTACCAGATGCTCAGCGCTGCATAGGTATCTGCGCCACTGCTTCAATGTCTTCATGATTGCCAGCATCTCTTTATTGTAAATTGGATAGTTTCCTTCTGCTGGCAGCATCTGTCATGGTAGTGTCATTTTTGCCTGGGATAGATTGCCCAAAGAAAAATAGGAACAGGAAAGCGGCCAAACCCTTAAAGGTATTGGATGATTTAAATCTAGTCATCAACAAAAAATGGGTTAAAGCTGCTCCTATTGACGGTGAAGGAATTAACCTGCACCTCCCTGAATTTTGCCCAAACAACTATGCGTTGAAGATTACAAGATATCACTACCCAGTGGCGCTTGGCAGTTGACCAGCTGATTGCCCAAAAATATCAAATTGTGACATCATTGACGCTTTGGCAGAAGTCCCCAACCAAGAGGTGAAAATTATTTCTGGCCGGCCAATCAGATTCAAGTTTGTCCCCCCCATTTGAGTTATTGTCCCTCCCATTTCCCCTCTAAAACTTGTTTTCAGATAGTTTTACCTACTCTCAATAAAGTCATTCCCCAATATATGAAAGCTACCCTGGGGTCAAAAATACCCCTTCTCAGGCCATGGCCACTGCTGTCTTGGCATGGTTGAGAAAAGTTTCTACACAGGACCAGCAGGTTTTGTACCCCTTATCTCAAAATCATTTCTTTTTGGTGGTCTCATTTACGTCTCCTGTTTTCTGTGTTGTTAATTATCTTCCTTTCATGTTTTGTTCCTTTCCTTTGTAGATTTGTAGGTTTAAAGCTTCAGTGCACATCTTTGTTCTTTGTTCTGATTTATAGTCTGGGTGATTTATCCCCTCAACTTTCATTTGAGCTCAGATCTTATTTATACAACTCTAACATTATCTGAAAACCACTTTTACTTCTGGCTGTACCTGGTCTGCGCTTGGCTTTGCCTGGTTCCTGACAAGTTTTCCTAAATTTGCGCCAGTGACAAAATGGTTTGTGTGCATCACTGTTTTTAATCTGGCTGCTCTGTGCATTCTCTTGATGCACAGCTTTCTGATATGATTTTGGTCTTGGGCTCCTTCCCTGGTACACCTTCTGCGTCTTAGATGGCCTATTCTGTTCATGCAATTCTCACATTGCAAAACCCCCACCTAAAATTGCTGAGGCTCTTTCCTCTGCTTTGATCTGCCCTGGTATTGAATCCCCTACCTCATCCCGCGTGTTGCGTCAGTTGATTACTGCCGCCCTCCATGTGTTGAAGGATGCACCCTCTCAATGGCTTTTGTGGGGTTCCTGGTCACCAGTCCCCAAAGTATGTCCTGGGTCATAGCCAGGGACTGGATGTGGAGGAGTTGTCATTCTCCAACAGTGGTGAATGGTTGGTTAGGAGCTTTTACTTGGCCTGCATAAGAGCAAACTCTTCCAGTAACTTCCCAATCACCAGGCAAGCGTCTCCACCATACACTTGTATTTCAGCAGGCGCCAGCCCTTCTGCAGGCTCAATACCAATCCTGTAATAGTCTAGCAAACTCTCCTCCAATAAACTCCTTTCCTCCATCTGTCATTTCAAGATGCCTGGTCACCTTTTCCCACTCCTCTTGGGCAGACTCACTAGAGGTAAACTTTCTGCACCCTAGGCAATAGGATTCCTCGTCCCCTGGGCTAGGATAGAAAATGTGGGGTAATTGACTCATAGAACTTATATTCTTTTTTAACATGGGAAATTTGGGTAGGGGTTGTAATAGGGATTTTATTCACAGTCAGAAGGAAGATACCCTTAGAAACCTTCTGATATATGGCCTTGGGATAGGGAATAATGAGGGTTTTGTGCCAGTACTTGGAGTCCTTTTAACAATCTCTTGGACTCCTTGTACTTGGTCTTTGGCTCCTGCACTTTGGTCTTGTGCTCTGCACCTTGGTCTTGGGCTCCTGTGGTCTGTTCTAGCTCTGGCTTCCTACCCTTGGTCTTTGGCTCCTTTTGTAGCTCTTGTGGCCTTTTTAATCCACTTGATCCAGTCCCTGAAGAGCCTCAGATAGCTCTCCCTTTTTAGCCCCTTGTTCCAGACCAAAAACCTCTCTTAGAACTCTGGTTTTTCAAAGCTTAAACTATCCAGTTTTTCTCCTTCTATAATATATTAAACTTTAAAACTTACTTCAGCAAAGGAAAGCCCTGAATTTTCTGCTTTTGCTCCTCATTTTTTAGGCTTTAACTCTTAAGTTAAAGCCCTTAAAACACTGATCAAATAGACTTTGGCTTGCAGCCAATCACATGCCTTGATTTAACGGTTTTGCCAAAAAGTTTTCCCTGGATGACTTGCTCTTGACCTTGGTTTGAACCCAAGGCTGTCTTGCTCCTGGTAAACAACTGCTCTGTGTTTCAAATGGTTTTGCCATGATTCCTGTCACCTTTTCCTTGCAAATCTTGAGCGCTTCCACATATGTTTTACTTAGGCAAATTTTGACCCCTCAATTTTACAACATTTCTCCATGTTTCTCCATGTTTTTTTCAACATTTTGCAACTTTAAACCTGCTTGCTGCTTTTCCTTTTGCCTCTCCTAGTTGTTCTTGGCAAAATTTGCTCTTTTGCCCTCATGGTTTCTCTGTTCTATTTCCAGCTTCTTTCTAGCTCCCTTCTTCCTTAATTCTTCTTTTTAAATAAATTTACAGTTCTAACAAACTATATATTATTTTTCCTCCTCTTTCTTTTTCATTATATGATATTAAATTCTTTTTTTAACCATAATCAGGCAGTATTTGATTATTATTTAACTGCTTCTTTTTATCTATTTTTCTCTCAAGAGACACTAAAACAGTTCTTCCAGCCTCTGTATCCAGTCTGGCTAGTTCCTTCAGGTTATCTCCTGGTCCTGCACTCACATCCTCTCAGTTCTTCAGTCCTTCAACACAGAGTTCTGGTCCTTTGGCCATCCTGCATTATGATAAGCTAGTCCTGCATCATAATCTTCTTGTCCTTCAGCTTATCCTCAGCCAGTTTCTCAACAAATCTTCACTAGGAACCTCCTTTGTTCCTTCTACACACTGAACCATATTGGTTCCCATAATTCAATACGAATTAACAGTCCATCAACTAGCCTTCACTGTGACCAAACAGTCCCTCTTGCTAGTCTTCTCTGTTATTTCTGTGAACCACCTTGGTTCTTTATCTCAGTCCCTATTACCAGAACTTGTAGACCCAGGCATGAGTCTACATTGAACTGGCGTTTGACTGGGCCCTCACAAGTGGCAATCCACTTAGGCCATTCAACCATAGATTAATGTCTATGTGTTGTCTTTACTCACCCAGGTGATTAAGTCTGGGCTTTCAGTTGCAGAGTAATCAGCTCCACTTCCCAGAGGCCTGATTACACCAAGTTCTGCAGCTTGCTTCCCCAAGCAAGCCGCCTTGGTGACACCTCTGAGCATGCCTATACCCTCCAATGCTCACTTTGGGTTTCCCCAAAGCTCCCATAGGGGCATAAATAAGGACACCTTACCAGTCTGTTAGGTAGGATGCTTGCTCACAGACCTCCTGTAAGTGTATTAGGGTATGTAGAGCCCTCAAAGCTTTTCCTCTCCCTGGCAGCCTGCATTACCCGCCAGGGGTCCAAAACTTACTCCTCCCAGACAGACAAAATTCCCTGCTTGCTATTTCAGTCTTCACCCTTCCGCAGCCACAGTTCCCTGTAAGGTGAAGCACTATAGCCCAAAGCAGCCAATTTCTTCTGCTGGGTGGAGGCAACATCTGCCTCTGGTAGTCCTATGTTACCTACCAGCCAGGCCTTACTTACTCTAGTAGTCCCATGTTACCTACTAGGCTCACCTTACTTACCCCTAGTAGCCCTATGTTACCTACTAGCTTACAGTGTCACCAGCTAACCACACATTGTCACTTTTCTGCATATTGTCTTTATTTGAAGCCAAATCAACCCTCACCTGCAAAACAACACACATGTGGATCACCAAATCTTCTCAACACTTTAAAAATTACATCTGCGCCTTTAAAATGATTTTCCTGTTTTGATTGATTGCTTGGACTTCACTGACTGCTCCCAGTCATCTGTTGCCTCCTATGCCCTTTTCTTTACCCTCCGCCAGTCCTTGGTCCCCTTAGACAAGTTTCTTGACCACTTTGCAGTTGCTTCTAAATACTGTCTTCTTGCCAGAAAATGCAAAGATTGCATTTCTTTGAACAGCTGTTGATTCCACTCCAGCCTCCTTGTTGCCCTGGGAAAACTCTTTGTCCTCCTTACCCAAAGTTATAGCCCAACTTTGAGCTCTCACTGTTAGTTTGAGCCAATCAAACAAGTTTGTGCCTGCTGATCTTAAATCCATTAAGGATTTGATTGCCATCCTTAAATCCTGGTGGACATAAAACCTGAGCCCACACAACCCACCAATCTGGTTATTGCTTCTACGCGCACTTAGGTCTTTGAACAATGACAATCCCAGTGCCGCTACAATCCCTGCAAAGTCCCCTCTGGTAACTAAATACAAACTTTGCCGTGTTTCTGCCTCCTCCCCCACTGCAACTCCGTCTGTCTGTGTGCTTGAGTTGGGCTCCACCCCCAGCCAGACTCCTATTGTAGAGGAGGTGAGCCCCACTCACATGCCCCAAGTGTACCATCTAGGCGGTGAGCTTCCCACGGTTGCTCAGGCATTGCTGCAAATTTTGTTTGCCCCCAGTAGTCTTTGTACCTTGACTTCTGGGGGGCATGGTGAGCACACTAACGCTGATAAAGATAATTCACTTTTGGTCCAAGGTTCTAGCTCAGGGTTGGCCACCTCCCTTGCTGTCTGGGTGGATAAGAACAATCTGCACCTTCCTGCTGGCCTCAACTTGGAAGTTGCCTGCGCCGCTCTGCCCCCTAGCGCCCTAGGTGGCTGTCCCCCCAATCCCCCTCACCCAGTAGTCCTTGAACTCAAGTTCCCCACTGAGGATACCATCTCTTCCATTTGAATTGAATAAAGCTCATTATGGGTACTTCTTGTTGTCTTCATGTTTTCCCCTTTCTCATTGCCCAGTGGTGGTGCAGACCCTTGTTGACACAGGTGCCAATAGAAACATTATAAGCATGGCTCTGGCTGAGAGGTTGGGCCTAGAGATGAGCCCTGGTGCTATCATCAAAGGCGGCAACTCCACCACCTTTTGCTCTCTAACTGTTACTTGCCTGTCTGTCTTTTGCGTTGGTTTGCATATGTTCACTGAGAATTTTGTGGCTGTCCAAAACTTGGTGTACCTGCTCCTACTGGGCATTAAATGGTGGCGTAAATATGATGTCACACCCCAGCTGAGAAGCTACCAACTCTTGCTCAGTTCCCCACACAGTCTCCCCTTTGTGGTCCCCCTTGTTGACTCCGCCACACAGGCCTCCACACCACGCCTCCTGAGAGCGCCATTGGTGATGGCTCTCAATGGAGGAGATGGACCTGGCTGCATAGATCCCCTCATGCCTTGCCCACCTTGTAGAAGTCTTCAACCCTGCGCGTGCCAACCGTCTACTGGAGCACTCCAAGTTTGACTTTGACATAAAACTCACTGTTGACCTGGTAAAAATCTACTCCCCCATTTATCCCCTCACTCTTAAGGAGGAAGAGGCTTTGGATGTGTGGATTGATGAGCTTGAGCCAAAGGGTTGGATAGTGAAGGACTCATCCTTGGTCTGTGCTCCCCTTTTCTTTGTTGAGAAGGCCAACAGGTCTCTCCACCTGTGTGTAGACTATGGTCTTCTGATCAAAAACATAAGTCCTTGACTCCTACCCCACCTGTGAGAAAAGGGGGCTAAACTAACTAAGTTTGGCTCCCATCCTGGCAAAACAAACCACCAGGATGCTGCCCAGTGGGGAACTGGAACTGCCGCTCAAAGGGGGGACCACAGAATGGACACAGGGGACAGCTAAGGGAAGTATGCATTCAATCCCACCAGCAGCAAACCAGTGAGCAATCAGGGCATATGGGTGGGGGCGGGAGGAGACATAACAGGAGCGTGTGAGGGCACTGAGTCACTCTTCTCCAGGTCAGGGAGGGAGGGCATTAACGTCTCTTTGCCCACAGGAGCAGGAGAGGCATAGTCAACATCATCCAAATCCAGGACATTCCATTTCAAGCTCTTCACCACAGGCCTCTTCAGAAAGAAGGAGACCGCCGGGGAGACTCAAGAGGCTGGAAGGATCTTCACCCATGAGCCGTGCAGATGAGGAGATCTTTGACCACAGATCTGGCAAGGTCGACCACAGGAGCAAAAAAAAAGGGCCAAAGAAAATACAACAAATTTAATGACTGGGAGTATCATAGTTATGTTCTCCTTGAAATTTGGGAAAGAATGGTGAAGTTTTTGAAATTATAAGCAATAGAATTAAGCTCAGTAGGGGCAACCACAAGCAGGAGAGCAAAAGAAGCAGCAGAATAGGTCTGGAGGGCTTGGTTTTGGTCTTGGATGCCTTGGATAGTGCGAGAACAAAAAGCAGGTTTGAAGGCAAGGATTTTAAAGAAAAATTCAAAGTAACAATTGATATTATGTTGAAGTTTAACTGAAATTTAGGTTTGAATGCTATTTTTGTGAACAAAAGCAAAAACAGAAGAGAACTATACGCCCAAGCTTCTGCTGAGGGTCCCAGAAGAGTTACTGGGTTTGAAACAGGAGGGTATAAGGTAAACTTCAAGGAAAAGACTAACACTTTAATCTTATAGATAATAGGGGCTCAAAACTTAGTTTCAGTCCAAAAAAATGATTAAAATTAAGACAACAAATCCAAAATTTTAATAAAATGGACAATAGACAAGCAGGGGACTGAAAGTCCCCTTGCTTGTGTAAAAGGGAGTGTGCTGCAAGAGAAGGGGTCATATGAGTATATGGCTTTAATTTGATTGGGTGTGGGAGAAATTTTGTAGGTCAGGGTCAGGGAGACTGGAGGGTTTCATCTTAATTTCTGAGGTACTGCCTGATTGGCTGGAGGGGCTTTCAGGGACTTGGAATTCACTTGAGCTTTTGGGTGTTGGTGTGGCAACAAACGATTGGTTGGATCTGATAGTTTTTAAAAGTGGGTGATACCAGGCCAGTAAGTAGTCCAAATCAATTAATGTTTCTTCCCAGGAGGGAACAACCAGAGCCAGGGGGGGTCTGAAGGGTAGGCCAGAACAAATCTCTTGTTGACAGTATGAGCTAGATCTCCTAGAGAGTTAAGTGGCTTGGCTGTAATTTTTGGGCCTTTTTTGGTGCAACAGGAAAAAACGGTTCAATCCAAGGCCAAAGGTGGCAGTGAATTTACACCACCCCCTAGAACTGCAGATTGCTTGATATGTGGAGAACGCCAGGGTCTTCTCTAAGCTTGACTGCATGAATGCCTTTAACCAGGTCTGCATTAAAGAAGAGCAAAAGTGGTTCACTGCTTTTTGTTTCCAGAGAGGTGTTTACTGCTTCTGTGTGATGCCCTTTGGGCTCAAGAACGCACCAGCCTGCTTCCAGAGGCTCATAGAGGCCACCTTGGGTGACCTACTTAAAAAATGTGTGGTGGCCTATGCAGACAACATTTTGGTGTTTTCCCCAGATAAAGAGTCTCACAAGCTGCACCTCTCCCAGGTCTGCCAGCAAATGCTAGACTTCAACCTAACGGTTAAGCTCAGCAAGTGTGCTTTTTTCCAAGACATAGTCTCCTTCCTTGGGAACGTGATTTTCAAGGATGGGCGCATGATTACTACTGACAAGGAGGCGGCCATCAGGGACTGGAAGACCCCCCAGACCCTCACCAAACTCTGTGGCTTCATTGGTACTTGCACTTTCCTGAAGAAGTTCATGCCCCACCTTTCAGAGGTGGCCACCCCCCTCCACAAAGCTGCCTCTCTGAAATCTCTGCAGTGGACCCAAGAATGCAAGGATGTCTTTGAGTCTGTCAACGCCCTGTTTCTCTCACCCCCAGTGCTTTGGCACGCCAACCAGAACCTTCCTTTGATTGTTTCCTGCAACTCATCCAACTTTGCAATTGCGGCTGTGTTGCTGCAGGCAGACAATTAAGGACAGGAACACCCAGTGGCGTATTTTTCAAGGAAAATGACCACCAAGGAACTCAACTACATGATCTACAATAAAGAGTTGATGGCTGTGGTGGAAGCCCTTGCCTACTAGTGACACTACCTTCAGGCAGCTTGTCAAAAGTTCACCATGCAGACTGACCATTGTGCCCTCCTTTACTACCGCTCCCCATGCATCCTCACGCCATATCAAGCTTGTTGGTCAATTGAGTTATCCCGCTTCCGTTTTCAATACAAGTTTTTAAAAGGGTAGGACAACCACCTGGCCAACACTCTTAGTAGTAATCCTGCATTTACCCCAACCCTGATGTAGTAGCTGCCTTTAACACTCACACCATGATCCCCAGTGAGGCTGTGAAGCTGGACCCAACACCATCAAACCCTGCCCCCCTGTTACTGACTCCTCTTTCCCCATCCTTGCCCTCCTCATATAACCCAGAGCCCAGCCCCACTTCCTTGAGGAACAAGTCTTGCTTTCCCAGCCCCTGTCCTCAGAATACCCTAGGCTCATGAAGCTAGCTGCCTCTGATGTGAACAACACCTCCCAGGGCTACCAAGAGAACACTGGCGTCCTACTGCATATGGGTAAATGCTGGGTGCCGGAGGGCCCCCTCCACCAGGAAGTCATCATGGAGCATCATGAATCTCTAGCCTTAGGCCACCCAGGGAAGACTAAAACCATTGAGTTGATCCACTGCTCATATTGTTGGAAGGGGCTCAGTGTGGATGTGACAAAATTCACCTAGGACTGCCTGGTGTGCTGCCGTGCCAAACCCAGCTGCCTGGCTAAGGCAGGCCTGTTGGTCCTCCCAGGAGGCCCAGGGCCCTTGGACCTCAATCTCTGTCGACTTCATTGTGGAGTTACCTGCCTCAAGAGGGTACAACGCCATTATGATAGTGGTAGATAGGTTCACAAAATTTGCCCATTTCATCCCATGTGACACTGGGATCACAGCAGTTGACATGGTGCATGTTGTGTTTGGCTCCTGGGGACAACATCCAGGAGGACACGGAAGGAAATCTTTATAACAAATGATTTGAGGTTCAAAGCTAGCCTTGGGTTAGTCTTCAGGGCAAAATTAAGGGCACATACCTTAATTTCCTGGAAAATAAGATGTGAAATTCCTTTTGGAAAAAAGGAAAGGAAAAGGCTTGAAAATTATTAAAGCCAGTACAAATGTGGATAAACTTGTCTTTATTAGGAGAAATGATTCTATTTAAATAGTAGACAAGGGTTGATGATCACTCATTAGGTAGACAGAGTGGCAGAAGGGGTCATGTTGGATTGAGGTCATACCAGGATCAGTTAAGGAGAGGTATTATATTCCAGAATGGGTGGATATTTAACCAGACCCATTTGTGGAAGGGGAGGAATTCCCAAAATCAAAAGCAAAACCAACTAAATCTTTGCACATATCAATATTTGAAGGCCATATCTAAAATGGCATTAATGGCGCAATTTAAAACATCTCCCCCTCAAGATTGGACACAGGAAGTTGAGATTTGCGTAGGAATTTGGAGTGAACTCAAGCAAAGGGGCGGTC
Organism: Entomophthora muscae; assembly: GCA_014839935.2. NCBI lineage: Eukaryota > Fungi > Entomophthoromycota > Entomophthoromycetes > Entomophthorales > Entomophthoraceae > Entomophthora > Entomophthora muscae. The sequence goes on along the minus strand of QTSX02001451.1, from coordinate 243,725 downwards.
AGATGACAGCAGCTTCACATTATACTTGACACCCTTCTTGTAGGTGACTTCACAAGGTCTAACCCAGAGGGAGTCTAGCTTATGGGCATGGCCTCCTCTACAATTTTGAAAATAGAGGACTAGGTCACCTACTTGGTACTCAGGGAGGGGGCTCTGGAAGCATTGGAGGGCAAGAGTTCTAAAGCTTTGACCTTGTATGCAGTAGAATAGGCTGTAGCTTGGATGTCAATGATACGGTTGGTCAAGTCTTTGACATGAGCCTTGGGATTGGTAGAGGCGTTGACCTCAATTGCAACGGGGGTCCCAAGATTGAGGGGGTAGTGGCTTCTTGTCCATACAGCATGGCAAAGGGGGACTGGCCAGTCACTTAGTGCCTGCTGAGTCTATACACAAAGAGGGCAGAAGGGAGGAATATATCCCAGTTAGCAGCATCAGAGAGGGTAAGCTTCCTCATGATGGACACAAGGGTGGAGTTTGCCTGTTCCACAGTCCCATTGGTTGATGGGTTATATGGTGCAGAGAGAGATTGATGGGTAACCATAGCTTCTACAATGGACGTTATGAGTTGAGAGTTAAATTTTGTCCCATTTTCAGAAAGCAGGACTTGAGGACAACCATGACAGTAGAAGATGTCTTGCAGCAAGAAATTAGCTATGGTCTTGGTAGTTATATCTTTGGTTGCTCTAGCTTCAACCCATTTGCTAAAGTGGTTGACGGCTATCAAGATGAATTGACACCCTGACCTAGACCACAGGAAGAGGCCCAACAGCATCAATGCTCACGGTGTTGAAAGACATGCTTAGGGGGGATGAGCTTGAACTGATGTTGTGAAGGTCAGGGCGTTGGAGCTGACAAGAATGACAGGAGACAAGGACGTCAGGAATTAGGAGGTGCATATTCTCCCAATAGAAGTTTTTGCACAACCAGTCATACGTCTTTTCTATGCCTCCGTATCCCATGTCAATGTGGGCTTGGAGGATGATGGCAACCCTCATGCTAGGACAGACGTAGGGCAGAAAAGTTTTGTTGACTTTCTTGAAGAGTTGTCTATCTTGAATCACAGTATCTTTTGATAGGACTTGCAGTGCCAGACAAATTTCTTCTGGTTCAGTGGTCCAAGAGTCAGGGTACCCTATCAACTTGTATAGGCAATTCATGTCAGCGGGATGGATGGCTAGTATGGGCATCCTTGACAAACCATCAGCATTCTGATGTTGTGCTCAAGGGTGATGTACTGAAGTGAAATAATATCCTTGTAAGCACAGAGCCTAAAAGGCTAGTTGACTTTTGGGCTCCTTTAATTGCTGCAGCCACTTTAGGGAGGAGTGGTTGGTAACTACTGTGAAGTGAGTCCTGCATAAATGTAGTGTCTGAAACTGTTTCACTGAATGCAGAACAGCTAGACATTCCTTTTCTGTGATGCTATAATTCTTCTTGTGTTTGTTGAGGACTTGACAAAGAGTAGGTCACAGGGTGGTCTACGCCTTCATTGTCAAGCTGGGCTAAGATGGCACCCGCAGCTACTCTGCTTGTGTCAGTGTACAAGATAAATTATTTATCATAATCAGGGTAGATTAGGATAGGAGCCTCTTTGAGTTTGTCTTTCGGCGTTTTGAAAGACTGTTGTTGGCTGTCAGTCCATTCAAGGGGTACATTGCAAAGGAGTTAGAAGAGAGGTTTGCTTAATTCAGCAAAATCAGGGATGAATTATTGATAGTACCCCATCATACCAAGAAATACTTGGAACTCTTGTAGGCTTGTGGGGGGCTGCATCTTGCCAATGGCTTCCACCTTATTATTCATAGGGCATATTTCAGTTTGTGTCATGGTAGGTTCCATAATGCCAGGTATTGTCTGTCCAAGTAAAAAGGCTTGGAAAGCTGGGAAATCTGTATCAAAATTGACCAAGTAAACAGATTTAAATCAAACAGTCAATCAAAAATGGGTCACAGCTGCAATAGTCTGCCAGCTGAAACCAGCTCCCCCTTTCAAACTGATGTTGATAAATTGACGTAATTTGAGGGTCACCCAATATAAGATTGTTAATTGGCAGGGTTGACAGAAACTGGTCATTCAAGGGTTCTTTGCAACCTGGACCAAATACTTACTTGACAATGTAGAAGAAATAGGAGGTCAAGACTCAGGTGGTATTGCTTAACCAATTTTTCTGATATATATTGAATACTTTTCCCTGTTTCAACTCTAAGAGTTGAGTCCTCCTAAATTTACTCAATAAAAATCATTTATCCCAAGTTCTAATTTCCATTTTAAAAAATGCATCCTGTGATCAGGTTGTTGCGTTATATTCTGTACAATCTGATTCTGAACCAAATCATTTCTGGAAGATGGGGCCCTGCAGTTAGAACTTTGTTGTTGGTGCCGCCCAATGTCAATTTCATGCCAGCCAATCTTGGAGCTCCCCCCCCATTCTGAAAACTGAAAATTGTGTTACTTCCCAATGCCCAGAATTTTACGCTGAAGATACATTGATGCTTTCCCAGGTCATTTATCTTGGTCTACTTTGGTTAGGACTAATTGTTCTACTTAATCCTGGAGTTACAATTGGAAATTTCACAAAAAAATATCTAAAGCTGTGTTGGTGGTCAATCATTAATTATATGTGGATTTTGGTGGTAACTCCCCATCACTTAGAAATGGCTTCATACTATCCTGTGATTTCCGTCACATTACTCAACTCTTCTACTTCTGAGTTTTTGGAAGTAGTTTGTCATGAATTTGTGTCTATTTTCTTCTGCTCTGTTGAGATATCTGTGTTTACCATGTTTATTTGCATTAGTTCATTTCTGAGTTTTCAGTTTGGGCTTTTCTTTAATTTGTGGTTTCCATCTCTGGTTGCAGTTGTTGAGACTGGATCCTCTCTTTTTTATTTCTGTTGCGTCATGTCATTTTGGTGTCCAGATTATTTTCCTGCTCCACCTACTGATGAGATTTTGCGTCAAGTTTTGTCAGCATTATCATTTTATTCTGGCTTGAGCCTTAGTCATAAAACCCAAGTTTACCATGTGATGACAAAGGTTTCTAAAGATGCTTGTGAATGGTTGTTGTCTGCGGTGGAGCACAATCCACGTGTTTTAACTGAGAGTGCATCTCTATACCCTTTGTTAAAAAATTTGTGTGTATCTATTGAGGAGCTCAAAGTATATTGTAAGCTGTACGCCTTCCATCAGGGTACTACTCCGCTTTCAATTTTCCTTCCTCAGTTTCTTGCCTACTGCCGTACAATTGATGTTCCTGAGGTGAATAAACTCTCAGTGTTGTGGTTAGCAGTTGACCAGACTGCCCAGGATTTGCAGTTTTGGATTCCCTGTTAACCACAACTGAGGCCCTGGTAAGTCAAATTCTTTCTCTGGTCTCAAATCTGTCTACTTCCAAGCAAGGTATGTTGGTAATTGAGGATAAACCCGCTGCGCGCTCCTGGTTTTCTGGCCCTTACTCCACAGTAGTTCCTTCCAACCATAGCCAAGATTGTTCTTCCCCTAGCTTGTCTCAGCTACAATTGGCAGTGGTGAAAAAACCTGGCAATGTAAAGGAGGCCCCTGTAGTGTCCCATCCTGATAGTTCCTTGGCAATGCTTCAGCACGTTGTACCTGCAAAATCTTCTGTGATTACGTCTGAAGAGTTCCCCTTGTTCCCATTGATTGTGATAACCCCGTTCTTCCAGCTGCTGTCCAAGAAATGATTGAGCGTTACTTCCAGGAGCATCCTGCCTCCTTAGCTGCTGTCTGTACTGCCAATGAAAAACAAGACCCTGCCAAGATTGCTACCTTTGCTGCAAATAAATCTACTTCTGGTTACTTCTTGTTCTATGGTAGCATTGATAATGGTCAGACTATCTATCAGCCAGCTATTTTTTTTGGATACAGGTGGTTACAAAAATTTCATGAGTTTGGAGATTGCCAACTTGCTACAACTCAAGTACCACCCAGGATTGCTTGTTAGGGGTGGGAACTATCAGATGCTTCCCTCTTTCCAGCTGAAGAGCCCAGTTACTTTTTAGTTGCAGGTCAGTCTTTTACTGCAAGGTTTTCTGTTTGCTCTACCCTGATGTATCCTATCATTTTGGGAGTGAGTTGGTGGAGAGATCATAATGTATTGACCTTACTGGAGAAAAATGAGCTGCAGGTGGAACACTCTTTGGGTATAACCTTTTTATTCTGCTGTTGGATATGTCTGAATTGGAACAATCATCACAGACCATACAATTTTTTCCTGTCCCTGTCCCTGTAAGTTCAGATTTACCGGCATGCTTGCAACCCTGGTCTGCAGCATTTGACGCCACCAGAGGCAAGGTCCTTCCCAAGCACACTCAGTTTGACTTTGACTTTAAGGTTACTGTTGATCTGATCAGAATTGTGTCTCCTATTTATTCCTTAACCTTGAAGGAAGACACATGTTTGGAAGAGTGGACTTATGACATGTTGGCAAAAGGGTACATTTTTAAGAAGGCTTTGATGATCTGCTCCCCTTTATTGTTTGTTCAGAAGTCTGATGGGTCCCTTTGTCCTTGTGTTGACTACAGGAATTTGAATAACATTACAATTATGGATCCCTATCCTTTACCCCTTGAAGCACAGATCTCCAGGTGTGTTGAGAAGGCCAAGGTATTCTCAAAATTGGATCTGTTGAATGCTTTCAATCAAATCAGGATTGCAGAAGAAATGGAATAGTTAACAGCATTCAGAACCAAGAAGGGTATCTTCCAGTTCTGTGTAATGCCTTTTGGATTGAAGAATGCCCCAGCTTGCTTTCAGCGGTTAATTGATTCAGTCCTGAGGGATCTCCTAGGTGTTTGTGCCATTGCATATATGGATAATATCTTGGTGTTTTCTCTGGATGAGGAGTCCCATAAGGCCCACTTGTTGGCAGTTGTAGAGCGCATTCTCCAAGAAAACTTGATCATCAAAAGGAGTAAGTGTGAACTATTAGAACATAAGGTTACCTTTCTTGGTAACATTATCTTTTAGGATGGCCACACCATTGCCCCTGACAAAGGAGCTGCGGTTTGAGAGTATGCTACGCCAGTGACAGTATCCCAACTTTGGGTTTTCTTGGGTACATGTACGTTCTTGAAGAAATTTACTCCCCACTTGTCTGAGGTGGCTGCCCCTTTATATTTGGCTAGTGGAAAGACAACTTTAGTCTGGACGCCTGAGTGTGCAAGTGCCTTCTCAGCAGTCAAGGCTCTTTTGTTGTCCTCCCCAGTGTTAAGACATGTGGATTCTGAGCTTCATTTTGTGGTTTCCACCAATGCATCTAAATACACTGTAGCTGGTGTGCTGTTGCAGACGGCTAGTGACTGGATTGAGAGGCCTGTAGGGTATTTCTCCCGGAAGTTGGAGGCTCAAGAACGCAACTACATGATTTATGACAAGGAATTGTTGGCTGTTGTGGAATTGTTAAAGCATTAGCATCACCATCTCATGTCAGCATGTCATCCATTTGTAGTAAGAACTGACCACAAAGCTCTTCTATATTATCAACAACCCAGGGCTTTGTCAGGTTGTCAATCCAGATGGCATGGTAATATGACAAGATACAAGTTCTGCTACAAGTTTATTAAGGGATTAGACAATCACTTGGCCAATGTACTCAGCAGGAATCCTTCCCATCTCCCAGATGCTAGTATGAACATTGAGTTTAACATCATACTATGATTCCAGACAAGGCTGTGATGCCTTTTGTATTGCCTCTGCCAGCTACATTGGCCACCATGTCCTTAGCTGAGGACGCAGACCTGGACTTGTATTACAAGGTTAAGTTTCTGCAACCTTTGTCCAAAGACTATGATAGGCTATTAGAGCTAGCATACGCAGACCCAGTGGGTCAGCCTCAGGGTTATCATAAGATTGGTCCAGTCCTATATCATCAAGGTTGCTTGTGAGTTCCTGAGGGCACTATTGGGGATGAAATCATGGAGGCTAATCATACCTGTCCAACGGCTGGTCATCCAGGGGAAAACAAAACAGTGGAACTAATCTGCCGCCAGTTTTCCTGGAAAGATTTGACTGTGCAGGTAGCAGCTTTTGTTTGTAATTGTCTGATATATGTTTGTTCTAAAGCAAGACAGAACAAAACTACTGGTTTACTGGTTCCACTACAGCCTGCTGCGGGACCCTGATTGTCTGTGTTGGTGGATTTCATTGGTGAGCTTCTCAATTCCAATGGGTTTAACGCAATCATGGTGGCGGTCAATTGTTTCAAAAAGATGGCATACTTTGTACCTTGCTCAACCACAATTACTTTGGTGGAAACCACTAGGTTATTTGTGAACAGAATCTTCTCTCTACATGGCATCCCAATGAAGATTGTAAGTGATTGTGGGCCTCAATTTATTGCTCAGTTCTGGGAAGCTTTTACTGGAATCCTTGGTATCAAATTATGCCGTTCTACTGCTTTCCACCCCCAATCTGACGGACAAACATAGAGGGTAAACCAAAGTTTGAAGGTCTACCTACGTTGCTACACTAATGCGCAACAAGACAACTGGTGTGATAATCTACCCATGGCAGAGTTCACATATAATAACGCCCCGCACACATCAACTCAAGTATTGCCATTTTATGCCAATGTGGGTTACAATCCTTCTTCCAACATGGGTCCTTGTTTGGTTAGCAACGTGGAAGCTGCAACTGATCAAGCTGCTTCATTGAAGCAGGTCTATCAGGAGCTCCAAGTTACTCTTGCTGCTGCTGTGACAACTTACAAGGAATACACAGATTGCAAGCGCCAGTAAGGTCCAACCTACAGGCCAGGTGATCTAGTCATGGTTGATGCTCACAATATGAAACTTAAGGTTCCCTGTCACAAATTAGGTCCCAAGCAAGTTTGTCCCTTCAAGGTAGAACATCAGATTGGTCCCTCTGCCTATTGGCTAGATTTACCTCCTGCTTTCAAAATTTTCCACACCTTCCATGAATGACTTCTTACTCCCTTCAAAGGAACAGAGACTCCCTCTTCCTAACCCATTCTTGTGTAAGGAGAACCCAAGTATGAGTTAAATTGTATTCTGGCTTCCCGCAAGAATTGCCGCCGTTTGGAATATTTGGTGTCTTGGAAGGGTTATCCTGATTCTGAAAACTCTTGGGTTCCCCACTACATTTGTTCAAATTCCTCAGATCTGATCCATGAGTTCTACAAGTGCAATCCCACTGCTATTGGTCACCCTGAACTTACCTTAGCCGCAATGAAACACCCACCATCCCATAAGAATTTCTCCTTATCCCATCTCCCAGATGGTGGTATTGTGCCCAGGGATAAAGCAGAGGGTAATATCACAGTAGGTTCCATAATGCTGGGTATTGTCTGTCCAAGTAAAAAGGCTTGGAAAGCTGGGAAATCTGTATCAAAATTGACCAAGTAAACAGATTTAAATCAAACAGTCAATCAAAAATGGGTCACAGCTGCAATAGTCTGCCAGCTGAAACCAGCTCCCCCTTTCAAACTGATGTTGATAAATTGACGTAATTTGAGGGTCACCCAATATAAGATTGTTAATTGGCAGGGTTGACAGAAACTGGTCATTCAAGGGTTCTTTGCAACCTGGACCAAATACTTACTTGACAATGTAGAAGAAATAGGAGGTCAAGACTCAGGTGGTATTGCTTAACCAATTTTTCTGATATATATTGAATACTTTTCCCTGTTTCAACTCTAAGAGTTGAGTCCTCCTAAATTTACTCAATAAAAATCATTTATCCCAAGTTCTAATTTCCATTTTAAAAAATGCATCCTGTGATCAGGTTGTTGCGTTATATTCTGTACAATCTGATTCTGAACCAAATCATTTCTGGAAGATGGGGCCCTGCAGTTAGAACTTTGTTGTTGGTGCCGCCCAATGTCAATTTCATGCCAGCCAATCTTGGAGCTCCCCCCCATTCTGAAAACTGAAAATTGTGTTACTTCCCAATGCCCAGAATTTTACGCTGAAGATACATTGATGCTTTCCCAGATCATTTATCTTGGTCTACTTTGGTTAGGACTAATTGTTCTACTTAATCCTGGAGTTACAATTGGAAATTTCACAAAAAAATATCTAAAGCTGTGTTGGTGGTCAATCATTAATTATATGTGGATTTTGGTGGTAATTCCCCATCACTTAGAAACAGCTTCATACTATCCTGTGATTTCCATCACAGTTTGGGTGACCTCAAGGCCCAAGAATTCAAGTTGTTCCTTGAAAAAGGAGCATTTAGAGGGTTTGAGTTTCAGGCCTGCCTCCAAAATTTTGAGGAAGACAGCTTTTAGGTGGTCCAAATGGTCTGTAAAGGTGAAGCTGAATACAGTAATATCATCAAGGTATACAAGGACACAGGAGAGCTTCAAATCTCGCAGGATGGAGTCCATAGCCTGTTGAAATGTAGCAGGGGCATTGCAGAGTTGTTGGGGAATACAAGTGGGTTCAAAAAGGCCTTCTGAGGTGATAAGTGTAGCCTTTTCTCTATCTTCAGGATACAAGTCAACCTGCCAGTATCCTGAGGTGAGATCCATAGCAGAGAAAAACTTTGATCCCCTTAATCTTCTAAGTGCATCATCAATTCTAGGCAGAGGATAAGAGTCTTTTTTGGTGAGCAAGTTCAGGCGGCGGTAATCCATCACAATGCAGTGGCCTCCATCCTTCTTTTTGAAGATCAAGAATGGGGAGGCACAAGGGCTCTGAGAGGGAGTTAGTAGCCCAGCGTCTAAGAGATTCTTAAGTTCCTTAGAGACCTGATCATCCTCTACCCTGCTGCAGCGGTAAGGTTTGGCACAAAAGGGTGGGGCATCACCCGTATCAATCTGGTGGACAACTCCCTTTGCTAGTCCATAGTCAGTGGTTCCCAGGCAAAGATATCCTTAAATTGGTCCAGCAGATCCAGAACATCTTTTTATTAAATGGGTGACAGTTTTGGGAAGTCTACTCTAGTGAAAAGGGAGAGAACCTGAGGGTCTCCTTCAGGCAAGTTGAAATCACTAAACATTCCAAAAGGGTAGAGGGATGCCACTTGCTCTGAACCTAATAGGCAACTATGTCCAACAACCTGGCCCTTGGTCACCTGCATAGACAGGGCAGTCAGGTTAGCCAATAACAGCTGTACAGGCTCCTTATGAGTTTGGTCCAAAATCCCAGGGCATAACCAAGGCTCTTTACAGCTTAGGGAATCAGGTGAATATAGCTCCAGAAAGGATTTTTCAGGAAGCTTGTAGGATATCTGGGAGTTGATAATCACTTGGGAGCCTGGAGGGATAAAAATAGCTGCAGGGGCAAGAAGAGGCACACCTTCCTTTGCAGGACAGGAAGGAGGAGGGGAACACATATTGAAGAATGAGTCTTGTACTTGAGTGAGAAGATACCAATGGGGTACTCAAGCACTCAAGTCTTAAGACATTTTCCCGGGAGACACGGGTGTTCTTCATAGATTAAAGGGATCTCATACCCTAGAAGTGATAGGTACTCATCTCTAAGGTTCACAATCTTTCTGTACTCTCAAAGGCACTGCGTACCAACCAGGAGATTGTAGCTTTTGTTTTCTAGAACAACAGTAGGGGATGCAATAATAAGCTTATCAGACCTATTTGGCAGGGCGGAATAGGCACCAATGGCTTGGGTTTGGGCCATGCCAGCTGTACCATACAACTGTGTGTAGTTGAGGTCGTGGGCCAACTTGAGTTTCTTTATTAGTTTTGAAGATACCACATTGACTGGAGAACCGGTGTCCAAGATGGCTTTGATCTTAACCTTTTGGATTGATACTTCCACATGGGTTGTATCTTTCCCAAAGGGGGGAAAGACTGCCAATACATCTTGCAAAGCCTCTAGCTCCTTTTCCCATTTATCTAGCATGCACTGTAACGCAGAGATCCCCTTATATACAGTCTGTAGCGGGAAAGATACAGTCACATTTTGAAAGAGAGCTTTGGCTAGCTTGATGACTTCTTCAGAAGAGTCTACCAAGATGAGAGGTTGATGGACCTGGGCTAGGTAAGGGCGAGCTACTATGGCCTTGGCTTCACTTAAAGGTGCACAAAAAGTAGTTGTGGTTTTCCCTGAACGTAGCTTGTAAGGGACAGAGACTGTCTCTGGGACTGCCAGCACCAAGTAGCCATGACCATCAGACTCATCATAGTCAGAGTCCTCAGGCTCAGAATCACTAGAGAGGTTATGAAACAAGTGAAGGATAGTTGGGCCAGCTGAGGGGGAAGATTCCTCATCAGAAGGGAAATCAGGAGGAGACAGTGGAGATTGGTCAGTAGAGACTGTCCCCGCCTTTAAGCTAACCTCTCTTTTTCTGCCTGCTCCTTTAGGTCACAACCCCCTACCTGAGGGTTGGTGCAGGTATGTGAGTGATGTCTTATTTGACCTCAGTTATGATATCCTTGTCTCTTAAACTGCCAGCTTGAGCCTAGGGTCATAATGCGTGGAGTACAGGAGGTGGCTCCTGCATTGTTAGCCTTATTTTCACAAACCACAATACCCCCATGGGTCAAGTGCATGTCCTGCAAGAAGGTCTTGATACTTTTCATTGAATTAAGAGAAGCTTTGTGGGCCTTAAGTGCAGACATAGGAGTTGGATCACCTTCAAAGCGTTTGAACATGCTGTGTACGCTTCCCAGGGAGTCAATTGACAGCTGTTGATCAACTGTTGTCCTTCAATGTAGAAACAATCTGCAAAATCAGCCAAGGTTCTTGGCCTTGAATGCAATATGCATAAACACATCCTTCTTGACTTCTAAGCTGAGATCTCCTCCAAATTCTTCAATTAGGAGTTGCTTCATGTCATCCCAAGTGACAATGGAAGGGAGTTTGGGGACCACAACTTCTTTGCACAGGTGATGCAGGCAGGTAAGAATATGCTCTTTCTTAAATTTATCAGTGGCCCTGTGCATTGCAGTCTCATAAATTGTCAGAAAGGCAGCAATGGTAGAGGTTTTAGGGTCAAATATCTGCTTGAACAAAGGCTTGTAATTGGGGTCAATGGATGAGGAAGTGGATTGGCTGTTGTCATCTGGGTTGAGGATGTTAATGTGGGGATTGCCCTCAAACTCAGATTTGGCAGCAGGTTGTCTAGCCCAGAGGAGTCAAAGGCTTTCCTCTAGGGTATCCAAGTTAGAGCTGTTTTGTCCACTAATATATCTAGTGGTGATAGCAGTAACTCAAAATTTGGCTATCTTAATTTGTTGCACTGATAGTGTGCCAGCAATCCCGTTAGGGCAAGTGGTCAAGGAAGTGGTCTGGGCAACCAAGGGGATGACCTATCCATTCATTGTCTTGGTAAAACAAGAGAGGTTTTGTACCTCTCTCTCCAATGTGTCCTGCCTATTAGCAACATCATTTGTTACTTCTGCAAGCCAATCCAGTGCAAGGGCACAGTTGACCTGGGTTTGGACTTCCAAACCAGGACAAAAACCATGATTTCCCTGTGCAGGAGTATTAACAACTTCAGTTTCCTCTTCACCTTCAGACTCAGAGTATAAGTCATCAGGATTAGAGAGGCCTTGTCTTAAGTACTCAATTTCTCCTCACAAAGTAGCTACTTGGTTGGTGAGCAAGGCAATGTGAGGGTCAGGCATGGGTTCTACTGGAGGAGGGGTTGGAACAGAAAATTGACGTTGATTAGTAGCTTTGAGTTCAGCTATGGCTTCCCATACTTTGGCTTCAAAGTCAGAGGGACCTCCACAGTAGGAGCGGGAGATGTCACCTCAATGGATGCTAATCTATCATCCACATAATTTTGTACTTGATACAGAGTGTCACCTAGTGCAGCCTTATCCAGACCATTTTGATGCTGCAGATGGAAGCCCCAAGTATCAAAAGAGTTTCAACCAATTTGAGCTGATATTTAATATGTTCTCAAAATTGGTTAAGTTTGCTAACCAGAGTCTCAAAGTCCTGGCAATGCTTTAACAGAGAGGCCTCAATTTGCCCATGCCACATTTCTTGATGCTCATCCAATTTGCATAGTTGGTTTTTGATGTATCCAGGGGGCAAGGAACAAAGGGAATTCAGTGAGGAGGTCAAGAACTTCTGGGAGGCCAGCAAGTTGCGCTGGTTATTGGAAATACATGCAAAGAGGCTGTGGGACCATTCTTGATATGCCATATTCTGAGCATGGTTGTTTGAGACAGCAGTGGCTACAGCATTTAAAATCTGGTTCTGGGATCCTAATGCAAGTTGATGGTGAACCAGGGCAGGTTGAATAAACTGGTTGACTAACACGCCAATTGTATCTATGGACTCCATCAGTGCAGGGGGGAGACCAAAGTCCAAGAAGAAGAAGTACAGGTCTTTGGAATAATACCCTGGACAGAGACCAGGGATAGTGTGCATTGCCACAGTGCCAGAATGGAGAAGGGAGCAGGCGGCAGCACAAGCTTTTTGTAGTTGAGAGAGAAAGCTGGAAGGAGGGCCCACGCGGGCCCAGGGGACAGCACCAGTACCATGGGAGTTGAGGGGACATTGGTGATGTCTTTTTCTAGAGGAGGACTAGAAACTTTAGGTTATTTGGGTACTTCAGAAACAAAGGTAGAAGTACCAGAGAATGAGTGTGGGAACAGGTTAACCAAGGGGCTTGCATCCCCTGTAGTGAGCACTATTTTGTTGTGTTTGGCTCCTGGGGACAACATCCATGAGGACACAGCAGGAAATATTTATAACAAAAGATTTGAGGTTAAAAGCTAGCTTTGGGTTAGCCTTTAGGGCAAAATTAAGGGCATGTACCTTAATTTCCTGGAATACAAGATTTGAAATTCCTTTTGGCAAAAAGGAAAGGAAAAAGCTTAAAGAATATTAAAGCCAATACAAATGTGGATAAACTTGTCTTTATTAGGAGAAATGATTCTACTTAAATAGTAGACAAGTGTTGATGATCACTCTTTAGGTAGACAGAGTGGCAGAAGGGGTCATGTTGGAATGAAGTCATACCAGGATCAGTCAAGAACAGGTATTATATTCCAGAATGGGTGGATATTGAGCCAGAACCATTTGAGAAAGGCAAGGAATTCCCAAAATTGAAAGTGAAACCAACTATATCTTTACACATATCAAAATGGCATTAATGGCAAAATTCACAACAGTGTGCCTCTTCATTGATCATATTTTCTCCCTCCATGGTCTGCCCCACAAGATCATTAGCAATTGAGGGCCCCAGTTGACAACCCAGTTCTACAAGGGGCTCATAGAAAACTTAGGCATCTGCCCTTGCCACTCCACCACTTTCCACCCTCAGTTGGATGGGAAGACTGAAAGGGTGAATCAAACACTAGAGACTTACCTCTGCTGCTACTCCTCCACCCAGCAGGACAATTGGGCTGACATTCTCCCACTGGCTGAGTTTGCCTACAACAATTCAGAACACTCCTCAACCAGGATGTCCCCCTTCTACGCATCCTATGGATACAACCCAGCCTTTCACATTGGGCCACAACCCGCCTCCCTAGCCCAGACAGCAGACAAAAGAGCACTTGTAATTTGTGAGGTCCAGGCAGAGCTTAAGCTAACTTTGGCCAATTCCGTGAGAACTTACAAGGAATACACTGATTGCAAACACCAAGAAGGGCCTGAATATCAACTGGGATACTTGGTAATGCTGGACGCCCGCAACATACGCCTAAAGGTCCCCACCTGAAAACTGGGCCCCAAGAGGATTGGCCCTTACAAGATTGTCTGCAAGGTGGGCCAAGCAGCCTATAAACTAGACCCCCCTCTGTTTACATCTATCAAGTGTTCCACAAATCACTCCTCACAAAGTACACCAGTCCTACCCCCACTCAGCCTCACTCTATTGAGGTGGAAGGAGACCAGGAGTACAAGGTTGAAGCTGTCATCAGTTCCCAATATCACAAACGCTCCCTTCAATACCTCCTAGCCTGGAAGGGCTACACTGAAGCTGATTAGACTTGGGTATCAGCCAAGGACTGTGGCCATTGCCAAGAACTGATTGACAAATACCACAAGAAATTCCTGAACGCGCCTGGCCCCCTCCCCAAGAAAACCCAACCCAAAGAGGGTGCCACTCTTTGCGCTATGAAACTTCCCATCCCCCATAAGAACTTCTCCCTGGCCAAAGTCGCTTCTGGGGGCATCTGTCCAAAAGAAAAGTTGGAGGGTGATGTCACAGTAGTGTCATTTTTGCCTGGGATAGATTTCCCAAAGAAAAATAGGAACAAGAAAGCGGCAAAACCCTTGAAGGTATTGGATGATTTAAATATAGTCATTGACATAAAATGGGTTAAAGCTGCTCCCATTGATGGTGAAGGAATTAACCTGCACCTCCCTGAATTTTGCCCAAACAACTATGCGTTGAAGATTACAAGATATCACTACCCAGTGGCGCTTGGCATTTGACCGGCTGATTGCCCAAAAATATCAAATTGTGACATCATTGACGCTTTGGCAGAAGTCCCCAACCAAGAGGTGAAAATATCTCTGGCTGGCCAATCAGATTCAAGTTTGTCCCCCCATTTGAGTTATAGTCCCTCCCATTTCCCCCCTAAAACTTGTTTTCAGATAGTTTTACCTACTCTCAATAAAGTCATTCCCCATTATATGAAAGCTACCCTGGGATCAAAAATACTCCTTCTCAGGCCATGGCCGCTGCTGTCTTGGCATGGTTGAGAAAAGTTTCTACACAGGACCAGCAGGTTTTGTACCCCTTATCTCAAAATCATTTCTTTTTGGTGGTCCATTTACATCTCCTGTTTTCTGTGTTGTTAATTATCTTCCTTTCATGTTTTGTTCCTTTCCTTTGTAGATTTGTAGGTTTAAAGCTTCAGGCACATCTTTGTTCTTGGTCCTGATTTATATCTGGGTGATTTATCCCATCAACTTTCATTTGAGCTCAGATCTTATTTATAAAACTTTAACAGCATCTTCTTAGAGTAATATGCTGCAGGATGTAGAATACTATCCCCTCTTTTCTGATGAAGGACCCCACCCACCACAAAGTCAGACATGTCAGTCTCAAGCACAAATGGTTTTGAAGGGTCAGGCATGGCAATAACAGGTACAGTTGTGAAGGCCTTCTTCAGGGTCTCAAACAAGGAGGTGCATTTTTCAGTCCAGATAAACTGGACTTTGTCCAAACAGAGCCTGGTCAGTGACAATGTTATTGAGGAAAGTTTTTGGATGAAGTCTTGGCAATAGTTGGCCAGTCCCAAGAAGCTCCTAACGTCTTTTCTGCAGGTGGGCGTAGGCCAGGAGGTTACCACGTCCACTTTATTTTGGGCCATTGTGAATCCTTCTGTCTTCACCATGTAGCCCAAGACCTCCATCTTGGGCTAGAAAAATTCACATTTCTTTAGTTTTGCATGCAGATTGGCTTGTTAGAGTTTCCCAAGGATCAGGTCCAGGTGACATAGGTGCTCCTCATGGGTCTTGCTATAAATGAGGATGTTATCAAGATAGGCCATACAGAACTAGTCTAGGTATTCACCCAGGACTGAATTGATCATGCACTTGAAGGTGCTAGGGGCGTTGCATAGTCCAAACGGCATCATCAGGTATTCATAGAGCCTATACCTGGTCTTGAATGCCGTTTTGTACTTGACACCTTCTTTGATTTGGATTTGGTAAAAAGCGTCTCAGAGGTAAATCTTGGATCATACCCAAGCTCCTGTCAGAATATCACACAAGTCATCAGCATTAGGAATAGGGCAGCAATTCTTTATAGTGATCTTGTTCAGCTTCTAGTAGTTAACGCACAGGCACATCCCACTGTCCTTCTTGCCCGCAAACAGCCTTGGCAAAAAAAGGGCTTTTTGACACACAGATATAGCCTTTCTTGGGCATGTCTTTGATGTACACTTTCAGTGCCAACTGCTCTTTGTGATTGCAGCTATAGATGGGTCCATGTTGAGGCTCAGTTCTGGGTAAGAGGTCAATTGTGTGGTCATACTTTGTGTGTTCAGGGAGGCGGGTTGGTGCTTCCTCACTGAAAACGTGTTTCAACTTCTCTAAGGAGGTAGGTAGGGTCCCCACACTGGGTTTTATTTTCAGGTCAGGAATGTGTTGGGTCTTAAGCTAGTTGGACCCAGCTGGAATGGCACCACATCACATAAATTGTCTCCCTTAAAAGAGACTGTTTGATTACGGAAATTTAGAATAGTGCTGTGTCTTTGGGACCATGAGTCCCCTAGTATCAAGGGGTGGGGAAGTCCCTTAAAGAATGATGGGGAGCGCTGGATAGATGTTCTGACCAATTTTCAATGGCAACTTGGTTGCACACCTGAATCCCCAGTTGTGAGAGCTATTCCCCATGATCACCTTAACGCCTTTGGCAGTAGCCTTTAGTCCTAGGTCCTTTGCAAGAGTAGTGTCAATAAAGCTTTCTTCAGTTCCCTATCAATGAATGCCTCAATAGTCTGGGTTATTGTGAGTGTTTTTGACTTTGACTTGGATAAATTTGTAAGACTGAGTAGAGGTATTTATTTGTGCTAGGGAAACTATAGGACCACTTTTTTTGGGACAAGCCTTAGTGATGTGACCAAGTTTGTGACAGTAGAAGCACAACCCTTCACAGTAGTGGTGTTGTAACTCTTTGGGGAACATTCCTTGTGCTGGGTGTCTGGGCGCAGTTAGCGCGCTGAGTGGCAGGAGAGGTGCCCTCTTGGTTCAGGCTCAACTCTCTACACAGAAAGAGTAGCTTGACCAGGCAAAGTGTGGGATGATGTTGCTTGAGAAGTTCTTTCAGGGCAGGGCAGGATCTCCAGCAGTATAGGATGGCAGACAACTCATCCTCAAGTTGGGTTATAGTCTATAGTTTGAAGAACAAATCAGTGTAAGCTTTTAGGATGTGGGACCCTTGTCTAATGTATATTAAGCTGATGAAGGTGTTGTGGCAGGTGTATCAGTTGTCAGCAGTGGCCATCAGTTCACTTTCAAATCAGGAGTAGTCCGGCAGAACTCAATGTCTTCATCAGTGGCCTTCCCAGACCAGTCTAGGGCATTGTTAGTGAGCATAGAAGCCACAGCAAGGACCTTCTCTGTGTCATTGAAGTATTAGTTTACATTGGCCTGGAAGTGGAGGCAGAGGACTGGCATGGCTCTATGGGCTTTCTCCAAGATGAACTTGCCCATCTGCAGCATGTTCACCCTGGTTGTGGATTGGTTGACTATAACATTCTGATTTTGTGAATTTGGGGTCTTAGTTTTCTTGATGCCAAGCATGTTGTCCTTTGGTTCTGTACTGCATCAGGGTCTAATTGCTGATGCAATTAAGTTGGTAGCTAGCTTGTAGGCGTAGTAAGCTGAAATCAAAGAGACTAGTATACAAGATGCCCCAAGAGTTATCAATATCTTAGGGCCCAGGTTACTGTGGTTAAGGTAGATTGCAATAATGTCAGGGATCCAACCTTTGGGCTGGTTCTTGAGAACTGGCAGGCAGACAGCCCGCAGGTCCTGAGGGAAAGGCCCACCACAAGATTGGAGCAAACTTTACAATATAAGATATCAATTTGTCCAGGAGCAACCAGGGCCCACTGGCAGGCACAATGGAATCAATAAGGCCGGTAAGGGTGATTTACATCACCCCAAATATTTGAGTGGAGGTAGATTTATTGGTTTCAACTGGATTCTGTGGGCGGTCAGGCCAAGGGGTGAGAGGAGGTGTCATAGGAACTAGGTAGACAGGCAAGTAGTTGTATTTGTCTTGGAACAGCAGGGGAGGTATAGTAACCCTGGTTTCTTCTTGACTGATGGTTTCAATCTCTCTGGTCCTGGCTTTGGGGCTATAGATCATGATTTCCTCTAAGGTGAATTCTAAATACACCAGGTTGGGTGGATATTCAGTGAAATGTACCAGGCCAAAGGGAGCTCCTGGTGGAAGATATAGTTTGGAAAGTTGGTCCACAGATTCTTGGGGTTGATAGGTATGGGATACAGAGCCGTGGGAGGTAGACTGAAAATGAATTAGAACTAAAATCAAGTATGGAATAACCTTGTTGAACCAAAGATTCATTTCACTTGATTGCAAGAATGGTAATGGGCAACTTCTTGGCGGCCCAGGGTATAAGTATGCCCATCTGCTATGGAAAAACTTTTGCAAACCCTTCTGGGCCGGGGGATACTGTCTTGCATGGTTTAGAAATCACTGATAATGTTATGCTTGGGGATCTCTCATTGGCTGGGGTGGAATGGGGAAATTGAAATTTCTCTTTTTGAGCTGCAGGATTTGTCATCCTTAGGCGTCCTGCATTCTAAAGGAAGCTTCTTCAATTCTTTACCAGAGGTGGCCTGGTTATCTCAGGATTGTTGGTTGGGCCTGCGCTCTCATTGGCAGGACTAACAGGATCTTTTTTCAGGTGAGGCATTGGTGCATGCAACTCTAGGTTGATAGGTTCCAGGAGTTTCTCTAAAGTCAAATTTGACTCTGGTTTGAGCCCAGGAAACTGCAGACAGCCAGGAAGCTGGACCTACAGGCTGGCAGCCCACAGGGTTTTGGGGTTTGAATCCTGTAGCAGAGGTCTACCACATGTATTGTCAACAGGAATTTGTCACTTGTGACAGGTGTTGTTTTTTTTACAAAATTTTCATATACATCACATTGTTTGAGAACCTCTTGTACGTTCCTGTAAAGAGTTGGCCACCAAGCCTTGTGTTTAAGAAACTTGTAGAGGTTGCAGCTTTTTGTGTGGCCTAAATTTTTATGGTAACACAATATGGTGTCAACTCTCTGATGTGTGGGGACATAAAGGATGGTGTTTCTGTTGGTCATTTTTTGATGAATGTTCCATACATGTCTGTAAAAAAGTTTTTTTTGACAGCAGTATCTCTGGTAATATCTGTGGTTCCTGGAGGGAAGCATTTGTTCTTGGTTCAAAGCACCAGGAGAGGCCAGACTGGGTCCAGTTTATTTTTTGCCTCTGCAAGCCCTTATATATAGGCGCAAAAAGGTGTTGGCCATGACCAGTTCTGTTACAGGTTTTTATTGAATACTCATGTTGATTTGCTCTAGGAACACCATCCAAAGGGCTTAGTGATTGGACAGATTAGCTTGTGCTTTAAAATGTATAATGAACTTGTGATTGGTTAGAGCAGTGAATTATTCCTGTTGCTCTAAGTAACAACACCATTTAACTAAAAATGTACAATTGCCAGTAACTCCTTATCATGGATTGGGTAGCAGTACTTGCCATCTGTGAGCTTGTACTTTTTGTAAGCCACTGGTAGGTAATTGCCTGTGTCTGTCTTGATTCATAGTACCCCTCCAATGAAGATGTCTGAGGTGTTGGTCTCTATCTGGTAGTTTTCATCTCTTCTTGGGTATTGTAGTTAGGAGGCCAACCTCAGTTTCTCTTTTAGGCAACAAAAACTAAGGTCTTGTTGGGGAGTTCACACAAACTTTAATTTGGCATCTGTAATGGCAGATAGTGGCGCAGTAAGGGCACCACAGTCAGGGATAAAATTTTGTACATAAGCTACCATCCCTAGGAAGGTTTAGAGTTTGCTTTTGTCCTTGGGTGGCAGCATCTTGCAGATGGCTTGGATCCTTTGAGCATCTGGTTTGATGCCTTCTTTTGATACCAAATGCTCAATAAAGGGGAACTGTTTGCAATAAAATTGGCATTTGAATGGCTTCACAAGAAGCTTGTGCTGTGCTAAGGTTGCAAAAACTTCTTTCAAGTCCTTGTGTTTTGTTCCACATAGGGACTATAATTGATTATATCATCCCAATACACTAGTGCATGCTTGCCAATATGGGGTGCAAAAACTTCATTAATGAAGGTAACAAAGGCCAATGATGTGTTTGTCATTATAAAATTGAGCACAGCAAATTTGTATCAGCTGTAATTGGATCAGAAAGCAGTCTTGGGGATGTCTTCCTCTTTGATTTGGATCTGGTTGTATCCAGTTGCCAAGCCAATTTTGGATAATACAGTTGCATCACCAATCAATTCAAAAAATATTGTCAATGAGTGGTAATGAATAGCACTTTCTTATAGTGACTTTGTTCAACACTCAGTAGTTGGTAACTAACCTGAGGGAACCATCCTTCTTTGTCACAAAGAATACCACGGTTCCAAAAGGAGATTGTGACAGTCTGATGAGGCCCTTCTCCAGGATCTTTTCTAAGGTAGGCATGGAGTGCATTGTTCTCATTTGGGGTAAGTTGATGCATTGGGTGTACTTTGGGTACTGCTTCTGTGAGTTGTATAGAGTGTTGAATGTGCTTTTTAGGTGAGAGCCCTGGTAAAGCCTCTTCAAAGATTTCTGGATGTTGGGCATCTATCTCATTGTCTTACGGTGTGATAGGGTCTTGCTTGTCTTTGAAGTGTATGAATTCATATTGGCAAGGATCCCAGTGAATTGTCTTTAATTTACCTTTCTTCTCTTGTGTTTCTTTTATGCACACAAACATATGGTCTTGTAAAAGTTGATCTACAGTATCAGGGTAGATTTGATGGTTGACTCCTTCTTGTTTGGTGTTTAACACTGAGGTGACCCAGTCTATGTATGGGTTGCTCTTTCTCAACCAATCAAAGCCAATGACTATTTCAGATTGAGGGAAGTCTGTGACAGGTCCTTGGATGGTGGAGTGGAGGTTCTTCAGCATGACATAAAAGGGGGCAGTTTCCCAAGTCACAACAATGTGATGTTCATTGGCTAAAACCATGCTCTTAATCTGCAAAGGATTAGTGGCTAAATTAAACTTTTTCACAAAGTTGCTATTGACAAGAGTGAAGTCTGTGCCTGAATCTGTCAGGGATCCAGCCTGTGGGGGGTTCCTGGGAACTTGTGGGCAGACGGCCTGCAGGCCCGGCAGGAAGACCCACAACAAGATTGGGGCCAACTTTACAATATAAGATAACAATTTGCCCAGGAGAGCCCAAGGTCTGCTGGCAGGTACCATAGAATCTATCAAGCCAGTAAGAGTGATGTACATCACTCCAAATATCTGAGTGGAAGTGGATTCATTGGCAGCAACAGATTCTTGTGGGCAGTTGGGCCGCAGGGTAAGAGGCTGAGTCAATGGGATCAAATACGCGGGCAGGTGGTTGTACTTGTTGCAGAATAGCAGGGGAGGTATAGTGATTTTGTGGACTTCCCTGTAAACAGTCTTGGTCTCTCTAGTTCTTGCCTCAGGGTTGTAGATTAGGATTTCCTCTAGGGTGAACTCCAAATACACAGGGTTGGGGGGTACTTGGTGAAATGTCCTGAGCTGTAGGGAGCCCCTGGTGGACAATAAAGGTCGGACAGCCAGTCCACAGTTTCTTAGGGTTGATGGGTGTGAGGTGCAGAGCTGTGGGAGGTAGACTGTAAATGAAATAGAACTAATATCAAATATGGAATAACCTGGTTAAATCAAAGGTTCATGTCACTTTATTGCAAGAATGGCAATGGGCAACTTTCTGGCGGTCCAGGGTATAAGTATGCCCATATCTTATGGTTAAACTTTTACAAATTTCTTTGACTGGGTGTTACTGTCTATCAGCTTTTTCCAGTCCTTGGTGGCATCCATTGCAGGAGTTAATTCATTGGCTGGTTTGAACTGAGAATAATCAAATTCCTTTTTTGGGTTGTGGGGTTGGTCATCTCTGGGCGGCCTGTGTTCTATAGGAAGTTTTTTTTGTTTCCCTTCTATGGTGGCCCAAGTTATTTTGGGTTCTATGGCTAGACCTGTCCACTGATTGGTTGAGTTAACAAGAACCTTTAATGTGGGGGGTGTTGATGTAGGTGATTTTCACTCATCAAGCTTTAAAGGATTCTCTGAAGTTAAATCCTGCTCTGGTACCTGCCCAAAAATCTGCAGGTGGCTGGTCATGCGGGCTGGCAACCCAGAGGGTGCCAGAGTTTGAATCCTGTAGTTGAAGTTTTCCAGTAAGCATGGTCAATAAGAGCTTGTCACTTGTGACAGAATCCAAGTGGGCTAAATCCATGTAACTTCAAAAGCAGAAAGAGTAAGAAATCAGTTTATTGGGATGTCTGACAAAGGTTTAGTATACTGGGTCCTCTGAGGGAACCTGGATATTTGGATACTGGTCTGCATCCTCAGGACAGTAATCATTGTTGGGCAAGGCATAAGATTGGCAGGAAGAGCTTGGCTTGCTTATTGCTCTTCCCGGGCTTTTTCTTTGCCTTGATTACCTTGGGTGCTGGTGACCCTGAAGTAGGTTGTTTAATTGGCCATTGTTCCATCTGTTGTGACCATTGGATCCCACAGGTTTGTTGTTTGTGTTGTTACTGTTGTTAGGTGGAGGGCAATTGGAGCGTCCTGAGGTGTGGGAGTCTTTAGGTATTTCACTTTTTCTGGTTTGTGCCTTGTGTATTGCATTAGATGTTTGCTCTGCTTTCTCTGCTTCACAGTACAAGCTCTGCAAATTGATTACTTGGTCCAGGTTTACATGTCTTGTTATGTGCGGTTTGAGGTCATCATAATATATGAAGTGTGTGGCTGGATTGTCAAAACCCATATTTGAAGGAGCTCATAGGTGGAGTTCCTCATAGGCTCAAGTGAGTTCTTTTACTTTACCATTCTGGGACAAGCTTTTTACTTGGATTACAATTATGAGGGCTGTATCCTTTGCTAAAAAGTTAGCCAAGAAGTCCCATTTGAATGTATCTCAGTCTATTTCAGTATAGTCCTCATGCCACTTGTTGCACCAGGTGCCTGTGTTGTGAGTAAGACAAATGAATATCTCTGCAATCCAAACATTTGTGGTGCATTTCATTTGCATCAGTTTGCTTTGAGTGGACTGGATTCATGCATTGGTGTTGTTGTCATTTACCCCTGAAAATGATTCCAGGGCGGCACTGCAAAGACACTGGGCTATGTGAGTAGGCATGATGCTCTCCTCAACAACTCAAGTTGTGGCAGTAGGGGTTGGAAGAATCTTTGTGCAGATAGGGTATTAAAGACAGGGACCAGAACCACCATGTTCTGGTGCAGTATGTACTCCTCTAGTATTTTGGTCCCTGGTGTGTAGGGCGTCAAGTTCACAGTGAGCCTGGACATAATTCTTTTGTATATTTGTTGATCACAATGGGTATAGGCAACAGGAGGAAATTTGAAAAGAAAGGTAGGATAGAGAACCTACCTGTGCTACCAATGTTATAACTGTGCTGTTTTAGCAGAGTTACAAAGGGGGAAATAATTGGAAACTAGATAGATATATTTATTTAAAGATATGGCTTATATAGTGGGGATAAATCATGGGTATCAAGAACATGATTAAGGTAATCACTTGGGTGGATGAGTAGGGGGTGTCTTGATCCTGGTAATGAGTCAAGCGCTAAATCAAGGCATCCATCATATAGGATCATCATCTGCTCATGTTGCTGTTTCTGGACATTTCAGTTGACCTCTGCATTTGGCTACGGGTCACTGGTAAGTTGGATTGTGGATCACAATGCTGCATAGTCAGAACCTTTCCTGGGGGTTGACCCTGTTGTTTTGACACAGAAAAATTTCTCTGGCTTCATTTCTTTTACCAGCCAACCCCAAGAAACTGCAGACAAACTGTCTGAGTTATACTGTCCCCCAGGAGCACCTTACAGCCCAGTGAAATTCACAGAATACCCCCAACCCTTCCTATTCAGAGTTCACTTTTGAAGAAATTCTAATCTTCAACCCTGAAGCCAGAACCAGAGAGCCTGAACCTATTGGGCGTAAAGGCACCTGACATATCAAGCAATCATTACTATTCCAGGACAAATATAACTACCAGCCCGCCTATTTAGTGCCTATGACTCCTCCTGTGACCCTGTGGCCCAACCACAGGCAAAAAACTGTGATGTTCTATGAGTTAACCTCCAGCCAGTTATTTGGTGTCCTCTACATAACCCTCACTGGATTAGTTGATTCTATGGTGCCCACCAATGGGCCTTGCTTGGAAAAAAATTCCCTATATTGTAAAGTTAGCCCCCATTCTGTGGTAGGAGCTTCCCTCTGGGACTGTGGGCCGTCTGCCCACAAGTTCCCCTGAACCCGCTGCAGGTTGGCTGCCTGACATGCACAATTATGCAATTATTTTGTTGTGTCATCAATTAATGTTCTTTAAACCCATTTAATATACCCTAAAAATGTGTGTTTAAATCAGTTTCTCATTGCACATTTGTATTTGGGCTTTGCCTCCTTTATTATAAATAGAACAATGCAACTAACGCTGCTTGGCTCCCTAAGGCAAGTTGTGTGAAACTGGTTGTTTTTGTGCATGAGCATTTTTAATATGTCACTTCTTTATCCTCATTTTGGAAAGTCCTTTTGTTGGTGATTTGTCCCCTCTGATGGCAATTTCCCACCTTATACCATATAGAACTTCACTATTCAATAAATAAACCAGTTTTGTCTTTTTATCTTTTATTCTTCTTTCTTGTACAAGGCTGTTACTATACCAATCACAGGTATAGTACTAAGAAAAGGAGTAGTAGACTAACTATTTGTAGAACTACTACAACCATTAGCACCATTTTACAACACCCCTGGTCCAGTTGCTCTGAAACGTCCCTTTTAAGTGGACTGATAGTCAACAGTAGTTGTTTGAGACCCTCAAGACCAAACTCAAAGAAGCTTCAATTCCGGTCTAGCCTGACTATGACAAGGAATTTATCTTGTACACCAACGCCAGTGGGGTAAACTATAGGCACAATCCTAGACCAACTAGATGGGGATGGTGTAGACATATCAGTGGCTTATTCCTCCTATGTGCTCAATAAGCATGAACATAATTATAGTGCTATCAAGAAGGAATGTTTTGTTGTCTTACACACAGTTAAACAGTTTCAACACTATATATATGGGCCCATTTCACTGTAGTTACCTATCACTCCTCACTCAAGTAGCTACAACAGCTGAAAGAACCTGAAGGATAATTAACCCAATGGGCTTTGCACTTGCAAGTGTATGATTTCACAGTGGTGATCAGTCCTGGCGCTCAGCACCAGAATGCTGATGGCCTCTCCAGAATACCAATCCTAGCTTTATATCCCACTGATTCTAATAGATTATATGTGCTAATTAGATATCCTGATGCCTGGGCTACTAAACCAAGAAGATGCACCTAGCTCTCCAAGCCCTATCCAAGGACACTGTCATTTGAGATTGTCAGTTATTCAAAAGGGTTAAGGACCTGTACTTGCCTTATATCAGTCCCATAATGAGGATAGTGATTGTTCTTCAAGCCCATATTGATACTGGACATAGAGTTCTAGTTAAAACTCATTATTGATTGAGAAAAAATTCTATTAGGAAAATATGTGACTTTTTATCCCTGATGTTCTTTCATTCTGCCAAACTTGTCAGCTGCAATGCCCACAATCTTTTCACAAGAGTTCAATCTTATTCTCCTGAACACCTTTCATACTGTAAGCATAGACACTGTTGGCCCCCTCCCCTGCTCATGATCTGGGTGTTGTTTCATTCTAGTAGCAGTAGATTACTTTAGCAAATAGGTTGAGACCAGGGCTACTAAGGATATCACTGCTAAGGCAACAGCCAACTTCCTACTCCAAGACATCTTTTAAAGACATAGGTGTCCCCAGAATTTTCTCTCCATTAATGAGAACAAATTTAATGCCAGATTAGTCACGCTTATTGTAGAAGCAATGGGCACTCATCAATCCTTTCCAGCTCTTCAAAACCCTTCCACTAATGAGACAGTTGTATGTGACAATTCCCTAGTCTTCATCATGAGAAAGCTCACTCTCTCTGACACTGCTAGCTGGGATATATTCCTTTCTGATACTCTCTTTGCTTACCAACTAAACAAACATTGAGTGATAGGACAATTCCCATTTGCCATGCTTTATAGACGTGAGGCTTTTACTCCCTCTGTTAAGTTGTGCTTTATTATTTGACATAAATAAGAACTTGGGCCAGAGTTGTAAAGTTATGCCTCCCCCTTGGGCCTCTACTTCAATCTTCATCAAATGCTTGGTGATCTCTGCCAAATTACACCTGGATATTTATCCAAAGATTTAATGAAAACCCCCAAGAAAGGTCCTCACATTATTACCTGCAGAATTATTTTGAAGATGCCCCCACCTAACCTACCCAAGAGACAACTCTGATTAAATATCATGTGCAAGAGCATCTGAGAGAAGTGTTAATTGTATCCAAGACAGATTCCTCAACTTTAGTTGGGTCAGTTTTTCCTTTGATTTTGCTCATTTGAATTTGTACAGATTTGCCTGCCTCAAGAAATGCATCCACATCCCCTCATATCATTGTTTGGTTAGTTTTGGCATCCAACTTTACACTCAAATCCCATCCCCCTTAAAATGAATTAAAAAGTTGTAAAAGACCTTGCTTCATCATTCTCTACTCTAATTTAGTTTTAAATTTGTTAGTGAAATTAGGCCATTTGGTTTAGTCTGTTGCTTTGTGTGTTCAGTCAATTCTATCCCCCTTTGGCCTCCCAGGAATTTTTAGTGACAACCATTATGTTGTTGCTGAAACCTCAATTAATTTTGGTTGAGAGTATGGTTTTTTTCTTTATAACCCACTCCCCAATTCTCACAAAAATCTTAAATATGTAAAACTTGAGGTTCTGGATTTAAGCCTGTTAATCTGAGTATCATTAATAGTTATCTTCCTAGCAAATGGAAGATGAGCGCCAAAGATTCAATGTAAAAGTTAATGAGCAAGAATGAACTTATATTATTGGGAGAAATGATCATTCAAATTTATACCCAAAGGTTTAATCCTGATAGCTTAAGTGAAGACACTCCAAGTGGCAAGAGACTGGTAAGGATCCAGAAGGTCCAGATATTGAATTCAACCTGTATTTGGGTAAAGAGAACTCTTTCAGGAAAAAGAAAAAGCATATACTTTTGCACAAGTTATTCTGCAAACTACCAATCACCAGGCCAATCAAAATTCCAAGTGAATTCAAATTCACAACACTTTCAATCTTAGGACCCCATTAGTAGAGTTTGATGCTGCAATCAACCCTAAGACACATGTGAAAGAACTGACAAATTGGATCATTAATATTCAGGCTTCTGCTTAAACATCTGCTTATAAGGTCAAACCCTTGGAGTTGTCACCTTTGAATGCTTCCAGAGCATCTCTCCTCAAGTACCAGGTAGGCAACCTGGTTCTCTACTACCAGAATTGTACTGGTGATTGTTTTCAAAAACTGGATTTCCTCTGATTTGGACCTTGTGAGATTAAATTCAAGAAGAGCTTCAAGTAAACTTTCAATTTACTGTCTTCTGGTTGTCCCTTCTCCCACGTTATGCTAGATTCCTCTGCAAGTATCAACTCCGTGTGTCCAATATTGAGGGGGGAGATGATGATAATTGTATTAGCAATGCTATTTTGATATGGCTATCAAATTGCAATATTTTCATTGATTTGGTTGGTTTTGTCTTCAAATTTAATAGTTGCTCTCCTTCCTCAAATGGATTAATATCAATGTCCACCCATTCTAAAGTATGCTACCTGCATGCTTCTGATCCTGGTATAATCTCACCCCAACGTGACCCCCTATGCCACTCTATCTATCTAATAAGTGATCATCAACCCTTGTCTACTATTTAAGTAGAATTGTTTCTCCTAATAAAGACAAGTTTATCCACATTTGTTTTGGCTTTAATATTCTTCAAGCCTTTTCCTTTCCTTTTTGCTAAAAGGATACTCTCTTAACTCCTTTCAGGAAATTAAGGATGGCCCCTTAATTTTTTCCCTGAAAGCTAATCTAATGATAGCTTTGAACCTCAAAGCTTTTTTAATTAAGGTTTTCCATTATGTCCTCTTGGATGTTGTCCCCAAGAGCTAAACACAACATAGTTTGGCAAAGGCTTGCACTAAGCTGCTGTATAATTGCTCAGATTTTCTGTTAGCCTGTGGGTGGTAAGGAGTGATCACTGTATACTTCACACCCTGCTTGGTGAGGTATACCTTGGTGTCCTCAGATATTAATTCCTTACCTCCATCTGTAATAAAAAATTATGGACTTCCAAATTTGCTGATAATTTTTTTACCTATGAATATGTGCCTGCTGTTACCAGTGTGGGCTTTATCAGCCTGCGCTACTGATCATTGTGTGGCAAAGTCAATAGTGATGATGATAAATTTCTTGTTGTTGCCTTTTACAGGCATGGTACCTAAAATTTCTAGTGCTCATACCCTGAAAGCCAACTGTGTTTGGATGGGTAGTATTGTTGCAACCAATTTCCCCCCTTGCCTGCCAATGTATCTTACAATACAAGGAGGCACACAATGAGTTGCACCAAAATGTATCTAACAGCATGGATCAATCTGATGGTGGGGTCAAACTTCGGGGACTATCTCCCAATTAGGAGTGTTGCCAATTTGAACAGCTGATCCCTGCACAGTTTATTCCCTGGCATCAAACCTTACATGGAACCTGCCACCATGCCACCCCCTGTGGGCTTTTGGCTTTCTTCATATAGTATATTGATCACAATATTCTGCAATAAATAATATCTTATCCTATTCATTCCTGTTCTTTCTATTGGACTGTTATCTTCCTTGATCAAATGCTGAACTCTAATTGATTCAGTTGCAACTGTGGTAGCAGAAGTAGGTTGACAACCTACCTAGAATAAAAATTCTCCCTAAGAAAGGACAGAGTATGGGCCGTATGGCTACTCCCTACCAATAAAATTTCCTCCCAATCCCCAAGAGGGACATCCCCAAGGGGTACATGATCTATCAGGACTAGCTGATGCTTATCAGCATGTACAATTGACTCTGCCTAGGGCAACACAATGTGAGCGTCACCCTGCCCCACTCAGACCTTTTGCAATGCATGATAAACCTTCAGCTGGAATCCTTTGTGGGTGGAGTAGAAGGGGCCAACATTGTAAGTTGGCTTCATTCTACTGAAACCTGTCTTTGAATATGTCAAGTACCTGAACCCATGTGGGTTGCCACCGCGTCTGGATGCCTTACAGATCCTGTTGCCATGTGGTTTACCAACTGGGCAGGTCAGGAGAAAGAGGTCACCTGGGCGTCTTTCTGGGACGCCATCAAGTCTTGCTACAGTGAAACCTTCTCCCACATTGTTGTGGGGACTCCACTGCTAGCCATTATGCAAACAGGGTCTGTCCCTGAATACCTTGCTGCATGGCAACAAGCCCTTGCCACTGCTCCAGAAGCCGTGACCAATGGGAATGCCATGATGCTCACTCTCATTGTTAATGGACTTAAACCTCACATCTGCAAGTGAGTCCCTATGGGCTGTTGTAACTCCATCAACAAATGTTTCAAAGCCATTGTGGAGGCCAACAATCAGGCCTCAATGGGCTTCCAAAGGTCTAATGACACGCCTGCCCAGACTTGTCCTGTACCTGGCAGTGCCCACAACCAAGTGGATTGCCGCCAACCACGTCAACAGGAGAACAAGATGAAGCGTCCCTGCAAGGGGAAGCTCCAATTGGCGCAAATCAAAGACTCAGAAAAAGTCTGGGGTTGTAGATACAAGAGGTTCTGCAACCCTGCCTGACCACTCTCTCCTTTCTAAGAATCCTTGTGACTATAATTTATGTGATGTTGAAACTCTAGATGTCTTTCAGGTCCACAGTGACAACCCTGTCCTCCAAGCAAGTCATTCTTCCAATAAAATCACCTGCTTGGCCTACCCCTTCTGTTTCTGTGAAAATAACCACAAACTTTTGGTAGACACTGGTGCTAATCACACCATGGTTGACCAGGGCTTTGCAGACGCTCAACAGCTGGATTATGTGCCTAACTGGTTCAAAGCAGTATGTGTAGCTGACTCCCGCAGAGTGGCAATCACCCATGAGACGGTACCCTTCTTTGTGAGAATGGGGAACATCCAGGTGAAACTCTCTGGACCAATCATGGCAGGACTCAGCCACAACGTCATTGCTGACCTTGACTGGCTTCAACACAACTACCCATACATTAACTGAGATACTTCTGTAATCACCCTCAACAGAAATATAGTGGGCTTCCAGATTTACCCTGTTGAAATGAACAAGTTACTCCACAGTACTGTATTTGTCAGACTTACAGAGACCAGCACATACAACTTCAAGGGGGGAAGCTGGACTTTAACCAGTGTTCAGTCAAAGTCATCCGCTTGGAACCTACTGCAGCCTCATCCTTGAACACCACAACTCTGCCAGCACTTGCAGCACTCATTGAGGAGTACAAGGACGTCTTCAGTGAAACATTAGACCAACTGACTCCTCCAAGAGAAATACAATATGCTGTACAGCTGCAAGGGTCGCTGCCTAAGGCACAACCCCTCTATTGCTTGACGCCAAAAGGAAGGCAAGACTCTCTATCAACACCTTGTGGACAAGCTTGATAAGGTCTTTATCCTCCCTCACTCTTGCTGTTTGGGGCTGTAGTCTTCTTTATAGCCAAGAAGGACAGCTCCCTGCACTTGGTGATCAACTACCATACTCTAAATGAGGTGGCAGTCAAGAACAAATACCCCTTACTGCTAATTGACAACTTGTTTGATACAAACTGCAGGTGTGAAGGTCTAAAGTAAGATTGATCTCACCGCGGGGTACAAACAGGTCTGCATTGCACCAGGAGATTAGGCAAAAACTGCCTTTTGCATACACTACAAGTTGTTTGAGAGTTGTGTCATGAACTTTGGAATCACCAACACTCCCTCCACCTTTGCCATGTTGATGAACAAAGCATTTAAAGATCTAATTGGAAAATGTGTTGTTGTGTACCTTGACAACATTATTATCTTCAGTCAAGATCAAAGCACACATCTCCAACATCTGTGTGCTGTCCTTGACACCCTTTGTAAGAATAAAATAAAGGCCAAGCCCTCCAAATGCAAATTTCTCCAATCAGAGCTTGTGTTCCTTGGGCACACCATCTCTGACCAAGGGATAAAGCCTGACCCTGCCAATATTAAGGCAATCACAAACATGACACCCCCTACCAACATAGTTCAGGTGTGCACGTTCCTGGGCATGGTTGCCTATGTGCGGAAGTTCATCCTTAGCTGCAGAGAACTGATTGCACCTCTCACTGAGCTCCTAAACACTAAACAACGCTTCCAATGGACTCCTGCTAGAGGCCAAGCCTTTGAGACATTGAAGCAGAGGCTTACAACTGCCCACATACTGCAATTTTTAAATTAAAACTGCCAGCACAAACTCAAGACTGACGCCTCTGAAAGGGCCATAGGGGGCGTGTTGAGGGTGGAAACTGAGGATGGCGTCTTCTCCCCTGTGGCTTAAAAATACAGGAAGCTTACTGACTCATAACAGAACTACCCCATACATGACAAGGAGTTAGTAGCAATTGTGCACTGCGTCAAGAAATGGCACTACTATCTGGAGGGCGCCATCTTTCCACCCCAAGTCCTGACAGATCACAAACCACTGCAGTACTTCAACACCCAGTAACACTTAACTTGACGCTAAGCAGGCTGGGTCAAGCACCTGTCCCCCTACCAGTTACACATTAAATACAAGCCTGGAAAGGAACTTGTCATAGCTGACACCCTCTCCAGACTGTATGTGGCATTCATAACAGGAGGCAATGGATTAGACCCTGACTGGCCCATGCTTTACCTGCGTCCTGAAGCCACCTTTTACAAAGGCCTTAATTCTATAACCATTTCTAAGATGAAGAACAACAAGAGTTAGTTCACCACTGATGCTGGCAACGTCTGCCGCCGGGTAGAGACAGGTAAGAAGACGCCTTACATTCCCACAACACAAAGAGGAGATACCATACTACATTACCACTGTACCCTGGGTCACATATGAGGGCGTAATCTCTTTAAAATCATGAAACACAAGGTTTGATGGCCCTGTATGCGCCAGGACATCCTGGATCTCCTCAAAACATGTGTGCTGTGTGAGAAGAACACGTACAAACCTGCACCGCCCAAGTCAGTCTTACCTGTCAAAGACATGGAACCCTTTGAACAGTGGGCCCTTGACATTGTAAGGCCTCTACCCAAGGACAGGGTTGGCAAGAGGTACATCATTAGAGCCATAGACTACTTCACATGTTGGCCAGTAGCCTGGGCAACCACTAATCATACTGCAACCATCATTACCTGCTTCATTGGCAAAGAGATTGTGGCCCGCTTCAGACAACCCAAGCGCCTTATCACGGATGGTGGACCTATGCTTGTAGGGTGTTGTGTTTGGCTCCTGGGGACAACATCCAGATGGACACAGCAGGAAATCTTTATAACAAAAGATTTGAGGTTTGATGCTAGCCTTGGGTTAGCCTTCAGGGCAAAATTAAGGGCACACACCTTAATTTCCTGGAATAAAAGATGTGAAAGTCCTTTTTGCAAAAAGGAAAGAAAAAAGCTTGAAGAATATTAAAGAAAACGCAAATGTGGATAAACTTGTATTTATTAGGAAAAATAATTCTACTTAAATAGTAGACAAGGGTCCATGATCACTCATTAGGTAGACAGAGTGACAGAAGAAAGTCATGTTGGGATGAGGTAATACCAGGATCAGTCAAGGACAGGTATGATATTCCAGAATTGGTGAATGTTGAACCAGACTCATTTGCAGAAGGGGAGGAATTCCCAAAATCAAAAGCAAAACCAACCAAATCTTTGCAAATATTGTTATTTGAAGGCCATATCAAAATAGTATTGATGGCGGGATTTATGACATCTCCCCCCTCAAGATTGGACACAGGAAGATGATATTTGCGTAGGAATTTGGAGTGAACTTGAGCAAAGGGGCAGTCAGATGACAGCAGCTTAACAGTATACTTGACACCCTTCTTGTAGGTGACTTCACAAGGCCCAATCCAGAGTGAGTCTAGCTTATGTGTATGGCTTCAGTACAATTTTGATAATAGAGTACTAGGTTACCTGCTTGGTACTCAGGAGAGGGCTCTGGAAGCATTGGAGGGCAAGAGTTCTAAAGATTTTACCTTTTAAGCAGTAGAATAGGCTGTAGCTTAGATGTCAATGATACAATTGGTCAAGTATTTAACATGAGCCTCAAGATTGGCAGAGGCGTCAACTTTAATCAACAGGGGTCCCAAGATTGAGGGGGTAGTGGCTTCCTGTCCATACAGCATGGCAAAGAGGGACTGGCCAGTCACTCAATGCCTGCTGAGTATGATGCAAAGAGAGAATCAGGGAGGAACATATCCCAGTTAGCAGTATCAGAGAGGGTAAGTTTCCTCATAATGGACACAAGGGTGGAATTTGCCCGTTTCACAGTCCCGTTGGTTGACAGTTTATACAGTGCAGAGAAGTATTGATGTGTGCCCATAGCTTCTACATTGGACATTATGAGGCGGGCATTAAAGTTGATCCCATTGCCAGAAAGCAGGACTTGAGGGCAACCATGACAGTAGAAGATATCTTGCAACAAGAAATTAGTAGCGGTCTTGGCAGTTATATCTTTGGTTGCTCTGGCTTCAACCCATTTACTAAAATGGTCTACGGCTACCAAGATGAATTGACACCCAGACCTAGAACAAGGGAGAGGCCCAACAGCATCAATACTCACAGTGTGGAAGGCATGCTTAGGGGGATGAGTTTAAACTGATTTCAGGAAGGTCAGGGTTGTTGGAGCTGACAAGAATGACAGGAGGCAAGAACGTCAGGGAATAGGAGGCGTGTATTTTCCCAGTAGAAGTTCTTACTCAACCAGTCATGTGTCTTTGTTATGCCTCCATGTCCAATGTCAATGTGGGCTTGGATAATGATGGCTACCCTCATTCTAGGACAGACGTAGGGTAGATAAGTGTTGTTAACTTTCTTGAAGAGTTGTCTATCTCAAATCACAGTATCTTTTGATAGGACTTGCAGGGCCAGACAAATGTCCTCTGGCTCAGTGGTCCAGGAGTCAGGGAACCCTATCAACTTGTATAGGCAATTGGCGTCTGCGGCATGGATAGCTAGTATAGGCATCCTTGATAAACCATCAGGATTCTGGTGTTGTGCACCAGGGAGATGTACTACAGTGAAATCATATCCTTGTAAGCCCAGAGCCCAATGTGCTATTTGACCTTTGGGCTCCTTTAGTTGCTGCAGCCACTTAAAGGATGAGTGGTCTGTAACTACCAAGAACTGGGTCCTGTAAATGTAGTGCCAGAACTGTTTTACTGCATGCAGAACAGCTAGGCATTCTTTTTCAGTGACACTATAGTTATTCTTTTGTTTTTTGAAGACTTATGAAGAGTAGGCCACAGGTCAGTCAACACCTTCATTGTTAGACTGGGCTAAGATGGCACTCACAGCTACTCCACTAGTGTCAGTGTACAAAATGAACTTCTTATTGTAAACAGGGTAGAATAGGATGTGAGCCTCCTTGAGTTTGGCTTTCAGTGCTTCAAAGGACTGCTGTTGGCTGTCAGTTCACTCAAAGGGGATGTTGCAAAGGAGCTGGACAAGGGGTTCACTCAATTCAGCAAAGTTAGAGATGAATGGTAAATAGTACCTCATCATACCAAGAAAGACTTGGACCTCTCATAGGTTTGTGGGGGGCTGCATCTTGTCAATGGCTTCCAGTATATTAATTATAGGGTGTATTCCGGTTTGGGTGACCTCATGGCCCAAGAATTCAAGTTGTTCCTTGAAGAAGGAGCATTTAGAGGGTTTGAGTTTTAAGCCTGCCTCCCAAATTTTGATGAAGACAGCTTTGAGGTGGTCCAAATGGTCTGTAAAGGTAAGCTGAACACAGTAATATTGTCTAGATATACAAGGACACAGGAGAGTTTCAGATCTTAAAGGATGGAGTCCATAGACCGTTGAAACGTAGCTGGGGCGTTGCAGAGTCCTTGGGCATTTGAGTGGGTTTGTAAAGACCTTCTGAAGTGATAAACACAGCCTTCTCTCTATCTTCAGGAGTCAAGTTGACCTGCTAGTATTCTGATGCTAGACCCATAGCAGAGAAAAACTTTGATCCCCCTAATTGTTTGAGAGCATCATCAATTCAAGGCAAAGGATAAGAGTCCTTTTTGGTGAGCAAGTTTAGGCAGCAGTAATTCATCACAATGCAATGGCCTCCATCCTTCTTTTTTAGGATCAATAATGGAGAAGCCCAAGGGCTCTGAGAGAAAGCTAGGAGTCCAGCATCCAAGAGTTTTTTAAGCTCCTTAGAGACCTGGGCATCTTCTACCCGGCTGTAGCAGTAAGGTTTGACACAAAAGGGCAGAGCATCACATGTAGCTATCTGGTGGATAACCCCCTTTGCTAGACCATAGTTGGTGGGTCCAGGGGCAAAGATATCCTTAAACTGGTCTAGCAGTTCCAAAACATCTTTTTGTTGAATGGGTGACAGTTGTTGGAAGTCTACGGCAGTGAACAGGGAGAAAACCTAAGGATCTCCTTCAGGCAAGTTGAATTCACTAAATGTTCCAAAGGGGTAGAGGGACACAACTTGCTCTGAACCTAATATGCAACCATGCCCGACAACTTGGCCCTTGGTTACCTGCATAGGCAGGGCAGTCAGGTTAGCCAACAACAACTGCAAAGGCTCTTTATGAGTCTGGTCCAAAATCCCAGGGCACAACCAAGGCTCTCTATGGCTTAAGGAATCAGGTGAATATAGCTCCAGAAATGATTTTTCAGGTAGTTTTTAGGATATCTGGGAGTTTATAATCACTTGTGAGCCAGGCAGGATGATGACAGCTGTGGGGGCAAGTAGAGGCACACCTTCCTCTGCAGGACAGAAAGGAGGAGGAAAACACATATTGGAAGAATGTTTCCTGTACTTGGGTGAGAAGATACCAGTGGGATACTCAAGCACACAAGTCTTAAGGTGTTTACTCTGGAGACACGGGGGTTCTTCAAATATTAGAGGGATCTCATACCTTAAGAGCAATAGATACCCTTCTCAAAAGTTCACAATCCCTTTGTACTCTCAAAGAAATTGCGTACCAACCAGGAGATTGTAGCTTTTGTTTTCTAGAACAACAGCAGGGGACACAATAAAAAGCTTACCAGACCTATTTGGCAGGGAGTAATAGGCACCAATGGCTTGGGTTTGGGCCATGCCAGCTGTGCCATATGACTTAGAGTAGTTGAGGTTGGGGGCCAGTTTAAGCTTCTTCATTAGCTTGGATAATACCACATTGACTGGGGAGCCTGTGTCCAAGATAGCCTTGATCTTAACCTTTTGGATTGACACTTTCACACAGGTAGTATCTTTCCTGAAGGGGGTAAGACAGCCAGAACGTCCTTAGCAGCTTCTAACTCTTTCTCTTGTTTGACTAACATGCATTGTAAGACAGGAATTTCCTTATACATAGTCTGCAAGGGGAGAGATAAAGTCACCTTCTGGAAGAGAGCCTCTACTAGTTCAGCAGCCTCTTCAGAGGAATCTACCAAGACAGGGGGACAATAGGCCAGTGCTAAGTAAGGACGAGTCACTATGGCCTTAGCTTCACTTGAAGATGGGCAAGTTGTAGTTGTGGTTTTTCCTTAATGCAGCTTGTAAGGGACAGAAACCGTCTCCAGGACTGCCAGCATGAAGTAACCATAACCATCAGACTCATTGCAGTCAGAATCTTTGGTTTCAGAATTACTGGAAAGGTTGTGGAACAAATGAAGGATAGTTGGGCCAGCCAAGGGGGAGATTCCTTGTCAGAGGGAGGATCAGGAGGAGACAGGGGAGATTAGTTAGCAGAGAGTGTCTCTGACTCTAAGTTGACCTCTCTTTTTCTGCCTGCTCCTTTTGGTCACAACTCTCTACCTGAGGGTTGGTGCAGGTATGTGAGTGATGTCCTATTTGACCTCAGTTATGATATCGTTGTTTCTTAAACTGCCCACTTAAACCTAGGTTCATAATGTGTGGAGTACAGGAGGTGGTTCCTGCATTGTTAGCCTTATTTTCACAAACCACAGTACCCCCATGGGTTAAATTCATGTCTTGCAAGAGAGTCTTAATACTCTTCATGGAAGTAAGTGAAGCCTTATGCACCTTAAAGTGCAGGCACAGAAGTTGGTTCACCTTCAAAGTGTTTGAAATTGCTGTATATGCTTCCGGGAAGTTAACTGAAAACTGGTGATTAACTGTTGTCCTTCAATATAGAAGCAATAAGCAATTTCACTAGGGTTTCCTTGAGCTTAAAGGCAATGTGCATAAATGCATCTTTCTTGACCTCCAAGCTGAGATCTCCTCCAAATTCCTCAATCAGGAGGTGTTTCATGTCCTTCCAAGTGACAATGGAAGGGAGTTCAGGGACCACAACTTCTTGGCACATAGGATGCAGACATGTAAGAATATGCTCCTTTTTAAGCTTGTCAGTAGCCCTACACATTACAGTCTTGTAAATGGTCAGGAAGGCAGCAATGGTAGAGGTTTTGGGATAAAATATTTGCTTGAAGGAAAGCTTCTAGTTGGGATCAATGGACAATGAAGTGGACTTACTGTTGTCACCTGGGTTTAGGGCATTGTGTGAGGGTTGCCTTCAAACTCAGATTCAGCAGCAGGCTTTCTAGCCCAGAGGAGTTAAAGGCTTTTCTCTAGGGTATCCAAGGTAGAGCTGTTCTGTCCACTAATATCTCTAGCAGTGGCAGCAGCAGCTCCAAATTCATCAATGTTGATCTGTTGTACCAATAGAGTGCCAGCAATCCCATTAAGGCAAGTGGTCAGGGATGTAGTCTGCGCAACCAAAGGGATAACCTGCCCATTAATTTTCTCAATAAAACAAGAGAGGTTTTTCACCTCTTTCTCCAATGTGATCTGCTTATCAACAACATCATGTGTTACTTCCTCTAGCTGATCCAAGGCAAGAGCGCAGTTGCCCCGGGGTTGGCCTACCAAGCCAGGGCAACAACTATGATTGCCATGAGCGGGAGTACTAGTGACCTCAGCTTCCCCTTCACCTTCAGACTGAGAGGACAAGTCATCAGGATTAGAGAGGTGTTGTCTCAAGTACTCAATTTCTCCTTGCAAGGTAGCTACTTGGTTGGTGAGCAATGCAATGTGAGGGTCAGGCATGGGTTCTACTGGAGGAGGGTTTGGAACAGAAGATTGACGTTGAGTAGTAGCTTTGAGTTCAGCTATGGCTTCCCATACTTTGGCTTCAAAGTCAGACGGGACCTCCACAGGAGGAGCGGGAGGTGTCACCTCAATGGATGCTACTCTATCATCCTTGTAATTTTGTACTTGATACAGAGTGTTGCCTAGTGCAGCCTTATCCAGTCTGTATTGATGTTTCAGGTGGAAGCCCCAGGTATTGAAATAAGTCCTAACCAGCTCAGAATGTGAATTAATATGCTCCCAAAATTGGTTGAGTTTGGTAACCCGAGTCTCAAAATCCTGGCAATGCTTCAGCAGGAAGGCTTCAATTTGTTCACGCCATGCTGCTTAATGCTCATCCAATTTACATAGTTGATATTTGATGTATCCAGGGAGTAAGGAACAAAGGGAATTCAGCGAGGAGGTTAGGTATTTCTGGGAGGCCAGCAAGTCACGCTGTTTATACAAAATACACACAAAGAGGCTATGGGACCATTCTTGATGTGCCATATTTTGAGCATGGTTGTTTGAGACCACGGTGGCTAAAGCATTTAGGAGCTGGTTATGGTATCCTAATGCAAGTTGATGGTGAACCAGGGCAGGTTGGATACACTGGTTGACTAACACGCCAATAGTATTCATAGACTCCATCAACGCGGGGGGAAGACCAAAGTCCAAGAGGAAGGAGTACAGGTCTTTGAAGCGTACCCAAGATGGAGACCAGTGATAGTGTGCATTGCCACAGTGCCTGAGTGGAGGAGAGAGCAGGCGGCAGCTCAAGCTTGTTTGTAGTTGAGAGAGAAAGCTGGAAGAGGGGCCCACGCAGGCCTAGGAGACAGCACCAGTACCATGAGAGTTGAGGGGGCATCAGTGATATCTTTTTTTAGAGGAGGACTAGAAACTTTAGGTTGTTTGGGTACTTCAGAAACAAAGGGAGAAGGACCAGAGAATGCACATGGGAACAGGGTAACCAAGGGGCTTGCAGCCCCTGTAGTGAGCACCATTTTGTTATGTTTGGCTCCTGGGGACAACATTCAGGAGGACATGGCGGGAAATCTTTATAATGTAATATTTGAGGTTTGAAGCTAGCCTTGGGTTAGCCTTCAGGGCAAAATTAAGGGCACATACCTTAATTTCCTGGAATACAAGATGAGGAATTCCTTTTGGCAAAAATGAAAGGAAAAAGCTTGAAGAATATTAAAGCCAGCACAAATGTGGATAAACTTGTCTTTATTAGGAGAAATGATTCTACTTAAATAGTAGACAAGGGTTGATTATCACTCATTAGGTAGACAAAGTGGCAGAGGGGGTCACATTGGGATGAGGCCATACCAGGATCAGTCAAGGGAAGGTATGGTATTCTGGAATGGGTGGATATTGAACCAGACCCATTTGTGGATGGGGAGGAATTCCCAAAATTGAAAGCAAACCCAACCAAATCTTTGCAAATATTGTTATTTGAAGGCCATATTAAAATAGCATTAATGGCGTAATTTCTGACATAGGGCATGTCATGAAGGAGCATTGCGCCAAGAACGCCCTCCAACAAATAGTCACAACATCCTTTCATCCCCAAGCAATGGACGTGTGGAACACCTGAATGGTTTGCTGGTCCAACTCATTGCCAAACTCTCACAAGAACATCCTAATACTGTGTGGACTGAACACCTGCCCACCGCCCTATTCATCTTGTGGGAGAGAATTAACAGGGGTATAGGTTTCAGCCCCAGCACCCTAGCTTTTGGAGCCCCTGATGGCTTGATGGGGGTAGAGAAAATAAAGTTACAATTTGCAGTTCCTGTATAACCTCCTTTGCCAATTACCCCTTCCCTGAGCCAATGGTGCACCAAAGCCCAAGACATAGAACATAAGCACATTGAGGAAGGCATGAAACACCTTGAGGCGAGATACACTGTGGGTGACCCCGTTTATGACCTCAATCCAAACTCAGCCAAATTAGAACCTAACCACCTGGGGCTCTTCAAGATATCTGCTGTCTACAACAACCATACATATCAGCTTGAAGATGCCCAAGGAAACACCAAAACACCCCATCATGATTGCTTGCGCCCCTGCTGCGCCATCCCCACACAAAGGTTGTTCATGCGGACCTTCCCAGATCTCCCACAGACTCTGATCTTGGTACCTGACAACAAGCAGGGGCAAGGGGGTGTTGCAACAGAGTCTCCCTCTTTGCCTGCCAACGTGTCTTACAATACACAGGAGGGCGCTAAATGAGTCATCCCAAAATGTATCTAACGTCATGGATCAATCTGATGGTGGGATCAAACTGGGGCACTATCTCTCAATTAGGAGTGTTGAAAATTTGACCCACTGATCCTTGCATAAGTTATTCCCAGGTATCAAACCTTACATTGAACCTGCCATCATGCCACCCCCTGTGGACTTGTAGCTTTCTTCATTAGTATATTAATCACAATATTTTGCAATAAACAATATTTTATCCTATTTATTACTGTTCTTTCTATTGGACTGTTGTCTTCCCCCAATCAAATACTGAACTCTAATTGGTTCAGTTGCAACATACTGACTTGGGGTATTTTGCTCTTGGCAAACTTCTTGAAAACCTCACATTGCTCAAGTACTTCATGGATGTCTCTGTACAGGGTAGATCACCATGATTTGTGTTTTAGGAACTTATATAGGTTCCTGCTCTTAGTATGTCCAATATCTATGTAGTAGCGTAAGATAGTGTCCTTATTTGGTGTGTGGGAACTTAGGGGATGGTTATTAATCTGACATCTTACAGTGTAACATCTCATAGACATCAGTGAAGAAATGTTTATGCTTGCTGATGGTATCACATGTTATGTCTGTGGTGCCTGGGGGGAGCCTTTTTCCTTGGTTTGTAATACCAGAAGTAACAATCAGGGTCTAATCTGTTTTGCCTCTTAAGGCTCACACATACAGTTATAATAGGATGCCTGCAGTAACTAATTCAGGTCCAGGATTGTACTGGATGTTCATGTTGAATCTCTCAAAAAACACCATCTAGTTTGCTTATCTGTGGGAGAGGTTTGCTTGTGTCTTGAAGTAGATAAGCAACTTAAGGTCTGTGAGAGCAGTAAACTCTTTCTGTCTCTTGAGGTAACAGCCCCATTTGACTAGGAAGTGCACAATGGCAATGAGTTTCTTGTTGTGGATAAAATAGCAGCACTTGATGTCTGTTAATTTGTGTTATTCATATGCCACGGGAAATTTTCACCAGAGTCTGTCTTGATCCAGAGTACATCCCCTATTGAGGTGTCTGATGTGCAGGTTTCCATCTGAGTATCCCCATATCTCTTAGGGTAATGCAGAATGGGGGCTGACACTAACTACTTCTTAAGGTGGTAGAAACAGAGGTTTTATTGTGGAGTCCAGAAAAATTTGGTTTTGACTCCAGTGATGTCAGACAAGAGGGCTGTTAGTACACTGCAATCAAAAAATGAACCAACACAGTTAGGCTATCACACACAAAAATGTCCTGAATTTCCCTTTATTCTTAGGGGGAGGCATCTGGCTTGATTCTGTCCTTGGATACCGTATGTCCTAGGAAGGGTAGTGATTTGTGATAAAACTGGCATTTTTATGGTTTGGTTAGCAGTCTGTGCTGTGTCAGGGTAGCAAACACTGCTTTCAAGTCCTTATGATGTTGCTCTAAGGTTGGGTATAGACAATGATGCTGTATAGGTATACAAGTACATGCTTCCCAATTTGAGGGGTGAATACCTTGTGTTGTAAATTGCGCCATTGATGCTATTTTAATTTGGCCTTTAAATAGTGATATGTGCAAAGATTTGGTTGGTTTTGTTTTTGACTTCAGAAATTCCTTGCCTTCTGTAAATGGGTCTAATTCAATCTCTACCTGTTCCAGAATACCATACCTGCCCTTGTCCAATCCTGGTATGACCTCACCCCAACGTGACCCCCTATGCCACTCTGTGTATCTAATAAGTGATCATAAACCCTTGTCTAATATTTAAGTAGAATTGTTTCTCCTAATAAAGACAAGTATATCCATATTTGTGTTGGCTTTAATATTCTTCAAGCTTTTCCCTTTCTTTTTTGCCAAAAGGAATTCCTCATCTTGTATTCCAGGAAATTAAGGTATGTGCCCTTAATTTTGCCCTGAAGGCTAACCCAAGGCTAGCTTCAAACCTCAAATCTTCCATTATAAAGATTTCCCGCCATGTCCTCCTGAATGTTGTCCCCAGGAGCCAAACACAACAAAATGGTGCTCACTACAGGGGCTGCAAGCCCCTTGGTTACCCTGTTCTCACATACATTCTCTGTCTCTTCCCCCCTTGTTTCTAAAGTACCCAATCAACCTAAAGTTTCTAGTCCTCCTCTAAAAGAAGATATCACCAATACCCCCTCAACTTCTATGGTAATGGTGTTGTCTCCCGGGCCTGCTTGGCCCCCCTTCCAGCTTTCTCTCTCAATTATGAGCAAGCTTGTGCTGCTGCCTTCTCCCTCCTCCACACAGGCACTGTGGCAATGCACTCTATCCCTGGTTTCTGTCCTGGATATGCTTCCAAAGACCTGTATTCCTTCCTCTTGAACTTTGGTCTTCCCCCGCACTGATGGAATTGATGGATACTATTGGTGTGTTAGTTAACCAGTTTATCCAACCCGCCTTGGTTTATCATCAGTTAGCGCTAGGATCCCAGAACCAGCTTTTGACTGCTGTATCCACCGCTGTCTCAAACAACCATGCACAAAATATGGCTTATCAAAAATGGTCCCATAGCCTCTTTACGTGTATTTCAGATAACCAGCGCAACTTGCAGGCTTCCCAGAAGTACTTAACCTCATTGCCAAACTCTCTTTGCTCCTTGCTCTCTGGATATATTAAGGATCAACTGTGTGAACTGGATGATCACCAAGATATGTGGTGTGGACAGATAGAAGCAACCCTTCTAAATTATTATCAGGATTTTGATACTCTGGTTAGCAAACTTAACCAATTTTGAGAACATGTTATTTTTCAACTCAAGCTGGTTGGGACTCACTTCAATACTTGGGGCTATCATCTGTACCATCAATATGGACTAGATAAGGCTGTGTTAGGAGACACTCTGTATCAAGTGCAAAACTACATTGATGATAGAGTAGCTTCTATCAAAGTGACTCCTCCTGCTCCTGCTGTTGAGGTACTATCTGCCTTTGAAGATAAAGTATGGGAAGCCATAGCTGAACTCAAAGCCACCACTTGACATCAATCTTCTATTCCAAACTCTCCTTTAGTAGAGCCTATGCCCGACCCTCACATTGCCTTGCTAACCAACCAAGTAGCTACCATGTGAGGAGAGATTGAGTATTTGAGACAACGCCTCTCTGACCCTGATAATTTGTCCTCTGACTCTGATGGCAAACAGGAGGCTGAGGTCACTGGTACTCCTACCCCTAGCAATTATGGGTGCTGCCCTGGCTTGGAAGGACATCCCTGTGTCAACTGTGCCATTGCCTTGGATCAGCTAGAGGAAGTAACAAATGACATTGTAGATAAGCAAGATACACTGAAAAGAGAGGTACAGAACCTCTCTTGCTTGACAGAGACAATAAATGGGCAGGTTACCCCTTTGGCTTTGCAAACAGCTTCCCTGGCCACTTGTATCAATGAGATAGCTGGGAAAATTGTAGTGCATCAGATTAAGATTGATGAATTTGGGGCTGCTGCAACTACCGCCAGAGATATCAGTGGACAAAACAGCTCTACATTGGATACCCTGGAAGAGAGACTTTGACTTCTCTGGGCTAGACAACCTGATGCTGAATCCAAGTTTGAAGGCAACCCCCACATCAATGTCCTAAACCCAGGTGACAACAGTAAGTCCACTTCATTGTCCATTGATCCCAACTAGAAGCTTTCCTTCAAGCAAATATTTTATCCCAAAACCTCTACCATTGCTGCCTTCCTGACCATTTACAAGACTGTAATGTGTAGGGCTACTGACAAGCTTAAAAAGGAGCATATTCTTACATGTCTGCATCCTATGTGCCAAGAAGTTGCGGTCCCTGAACTCCCTTCCATTGTCACTTGGAAGGACATGAAACACCTCCTGATTGAGGAATTTGGAGGAGATCTCAGCTTGGAGGTCAAGAAAGATGCATTTATGCACATTGCCTTTAAGCTCAAGGAAACCCTAGTGAAATTGCTTATTGCTTCTATATTGAAGGACAACAGTTAATCACCAGTTTTCAGTTAACTTCCCAGAAGCATATACAGCAATTTCAAACACTTTGAAGGTGAACCAACTTCTGTGCCTGCACTTTAAGGTACACAAAGCTTCTCTTACGTCC
The DNA here is from genome assembly GCA_014839935.2 of Entomophthora muscae. NCBI lineage: Eukaryota > Fungi > Entomophthoromycota > Entomophthoromycetes > Entomophthorales > Entomophthoraceae > Entomophthora > Entomophthora muscae. The sequence goes on along the minus strand of QTSX02001451.1, from coordinate 199,561 downwards.
ATGAAGACTATTAAGACTCTCTTGCAAGACATTCATTTGACCCACGGGGGTACTGTGGTACGTGAGAATAAGTCCAACAATGCTGGAACCACCTCTTGTACTCCAAGCATTGTGACTCTGGGCTCAAGTGGATAGCCTAAGAGACAAGGATGTCACAATTGTGGTCAAATAGGGCACCACTTGTGTATCTGTACCAACCCTTGGGTAGAGGGTTGTGATCTAAAGGAGCAGGCGGAAAAAGATAGGTCAGCTTAGAGACAGAGACGCTCTCTGCTGATCCATCTCCTGTCTCCTCCTGATCCTCCTTCTGACAAGGAATCTCCCCCTTGTCTGGCCCAACTATCCTTCATTTGTTCCACAACCTTTCCATTGATTCTGAAACTGAAGATTCAGACTGTGATGATCATATAGTTATGGCTACTCTGTGTTGGCAGTCCTGGAAACTGTGTCTGTCCCTTACAAGCTACGTTCAGGGAAAACTACAACTACAACTTGCCTACCTTCAAGTGAATCCAAGGCCATAGTGGCTTGCCCTTATCTATCCCAGGCTAATCAACCTCCTGTCTTGGTAGACTCTTCTGAAGAAGCTGCTGAGCTAGCAGAAGCTCTCTTTCAGAATGTGACCATATATCTCCCTTGAAGACTATGTATAAGGAAATTCCTGCCTTACAATGCATGTTAGCCAAATGAGAGAAAGAATTGGAAGCTGCTCAGGACGTTCTGGCTGTCTTACCCCCCTTCAGGAAAGATACTACATGTGTGAAAGTGTCAATCCAAAAGATTAAGATCAAGGCTATCTTGTACACAGGCTCTCCAGTCAATGTGTATTATCCAAGCTAATGAAGAAACTTAAGCTGGCCCCTGACCTCAACTACACTCAATCATATGATACTGCTGGCATGGCTCAATCCAAGCCATTGGTGCCTACTCTGCTCTGCTAATGAGGTTTAGGAAACACCTCATTGCATCCTGTGCTGTTGTACTAGAGAACAAAAGCTATGATCTCCTGGCTGGCACACAATTCCTCTGCAAATATAATGGGATTGTAAACCTTCAAGATGGATAACTTTTTCTCTTAGGGTATGAGGTCCCCTTGATTTTTGAAGAACCCTGCGTCTCCTGGGTAAATGCCTTAAGACTTGTGTGCTTGAGTATCCCACAGTTATCTTCTCACTCAAGTACAGGAAACATTCTTCCAATATGTGTTCCCCTCCTCCTTCCTGTCCTGCAGAGGAAAATGTGCCTCTACTTGCCCCTGCAGCTGTCACCATCCTGACTGGCTCACAAGTGATTATAGACTCCCAGATATCCTACAAACTACCTGAAAAATCATTTCTGAAGCTAAATTCACCTGATTTCTTAAGCCATAGAGAGCCTTGGTTGTGCCCTGGGATTTTGAAAAGACTCATAAAAAGCCTATGCAGTTGTTGTTGGTTAACCTGACTGCCCTGCCTATGCAGATGACCAAGGGCCAAGTTGTCAGACATGGCCGCATATTAGGTTCAGAGCAAGTGGCGTCCCTCTACCCCTTTGGAACGTTTAGTGAATTCAACTTGCCTGGAGGAAACCCTCAGGTTCTCTCCCTGTTCACTGCCGCAGACTTCACACAACTGTTGCCCATTCAACAACAGATGTTCTGGAACTACTAGACCAGTTTAAGGATATCTTTGCCTCTGGGCCTATGGCCTAGCTATGGGGGTTATCCACCAGATAGATACGGGTGATGCTCCGCCCTTTTGTGTCAAACCTTACTGCTGCAGCCAGGTAGAAGATGCCCAGGTCTCTAAGGAGCGTAAACAACTCTTGGATGCTGGACTCCTAGCTCCCTCTCAGAGCCCTTGGGCCTCCCCATTATTGATCCTAAAGAAGAAGTATGGAGGCCATTGCATTGTGATGGATTACCGCCGCCTGAACTTGCTCACCAAAAAGGACTCTCATCCTTTGCCTTGAATTGATGATGCTCTCAGACAATTATGGGGATCAATATTTTTCTCCACTATGGATCTAGCATCAGGATACTGGCAGGTCTTTGTCTCCTGAAGATAGAGAGAAGGCTGCATTTATCACTTCAGAAGGTCTTTACAAACCCACTCAAATGCCCCAAGGACTCTGCAACGCCCCTGCTACATTTCAACAGGCTACGGACTCCATCCTGCAAGATTTGAAACTCTCCTGTGTCTTATATACCTTGACAATATTACTGTGTTCAGCTCCACCTTTACAGACCATTTGGACCACCTCAAAGCTGTCTTCATCAAAATTTGGGAGGCAGGCTTAAAACTCAAACCCTCTAAATGCTCCTTCTTCAAGGAACAACTTGAATTCTTGGGCCATGAGGTCACCCAAACCGGAATATACCCTATAATTAATATACTGGAAGCCATTGACAAGATGCAGCCCCCCACAAACCTATGAGAGGTCCAAGTCTTTCTTGGTATGATGAGGTACTATTTACCATTCATCTCTAACTTTGCTGAATTGAGTGAACCCCTTGTCCAGCTCCTTTGCAACATCCCCTTTGAGTGAACTGACAGCCAACAGCAGTCCTTTGAAGCACTGAAAGCCAAACTCAAGGAGGCTCACATCCTAGTCTACCCTGTTTACAATAAGATGTTCATTTTGTACACTGACACTAGTGGAGTAGCTGTGGGTGCCATCTTAGCCCAGCTTGACAATGAAAGTGTTGACCAACCTGTGGTCTACTCTTCAAAAGTCTTCAAAAAAAAACACAAGAATAACTATAGTGTCACTGAAAAAGAATACCTAGCTGTTCTGAATGCAGTAAAACAGTTCTGGCACTACATTTACGGGACTCAGTTCTTGGTAGTTACAGACCACTCATCCTTTAAGTGGCTGCAGCAACTAAAGGAGCCCAAAGGTCAAATAGCACATTGGGCTCTGGGCTTACAAGGATATGATTTCACTGTAGTACATCTCCCTGGTGCGCAACACCAGAATGCTGATGGTTTATCAAGGATGCCTATACTGGCTATCCATTCCGCAAATGCCAATTGCCTATACAAGTTGATAGGGTACCCTGACTCCTGAACCACTGAGCCAGAGGTCATTTGTCTGGCCCTGAAAGCCCTATCAAAGGATACTGTAATTTGAGATAGACAACTCTTCAAGAAAGTCAACAACACTTATCTACCCTACGTCTGTCCTAGCATGAGGATTGCCATCATCCTCTAAGCCTACATTGACATAGGACATGGAGGCATAGTAAAAACTCATGACTGGTTATGCAAGAACTTCTATTGGGAAAACATGCACCTCCTAATCCCTGACGTTCTTGCCTCCTGTCATTCTTGTCAGCTCCAAAAACCCTGACCTTCCTGAAATCAGTTTAAACTCATCCCCCTAAGCATGCCTTCCACACTGTGAGTATTGATGCTGTTGGGCCTCTCCCTTGTTCTAGGTCTGGGTGTCAATTCATCTTGGTAGCCGTAGACCATTTTAGTAAATGGGTTGAAGCCAGAGCAACCAAAGATATAACTGCCAAGACCGCTACTAATTTCTTTCTGCAAGATATCTTCTACTGTCATGGTTGCCCTCAGGTCCTGCTTTTTGGCAATGGGATCAACTTTAATGCCCGCCTTATAACGTCTATTGTCAAAGCTATGGGTACCCACCAATCTTTCTCCACACCATATAACCCATCAACCAACGGGACTGTTGAACTAGCAATTCCTCCCTTGTGTCCATCATGAGGGAACTTACCCTCTCTGATGCCACCAATTGGGATATATTCCACCCTGCTGCTCTCTTTGTGTATTGACTCAGTAGACACTGAGTCACTGTCCAGTCTCCCTTTGCCATGCTGTATGGGCGTGAAGCCACAACTCCCTCAATCTTAGGACCCCATTTGATCAAAGTTGATGTGTCTGCCAATCCTGAAGCTCATGTCAAAGACTTGAGCAACTGTATCATTGACATTCAGGCTATGGCACCTCAACTGCCTATAAAATCAAGGCTTTAGAGCTCTTGCCTTCCAATGCTTCCAGAGCCCCCCTCCCTGAGTATCAAGTAGGTGGCCTAGTCCTCTACTATCAGAATTGTACTGGAGGCCAAGCCCACAAACTTGACTCCCTCTGGGTTGGACCTTGTGAAGTCACCTTCAAGAAGGTTGTCAAGTATACTGTGAAGCTGCTATCATCTGACCGCCCTTTTGCCCAAGTTCATTTTAAATTCCTCCACAAATATCAACTCCCTGTGTCTAATCTTGAGGGAAGAGATGTTGTAAATTGCGCCATTAATGCTATTTTGATATGGCCTTCAAATAGTGATATGTGCAAAGATTTGGTTGGTTTTGTTTTTGACTTCAGAAATTCCTTGCCTTCTATAAATGGGTCTAATCCAATCTCTACCTGTTCCAGAATACCATACCTGCCCTTGTCCAATCCTGGTATGACCTCACCCCAACGTGACCCCCTATGCCACTCTGTGTACCTAATAAGTGATCAAAAACCCTTATCTAATATTTAAGTAGAATTTTTTTTCCTAATAAAGACAAGTTTATCCACATTTGTGTTGGCTTTAATATTCTTCAAGCTTTTTCCTTTCTTTTTTGCCAAAATGAATTCCTCATCTTGTTTCAGGAAATTAAGGTGTGCCCTTAATTTTGCCCTGAAGGCTAACCCAAGTCTAGCTTCAAAACTCAAATCTTTTGTTATAAAGATTTTCTGCCATGTCCTCCTGGATGTTGTCCCCAGGAGCCAAACACAACACCTTGTTCATGAAGGTGACAAAGGTCAGTGTGTTGGTCATTTCAAAATTAAGAACAACACACTCATATGATCCATTCTTAGTTCAGAAAGCGGTTTTGGGGATATCTTCCTCTTTGATTTGGATCTGGTTGTATCCAGTTGTCAAGTTAATCTTGGATAATACAGTTGCATCACCCAGCACTTCAAAAAGATTGTCAATGAGTGGTAATGAATAGCACTTTCTTATAGTGACTTTGTTCAACACTCAGTAGTTGGTAACTAACCTGAGGGAACCAACCTTCTTTTCCACAAAGAACACTGTGGCTCCAAAGGGGGATTGTGACAGTCTGATGAGGCCCTTCTCCAGGATCTTTTCTAAGGTAGGCATGGAGTGCATTGTTCTCATTTGAGGTAAGTTGATATATTGGGTGTACTTTGGGTACTGCTTCTGTGAGTTGTATGGAGTGTTGAATGTGCTTTTTAGGTGAGAGCCCTGGTAGAGTCTCTTCAAAGATTTTGGATGTTAGGTATATATCCCACTGTCTTGTGGTGTGATAGTGTCTTGCTTGTCTTTGAAGTGTATGAATTTATATTGGCAAGAGTTCAGTCAATTGTATTTAATTTATCTTTCTTTTCTTGTGTTTCTTTTATGCGCACAAACACATGGTCTTGTAAAAGTTGATCTAAAGTATCAGGGTAGATTTAGTGTTGATGTCTTATTGTTTGATGGTTAAACCTGAGGTGACCCAATCAACATGGGGGTTGTTTTGTCTCAACTGATCCAAGCCAAGTACCATAACAAAACAAGAGAAGTCAATTATGGGTCCCTGGATGATGGAGTGAATGTTCTCTAGTGTGATGTGAAAAAAGTAAGTTTTTCTAGTAGCAGCAATGTTGTGTTCATTGTAAAACCACTTTTTTAATCCGCAAAGGACTAGTGGCTTGCTTGAACTTGCTCACACAGTTGCTGTTAACAAGGATATGATCTGCGCCTGAGTCCAAGATTGCTGAACCTGTGTAACTTCAAAAGAAGAAAGGGTAAGACATCAGTTTATTGGGGTGTCTGGCAATTGTGTAGGGTACTGGATCCCTAGAGGGGGTCTGAATCATAGGGCACTGGTCTACATCTTCAGGTCAATACTCATTATTTGACAAGGCTGATGGTTTTTGGGGAGAGCTTGGTTTGCTTATTGCTCTCCCTGGGCTTTTCCCTTGTCCAAATTACCTTGGGTACTGGTGACTCTGAAATGAATGTGGTTGGATTATCCATTGTCCCCATTACATGGCCATTGGAGTTTGAGGGTTTGTTATTTGCACTGTTATTGCTGTTGAGTGAAGTGCAGCTGGAATTTCCTGGAAAGTGAGAGTCTTTGGGTCTTTCACTTTTCCCAGTTTGTGCTTTGTGTAGCGCATTGGATGCTTGCTCTGATACCTCTGCCTCACAATACAGGCTTTGGAGTTTGATGACTTGATCCAGATTGATGTGCCTCATCACATGTGGCTTAATAGTGTTGTAGTACATGAGGTGCGTAGCTGGGTTATCAAAGGCCATCTTCAAGGATGCTCATAAGTGTAGCTCTTTGTAGGCCCTTGTTAGCTTCTTTACCGTACCAGTTTGGGTCAATTTTTCACCTGGCAGATAATCATGAGGGCTGTGGCTTTCATTACAAATCTTGCCAAGAAGTCCCATTTGAAAGTGTCTCAGTCCTTCTCTGCATGATCCTCATACCACTTGTCACATCAAGTGCCTGCATCACGGGTCAGGCAAATATAGATCTCAGCAAGCCAGAAGCAAGTTGGATACTTCATCTGTGTTAAATTGTTCTGAGCCAACTGGATTCACACTGTGGTATTGTTGTTGTTGTTGGCTCCTGCAAATAACTCCAAGGCAGTGCTGCAAAGTTGCTGGGCTACATGAGCAAGCATGTTTCTCTTGTTGTTGGTTTTAAATGTAGAAGATGGAGCCTGAAAACCCCTTGCTTGACAAGGCATTGAGGATGGGAACTGGTATTAACATGTTTTGATAAATAATGTGTCCTTATGATATATCAGCTCCTGGTGCATGGAGCATTTTATCCAAGGGGAGTCCAGAAATGATTATTTTGTATATTTTTGGCTGTTGTAGGTATGGGCAATAGGAGAGATTTTGAAAAAAGGTAGGATGGTGAACCTACCTTCTGCTGCCAATGTTTTAGCTGCTGTCTTAGTAGAGTTACAAGGAAGAAATGATTGGAAACTAACTAATTATCTTTATTGAGATCTATGAATTATATAGCTCAGGTGAATCATAATAAAAGAAACAAGATTGTGATAATCAATAATTGGATGGTCAGGGGGTGGTGTGATCCTTGTAATGAGTGAAGTGCCAAATCTATTGTCCACTAAGCTGGGGTTATCACTGGTTATTGTTGCTGTATTTAGTAATTTTAGTTGACTTCCTCATTTGGCAACAGGTCATTAGGATATTAGTTTGGAGGTCACAAATTCTCTTGTGTGAAATCTTGCTAGGGTTTGACCCCAAAGCTTTGACAGAAATATGTTTTTATTGGAATAGTATTTGTGTTATTTTGTGTTATGGTCTTGGGTACAATATTCAAGATAAACTAGCAGGAAATCTTTGTAATAAAAATATTTTAGGCTTAAGCTAATCAATGGTTAATCGTCAAGGATAAATATGGACTATTACCTTTAAACCATGAGATAGAGAATACATGATTATTTTTTTAAAAAGGAAAGGACACAAATTATAAATAAACCAACAAAGAGGTATATAAACTAATGTTTATTATTTAGAATCAAATATTAAATAGTATTATGTGATGTAAATCAGTTACCAGATAGACATAAATATGACTGTTCTGACTTGGTATCAAAATCAGGACAAGTCAGGTGATAGAATCTGATATGTGTGAAATTGGCACACTCATGTTTACTGAAATTGGGCAATTATTAAATTCAAAAGCAGATACTTTCAAGTTTTTACATGTATCATTAGGTCTCAAAGGCAAAATCAAAATAGCCTGAATCACAAACTTCACATCATCTTTCCCCTCAGGATTGGCTAAGGAGAGCTGATATTTGTCAGTAATGTCAATTTATTGGTACCCAAACACTGGAGTATGGGGCCAGGGTTAAACCCTGAACAAAACCCTTTGCAGCCCACCAGTTCAGAAGACTGGGAACTTGGCAGCCCTCAATCAATTGATAATTCACCTGTTAGTAAATTCAATGCCACCCACAGGGATCCAAATCCTTAACTACACCACAGGGTTTGGCAAGCAAACTGCCAGGACCTGAGGCTGGGAGTTTCCCTGAGGTGCCAACACTTGACACTGGTGGTTTGCTTGATGAAATTAGCAAGTCCACCAATAAGAGTTATCCCAAACTTGCCAAAAGTCTATGAAGTGATACTGGACCTGAACACCTGTCTAATGCCAATGTTCAAGTTACTAAACAGAAGGGTTCAAAGTCTTATTATCCAGATGTAGCCAATGGCAACCCACCTGTGTTGAATGCCACCCCGTCACCCAAGACCCCCAACACCAGCCTGCCCAAGCTCAAGAAACCTTATCAGAAAATGAAGCCTGACAGTGTGTATAAGTATCTTCTGGGCCAATACCAATCCCCATTGTCATTTTTAAATAAAGGTTATGAGATATTGGTTTTCCCAATTATTGCCATATTTTATCTTAATCATTTTCCAATTAAGCTCTAAATTGTCTGATCCTCTTGTTGCCTTGCCAGCTACTCATTGTCTGCCAGGTGCTCCTTTTTGTTCTGTCCATTTTACAGAATACCCCTTGAAGCTTGAATATAAATATTACATCTCCAACAAAATATTAGCACAGGAACCCTTGGCCCAATCTAAAGCGTTAACCAGATACAACAGGAAGGGCTCTTGGCGCTTTACTAAACCCAGACTGTTTAAAAATAAATAAAAATTCCTCCCTGCCTACCAATTAGACATGGAGCCGCCTGCCACCAACAAACCAATGCCTGCATATGCCACTGAGCTTCCCCTGGACCATACTAACAAGTTATTTGGGATAGTGTATATTACTCTCACTGGGGTAATACACACTATTGTCTCAAATGCTGACCTGCGGTCCTGGGTGGGCAAATCAATGGCCTACCTCATTAAGTTAGCACCAATCCTCTGGTGGGCCCTGCTCACCCAATCTGCAACCTGCCAATTCCCAGATACTAGCAAGCTGGCAGCTCAGGGTTGGTTCCCTGATAATTTTGTGAAGAAACTTAGTGTCCATCTTGGAAAAAGACTATTCATACAAAATCAGTTTAACTGTATTTAACTCCCTTCTTGTAGATAACTTTGCAGTGATCAACTCAGAGGGAGTCTAGTTTGTGTGTGCCCCCAGAAAAATTCTTATAATAGAAAACTAAATCTTATTTTTGAATTCTTGCATTTAGGCTCAATAATCATTACATAGAGATACCTCTAAGGTCTTTGTCTTATAGACTGTAATGTATGCAGTGACCTGGATGTCAAAAATATGGTTAGATAGGTTCTTCATGGGATTTTGTATTAGAAGAGGTATTTAACTCTACTAGTGAAAGCCAAGATTGAGGAAATAGCTATCTCACCACCATATAGTATAGCAAAAGAGGATTACCCTGCCACATGTGTTTGCTCAGGCAGTAGGAAAATAGGATAGCTGACAGGAACATGTCTCAATTAGCAGTGTCAGAAAGAGTGAGTTTATGTGTGATGAAAAAGGTAGAATTAGGCCTTTTGGAAGTTTTATTAGTTGAGATATTATAAAGGGTAGAAAAATTGATGAGTTCTCATTGCCTCCACTATGACAGTGATCAACCTGGCATTAAAGATGGTGAAATTATCACCAGTAGCACTTGAAATCACCCATTATAATAGATGTCCTGAACCAGGAAGAGGCAGTTGTTTTGACAGTTATATCCTTGGTGGTACAAGCTTTCACTCATTTTTTAAAGTGATCCACAGCAATTAGGATGAACTAGTAGCCAGATCAAAAGCAAGAGCAAGAGAGAGGGCCAACAGAATCAATACTTACAGTGTGAAAGGCGTGCTTGAGAGTAATTAATTTGAATTTGTGCTTCAATGTTGCAACTGAACCAATTAGAGTTCAGTATTTGATTGGAGAAGACAACAGTCCAATAAAAAGGACAGAGATGAATAGGATAAGATATAGTTTATTGCAGAATATTGTGATTGATATACTATATGGAGAAAGCCACAAATCCACAGGGGATGGCATGGTGGTGGGTTCCATGTAAGGTTTGATGTCTGGGGATAGCTTGTGCAAGGATCAGTGGATCAAATTGGCAACGCTCCTAATTGGGAGATAGTGCTCCCAGTTTGACCCCGCCATCAGATTGATTCATGCCAATAGATATGTTTGGGGTGACTCATTGAGCACCCCTGTATATTGTAAGATATGTTGGCAGGCAAAGAGGGAAACTCGGTTGAAATACCCCCCTTGCCCCTGCTTGTTGTCAGATACCAAGATCAGAGTCTGTGGGAGATCTGGGAAGGTCCGCACAAACAACCTTTGTGTGAGGATGGCGCAGCAGGGGCGCAAGTAATCATGATGAAGTGTTTTGGTGTTTCTTTGGGCATCTTCAAGCTGATATGTATGGTTGTTGTAGACAGCAGATATCTTGAAGAGCCCCAGGTGGTTAGGTTCTAATTTGGCTGAGTTTGGATTGAGGTCATAAACGGGGTCACCCACAGTGTATCTTGCCTCAAGGTGTTTCATGCCTCCCTCAATGCGCTTATGTTCTATGTCTTGGGCTTTGGTGCGCCATTGGCCCAGGGAAGGGGTAATTGTCAAAGGAGGTTATACAGGAACTGTGGATTATAACTTTCTTTGCTCTACCCCCGTCAAGCCATTGGGGGCTCCAAAGGCCAGGGTGCTGGGGCTGAACCCTGTACCTCTGTTAATTCTTGCCCGCAAGATGAGTAGGGTGGTGAGCAGGTGTTCAGTTCACGCAGTATTAGGATGTTCTTGTGAGAGTTTGATAATGAGTTGTACCAACAAACCATTCAGGCGTTCCACACGTCCATTGGCTTGGGGATGATAGGGTAGTGACTACTTGCTGAAGTGTGTTCTTGGCGCAATACACCTTCATGACATGCCCTACAAGCTCAGGTCCACCATCTGTGATAAGGCGCTTGGGTTGTCTGAAGCGGTCCACAATCTCCTTGCCAATAAAGCAGGTAATGATGGTTGCAGTATGGTTAGTGGTTGCCCAGGCTACTGGCCAACATGTGAAGTAGTCTATGGCTGTAATAATGTACTTCTTGACAAGCCTGTCCTTGGGTAGAGGCCTCACAATGTCAAGGGCTCACTGTTCAAAGGGTTCCATGGCTTTGACAGGTAAGACTGACTTGGGCAGTGCAGGTTTGGATGTGTTCTTCTCACACAGCACATATGTTTTGAGGAGATCCGGAATGACCTGGTGCATACAGGGATACAAACCTTGTGTTTCATGATTTTAAAGAGATTACGCCCTCTGATGTGACCCAGGGTAAAGTGGTAATGTAGTGATAAGGAGCGCCTTTTGGGGAAGCTTCAAATATAAAAGTAGGAAGAGAAGAAGTATATTTTATTGAATAATACTTTAGACTTATATAGCTTTAGTTGTGGCAGGGATTTAGTTGGATCAAAACAAGGGGCTGGTCATGTGCTGAATGGGTTTGAGTTGCTGGATACCTGGACAGTCATGTGATATTGGTTTGGTGCCATTTTCAGTATGTCAAATGGTATATTGGAAAGGCACCAAATTGGGCAATGACTGGATGTTAGGTGTGATGGCAATAGCCGGAATACTTGTACATCCAGACCCTTGACACACCCCCTCCCTTAAGGGGTTACTCAGGTACATCAGGAGGGGGCTTTGTCTTGACAGCTGCCGCCTGATGTTCCTGGAGTTGTTTATTAGTGGGCACTAACTGGGTTGAGTGTTCCCCTTTGCTAGAGCAGAGGCAAGATCTGTGATACTTTTTGGTGATGGGCTCTTTGGCACCCTGGAACTTAACCAGGTAGGTTTTCCTGTCTGGTTGGTATCTGATGATTTTTCCTGGTCCTCTGTGTACTGACTCTAGCTTCTTTCTGTTCCCAGCTAGGACCCAGACGGGGGAGTTGATGGGAAGTGGGTCCTCTTTTGAGGTTACCTTTTGGGTTTTGAGTCTTTTTGTTTCTGCCAGTTTGGCTTTAAGGCATATGTGTTGTAGAGCTGGTTTCTGTTCTACTGTGAGAGGTTTCCCCGGGGGATCTTCACATATGGTTGATTATTGCGGGTGACTATTTCTGGTTTGTATCTATATGTTAGTTCAGATGATGAGTATCCTGTCCCTTGATTGGTACAAACTTGGGATACTAGTAATGCATATTTCACATAGAGTGACCATGTGTCTTTGGCTTTGCCATCTATTATTTTCTCCAGGGTTCTGATAAGGCTGCCATTCAGGCGTTCAACTCTGCCGTTGGCCTGTGGCCTGTAGGGCGAGGTTGTGGAGTGTTTGATGTTCTTTGTTTTTAGATTGTTGTTTACTATGTGGCCTGTTAGCTCTTTTGCTCCATCTGTTATGATGTAGTCTGGAGTGCTGTAGTCTGCTATGATTGCTTTATTGATAAATCAATTTATTGTTTCCACCTTGTGATCTTTTGTTGCCCAGCAGATGGGCCAACATGTGGCAAAGTTGATGGCTACAATTAGGAAATGTTGATTTGTTTTGATTTCCAGAAAGGGTCCCACTACATACAGTCCCCAAACCTTAAATGGTTTGGGGTCAGGTACTGGGTTGACTGTTGGCTGTGGCGCCTTGGTGCTGGCGTATTTTTCACACACTGTAAACTTCTTTAGAACATTGATTATGTCTTGCTTCAGGTTGGGCCACCATACTATCTCTTTTAATGTGAGATATAGGTTGTTTGCCTTTGTGTGTCCTAGCAGATGGTGGTGTCTTAGTATAGTGTTGACTCTTTGTGCAAGTGAAATGTATGGAATGTGTTTATCCTTAATGATTCAATATACTGTGCCATTTGATACGTGGAAATGTTTTTCATTCCTTACTAGCATATCATGAGTTAGTTGATGTTTGGAGGGATTTTTTCCTTTTGTCTTGTACTCAGTGTTGTATAGGTTGGGCCAGTCAGGGTCCAGGTGGTCAGGGTGATTCTCTCTTTGCTGGCACAGCCTAGAGAGAGCATTGGCCGTGACCAGCTCTGCCCCCTTTTTGTATTGGATGTCCAGGTTAAGCTGCTCCAGCAAGGACATCCATTTGGCTTGGCGCCATGCGAGTGCGTTCTGAGTTTTGAAATAGATTAAGGATTTGTGGTCAGTTAGCACTCGGACGTTTAAGTGTCCTTTGAGATAACATCTCCATTTCTTGCATGTGTGTTATATTGCTAGCAATTCTTTATTGTGTATTGGGTACCTTTGCTCAGTGTTTGTTAGCTTTCTGCTTTTGTAACATACTGGCATAAAAGCTTGCTGCCCTGGCTGGCAAATGCGTAGGACTGCGCCAATGGTTGTGTCACTAGCGTCTGACTCAAGCCCGTAGCACCCGTTGTTATTAGGGTATTGTAAGATTGGTGCTTTGATCAAAGCTTGTTTTATAACTGGAAATTATTGTCGCATTCTGGAGTCCAGATTAATTTCTTGTTGGCATTACCTTTGGTTAGGTCATTGATTGGTACGGTGAGCTTTCTGCAGTCTTTGATGTATTTCCTTAGGTAAGCTACCATACTGAGAAAGCATCTTACTTGTTTCACGGAGGTGGGGCATTGCATGTTATTTTGGCTTTTATTTTATCTGGGTATGCTTTTATGCCACTTTCAGAGACAATATGGCCCAAGAACAGGAGTTCCTTTTCCATAAATTGGCACTTACTAGGCTTAGCATATAGCTTGTGCTTTGCAAGTCAATTGAGTGTCTTGCAGACATGCATGAGGTGTTCCTCTTTTGTTTTTGAAAATATGATGATGTTGTTGAGGTAACATAATGTGTTTGAGAGTCTGTTTAACGCTTGGTTTATCATGGTGACAAACGTTGCTGGGACGTTTGTCATCCTGAAATTCATTACTTTACATTCAAACAACCCAAATTGTGTGCAGAATGAAGTCTTTGGTATGTCTTTCTCTTTAACTTCAACTTGGTTATAACCAGATGTGAAGGCAATTTTCAAGAAAATTTTGTTCCAGAGAGCCTTGCAAGTAGGTCTTCTATGAGGGGAAGTGGGTATTTATTTTTTACTGTACTTGTGTTTAGTGCTCTGTAGTCAGTAACTAAGCAAAGAGATCCTTCTTTCTTCTTTACAAAGAAAATCGCTGCCCCCCACAGGGATTCAGACGGACAAATAAATCCTTTGGCTAGATTGTCCTTGATGTGGGCTTTAAGTGTTTGGGTCTCCATGGGAGAGAGTCTTTAGAGGGGTGCAGTTTTAGCATGGCTTTTCATAAGTTGATGCCATGTTTGACCTCTTGTTTGGGGGTAACTCTGTGAGTTCTTCCTTGAATACATGAGTGTATTCATTTAGGAGTGCCGCAAGTTCTGGGCATTGGATCTTTTGTGTTTGTATATTATTAAATTCAGAGTACCTCATTATGTGGAGGGTACTGTCTTTGGTTAGGTGTTCAGAGTCATCTTGATTTATGACTTGAACAAATATTGTGTCTCTTAGAATGAGGTCGTTGGGTTCTTTGAGAATGTTGAAATTGACTTCATTGTGTTTGATGGTCATGGTTTTTGTTTTCCAACATACGCTGGGATTCACTCAGGTGAACCAGTCCATGCCTGCTACAATGTCGTAGTTTATATTGTTCATGACAAGTCCTTTGATGGACGTTTGTATGCCTTGGAGGTCGATTCTGAAGGGTGTTGTTTTGCCTTTGAACAGAACTTTTGACTTGTCTGCCATTCTAGCATATTTGAAGTTGGATTTGACAACTGGTATTTTGTACTTGGTTACAAAAGGTTTGCTAACCATAGTGTGTTATGCACCAGAGTCAAATAAAATTTTATGTGTATGAGATTTGTCAGTGCATGGGTAGACAAGAAGTTGTGAATGATCTTTAATTTTTACGTTCATAGAAATGGAGGATTGCGGGACACGTGGGATGCAAGCAGCAAAGTTCGTGCCTTGGTACAGTTTCTTGTCAAGTTGGGGGGAGACAGGGGCACTTAAGCCTGTTCCCCCTCCTCTTTTCCCTGTTCCTCTGTTTTGAGTCCTTTGAGGTCAGAAAATGTGGGGTCAGATTCATAGTGGGTTGCTACTTCAGTGTTGTTAACTTTGGTGGTGTCCTCTTTCTTAGGACAGGAGCAGTTTGCGCTTTGGCTGTGATTGCCATTGTTACAATTGGAGTTGCTGTTGCTATGATTGGTATTTTGGCGTTTATTGCCATTGCTGTTTTCTCTGCCATTGCTGTTTGAGGAGCGGTTGCTGTTGCATACAGCATATTCCATATTGGCGCATTTTTCAGCGCGCTTGGCTTCAGCAATGAGCGCTGGCATGGAGGCGTTAGCCTCTGGGAGGATGAGGGCAGCAACAGAGGGTTTCATTCTGTTGATGAATGATGCTCTGGTGTGTACGTTGTCAGCTTGTGCTGGGTTTTGAATTTTACGGTGTGTTTCCTCAAATTCATTGGCGTAAGCTGCAATAGTGGTCTTTTGAGGAAGATCACTGAGCTGTATTGCAATGTCTTGGAGAGATTCAGTGACGCAGAAATTGTGGGTGATGTTGGCTTTGAACTCTTACCAGTTGTCAAGCTGTTTGTCCATTTGTGAGCCAACCCAGGTGGCAAACCAGTTAGCTGCAGCCTTGTATAGGCGCTTGCTGGCTTCTTGGACCCATTTTTTGTGGGGGATGCGGCTGGTGCGGAGTTTGGCAGCTGTGTGGTCTAGCCAGTTGATGGTGTTTTCTTTGTTTTTACCAAAGAACTTGTTGATACCAATGTACTTGGTGTTGGTAACTTCACCTGTGATAGGTGGTTGTGAATTTGTTTGTAATTGTAGAGAGCAACTGTATTGAATTATCTTGGCGCATGCTTTGGGCATGACCAGTCCTTCAAATATGGTGCATCCACTAGGAATATCTTCATCAATGTTGTGGGTGCAGAAGTACGTTTTCCAGGTATCCTGGGATGTGGCCTGGTTGAGTATGTGGGCAAAGGTGGGCGGGTTCTGTTCAGTCATTTTCTCTTTCATTGGCGTGGTCGAAAACTGAAGTGCTACCAGTGATAAGGAGCACCTTTTGGGGAAGCTTCAAATATAAAAGTAGGAAGAGAAGAAGTATATTTTATTGGATAATACTTTAGACTTATATAGCTTTAGCTGTGGCGGGGATTTAGTTGGATCAAAACAAGGGGCTGGTCATGTGCTGGATGGGTTTGAGTTGCTGGATACCTGGACAGTCATGTGATATTGGTTTGGTGCCGTTTTTGGTATGTCAAATGGTATATTGGAAAGGCACCAAATTAGGCAATGACTGGATGTTATATGTGATGGCAATAGCCGGAATACTTGTGCATCCAGACCCTCAACAGTAGTATGATATCTCCTTATTGTGTTGTGGGAATGTAAGGCGTCTTCTTGCCTGTTTCTGCCCAGCAGCAGACGTTGCCAGCATCAGTGGTGAACTAACTCTTGTTGTCCTTCAGCTTGGAAATGGTTATGAAATTAAGACTTTTGTAACAGGTGGCTTCAGGACGCAGGTAAAGCATGGGCTAGTCAAGGTCTAATCCATTTTTTCCTGTGATGGACGCTATTTACAGTCTGGAGAGGGTGTTGGCTGTGACAAGTTCCTTTCCAGGCTTGTATTTAATGCGTAACTGGTAGGGGGCAGGCGCTCAACCCAGTCTGCTTGGTGTTGTGTTAAGTGTGACTGGGTGTTGAAGTACTGCAGTGGTTTGTGATCTGTCAGGACTTGGGGTGGAAAGATGGTGCCCTCCAGATAGCAGCACCATTTCTCGGCGCAATGCACAATTGCTGCTAACTCCTTATCATGTATGAGGTAGTGTTGTTATGAATCAGTAAGATTCCTGGATTTGTAAGCCACAGGAAGGAAGACGCCATCCTCAGTTTCCACCCTCAACACACCCCCTATGGCCCTTTCAGAGGTGTCAGTCTTGAGTTCATACTGGTGGTTTTGATTTGGAAATTGCAGTAGGAGGCAGTTATAAGCCTCTGCTTCAATGTCTCAAAGGCTTGGTCTCTGGCAGGAGTCCATTGGAAGTGTTGTTTAGTGTTTAGGAGCTCAGTGAGAGGTGCAATTAGTTCTCCACAGCTGGGGATGAACTTCTGCACATAGGCAACCATGCCCAGGAACGTGCACACCTGCACTATGTTGGTAGGGGGTGGTATGTTTGTGATTGCCTTATTCTTGGCAGGGTCAGGCTTTATCCCTTGGTCAGAGATGTTGTGCCCAAGGAACAGAAGCTCTGACAGGAGAAATTTGCATTTGGAGGGCTTGGCCTTTAGTTGATTCTTACAAAGGGTGTCAAGGACAGCCCACATATGTTGGAGATGTGTGCTTTGATCTTGACTGAAGATAATAATGTTGTCAAGGTACACAACAACACATTTTCCAATTAGATATCCAAATGCTTTGTTCATCAGCATGGCAAAGGTGGGGAGAGTGTTGGTCATTCCAAAGTTCATGAAATGACTCTCAAATGGCTTGTAGTGTGTGCAGAAGGCAGTTTTTGCCTAATCCCCTGGTGCAATGCAGACCTGCTTGTACCCCACAGTGAGATCATTCTTACTGAAGACCTTTGCACCTGTGATTGTATCAAACAAGTTATCAATTAGTGGTAAGGGGCATTTGTTCTTGACTTTCACCTTGTTTAGAGTGCAGTAGTTGGTCATCAAGCGCAGGGAGCCGTCCTTCTTGGCTACAAAAAAGACTGCAGCCCCAAACAGCGAGAGTGAGGGAGGATAAAGCCCTTATCAAGATTGTCCACAAGGTGTTGATGAAGATTCTTGCCTGCCTTTTGGCGTCAAGCAATAGAGGGGTTGTGCCTTAGGCAGTGACCCTTGCAGCTGTACAGCATATTATATTTCTCTTGGAGGAGTCAGTTGGTCTAATGTTTCACTGAAGACGTCCTTGTACTCCTCAATGAGTGCTGCAAGTGCTGGCAGAGTTGTGGTGTTCAAGGATGAGGCTGCAGTGGGTTCAGAGTGAATGACTTCAACTGAACACTGGTTAAAGTCCAGCTTCATTCCCTTGAAGTTGTATGTGCTAGTCTCTGTAAGCCTAACAAATACGGTGCTGTGAAGTAATTTGCTCATTTTGACGGGGTAGATCTGGAAGCCCACCCCATTTCTGTTGAGGGTGGTTACAGAAGTATCCCTGTTAATGTATGGGTAGTTGTGTTGAAGCCAGTCAAGGCCAGAAATGACGTTCTGGCTGAGTCCTGCCATGATTGGCCCAGAGAGTTTCACCTGGATGTTTCCAATTCTCACAGAGAAAGGTACCGTCTCATGTGTGATTGCCACTCTGCAGAAGTTGACTATTAGTACTACTTTGAACCAGCTAGGCACACAATCCAGTTGTTGAGTGTCTGCAAAGCCCTGGTCAACCATGGTGTGATTAGCACCAGTGTCTACCAAAAGTTTTTGGGTATTTTCACAGAAATGGAAGGGGTAGGCCAAGCAGGTGATTTTATTGGAAGAATGATTTGCTTAGAGGATGGTGTCGTCACTGTGGAACTGGAAGACATCTAAAGTTTTGACATCATGTATGTTATAGTCAAAAAGATTTTTGGTAAGGAGAGAGTGGTCAGGCGGGGTTGCAGAACCTCTTGTATCTACAAACCCCAAGCTTTTCCTGAGTCTTAGATTTGTGCCAATTGGAGCTCCCCCTTGCAGGGACGCTTTGTTTCATTCTCCTGTTGACGTGGTTGGCAGCAACTCACTTGGTTGTGAGCACTGCCAGGTCTGGGAAAAGTCTGGGCAAGTGTGTCATTGAATCTTTGGAAGCCCATTGAGGCCTGGTTATTGGCCTTCACAGTGGCTTTTTAACAGTTGTTGATGGAGGTACAACGGCCCACAGGGGACCCACTTGCAGATGTGAGGTTTGAGTTCATTAATAATGAGAGTGAGCAGCATGGCATTCCCATTGGTCACGGCTTCTGAAGCGGCAGCAAGGGCTTGTTGCCACGCAGCAAGGTACTCAGGAACAGACCCAGTTTGCTTAATGTCTAGAAGTGGAGTCCCCACAACAATGGGGAGAAGGTTTCACTGTAGCAAGACTTGGCGGCGTCCTGGAAGAACACCTAGGTGACCTCTTGCTCCTGGCCTGCCCAGTTGGTAAACCACATGGCAACAGGATCTGTAAGGCATCCAGACACGGTGGCAACCCACATGGGTTCAGGTACTTGACATATTCAAAGACAGGTTTCAGTAGAATGAAGCCAACTTACGATGTCAGCCCCTTCTACCCCACCCGCAAAGGATTCCAGCTGAAGGTTTAGCATGTGTTGAAAAAGGCCATATTGAGGCAGGGTGACGCTCATGTTGTGCTGCCCTAGGCGGAGTCAATTGTACACGCTGGTAAGCATCAGCTGGTCCTGATAGATCATGTACCCCTTGGGGATGTCCCTCTTGGGGATTGGGAGAAAAGTTTATTGGTAGGGAGTAGCCATACGGCCCATACTCTGTCCTTTCTTAGGGAGAATTTTTATTCTAGGTAGGTTGTCAACCTACTTCTGCTACCACTGTTGCAACTGAACCAATTAGAGTTCAGCATTTGATTGGGGAAGACAACAGTCCAATAGAAAGGACAGAAATGAATAGGGTAAGATATTGTTTATTGCAGAATATTGTGCTTAATATACTATATGGAGAAAGCCACAAGGCCACAGGGGGTGGCATGGTGGCAGGTTTCATGTAAGGTTTGATGCCAGGAAATAAATTGTGCAGGGATCAGCAGGTCAGATTAGCAACGCTCCTAATTTAGAGATAGTGCTTGGGGTTTGACCCCACCATCAGATTGATCCATGCCGTTAGATACGTTTTGGGGCAACTCATTGAGCACCCCCTGTGTATTGTAAGATACATTGGCAGGCAAGGAGGGAAACTTGGTTGCAACACCAAGGTGTAAGAGTACAGTTGCTGACAGCTATGATAGAAAGCAATCACATATGGGATAATAAGATGCATTTTTCCCATAACTAGCTTTTTCACAGCAAGTCATAGGTTTTGACCATACCATCATGTCCAGTATCAAGATTGTCTTTAATGATAGCACTACACAAAATGGGACAAACATATAGAAGGTAGAGATAATTGAATTTATTTTAGTTTTTAATTGCCACTCACTTTGTGTAGACCCTCAGGGTGTCAGTCTACTGGTGGATGAGGCAGTGGGGATCTGACTCACCACCTTGAGTTCCTGCGCTAAGCAGAAATTGCTTTCAGCCAGTGTGTTTGTCAAGGCCTGGGTGTGCTATCCCAAAGGACTCCACCTGTGTGGAATGTGCTTGTCTCAAAAATCTTCACTGTTTTTCAAATCTTTGATCAATGTAGTAAGACAGAACTAATACTAGTATAGCCATCAGGAAAAAGGTGGCTCAAAGATACCTATCCCAGAAAAAGTTAACGCTTGTTTTATTTGACACTGCCAGTCATTATTTTGTCTTTATACTAAGAGATCCAACCGTTATCATCATCTTTTTACTTGGCATCCAACAGACATGCAAATGTAATTACTGACTTGAGACACCAATTTTTATTATTCTTTGTATTAGTAAGTTATTAGCCAAATGTTCACAGTAGAGAGCCCAAAAAAGGTAACAGTTCATTACTATCTCCACCATCATTGAATTTCTTGAATAAATGGCAATCTCTGATGACAGTATCCTTGTACAGTTCTTGAAGGGCTGTGTATTTTTCAGTTTCTGTAGCCCAGAAATTAGGATCACCAATTAGTTCATATAGTCTGTTGGTTTTGACAGTATATAGGGCTATAATGAGCATTTAGGACAGCTCATCTGAATTTTGATGTTAGACACCTGGCCTATGAACCATGTGAAATCATATTCTTTTAAGTGTAGATTCCATCTAGCCAGACAGTAAGATATAACAGGGGTAAAGGCCAGTTCTTACAGTCTTGTAGGTTCAAAGACAGAGGTATTGGTCTTCCTGATGATGGCAGTTCCAAAGTAGAAACCAGAGGCAAAATCCAAGATTCATAATAAACTTCAAAGAAGCCAAAATCAAAGATTTGAGATAATACTTGTGTCTTTATTTGAATACATTGAATAGTTTAAATACTCTTGAAATACATGTGAATATTGAATTTGAGAGAGTTGAGAGGGATGAGTTCAGATCAAGTGGATACTTGCAAAATATGAATTTCAATCCAGAGGTTCAAACTGAAGTTCAGTTATTTGCCAGTTATATCACATTTTCCCCTTCCTCATTGGGACAATGAAATAGTTTAAGTCAATTCCCATTGATGACATATTGAGCTGGTGACCATACTGATCTGCAAGGTAATAGTTCCCTGAGTTGGCTAGACCAATCATGCAATAGGGACCATACACCTTTGGGAGGAATTTCTTTGAGAGTGATTGAGCTACAGAGTTCTTGAAAACTAGAACTTCTGAACCAACAGGTATTTTTGCGGCCTTGGGCGCAGCGCGTGCTTTACAGTGCATAGCTTCTGCAGCTTCCAGCACTGCCTTCAAAGCTAATCTTCAACTTTCTGTTATAGAGCAATTGACCACACTTAAATTATTGACATCCAAGCTGTGAATCAGGACAACATAAAGAAGTGCATAGGGTTTAAACTTGGTTGTGTTTTTAACTTCTGAACAATAGTTCCAAAGAGCAGCAGGTAAATTCACATCCCACTGTGTTGCATCTGACAACTGTCAGAATTAACTCATTCTGCAAGTTGACTTACTATATGTCAAAAATCATAATTAAAAATACTTTAATGTTGAAAGCATTGAAAAGTCAGAATTAGGTTTTTACTCATGCAGACTACTAAATGTTGACACTTTTTTAAAGAGCAGAAACCTGTTTCCTGAACATTTTACTTAATAAAAATTAAGCTTCAAGATAATTTTTAGGATAATATGATCATGTAGAATCCAAAAATAAAATAAAAATAATGAAAAGCTATCTAAAAGTATAAGAAACCCCCACTTTAAATAAAATCCACTATGAAATTAGCTACCTTTACTATAAAATATTTTTTCCACTTATAAAGATAAAAAACCAATATACAAAAAGGTACTACATAAAAATTTACATATTACAGGAAAATATAGTAATCAGAAGCAGTAATATAAAGTTTTTTATATTGAATACTACAAAAAACATATAATTTACTTGTAAAATACCAATATAGGCCATGTAATACAGTCTAAGGCATCAAACCATCAATAGAAAATCAAAGATTTTATAAAAACAGTATCATAAATTATTAATGAGTTCTTTAGAATAACTATTTATTTAAAAGTTTATATTGAACATATAAGAACTATATACTAAATTAGGCAATACTAAATCAATTTAATTAAATACTAGACTGTGATCACCTGGTTGCCATTAAGAACTGTGGCAATCTTCTTGATTTATTTCCCGATCTCTGAAAGCTTATATTTGGCCTTGACAACTTTCTTGATCTTCTCTTGATATTGTTTCTCTTTGTTGGTTCTCTTCTTCTTGGATGAGCGGTTCTCAATATCTCTTATGAATGCAGCAGTCTTCCCCTGTTGGACTTTGAGGTGCTTGTAGAAGGTGTTGTATCTGGGCTTGATTCCAAAGGGGGGCTTTATATGATTATGCCAGCCCTCCAAAGATGAAGTAGTTTTTATCTCATCCTTAAGAACTGAATGGTAGCAGTTCCAGTTGGCTTTGGCTCTGGGCTTAGTGATCTTACGTCCAATCCACTGTGGTCTGTAATATTCAATGAAAGGGTATAAGGCATTCTCATGCTTCTTGGCATATGAATCCTGACGTAGGAGGTCAAAGGCTTGTTCAGTATGCTCTGGCTTTACAAAGGCTAGTGCTACAAACTGCTGAATTAAGAAATTGCACTTTCCTGATGTATCTAGACAGTGGAGCTTTCTGAGCTCAGGTAGATCCTTTAGTTGCCTATTGACAGCCTGTCAATAATGAAAAAAACACCCTTGGACCTCTCCATCAAAGGTATTTAGAAAAGTATTAGACTGGGCAGTTTTGTAGTCCATGATTATAGTTGAGAGGCCAAGTGCTTTATCATGAGCTTCTTGTTCTGCAGCAAGGGTGGCTTTATCCTTTTCATCATCATCTGGATTGGCTCTAGTGTTATGGCCAGGGGGCTTTTTTATTACTGGGTAGGTCTTTGATGCCCTCCTGAAGAATTTTAAAGTCCCTTGTGTAGATCTCTTCTTTTTTCCTCAGGAAGCAGAAAATAGGCAAATGTGAGCACCTTGCCTTCAATAAGGGAATTTACAACCCATAGTTGGTAAAAAGGCAGGGGCATACTGCAAAAGTACCGTCACATAACCAGGTCTCTGAATCTCTTAACTGCTCCAGGTTCTGTTGTGTAGCATAGCATATAATTCTTGCCTCTGCTATAGGCCCATCATCATATAAAAGGAACACATCATCACCATTGAACATCTTTAACTCCTCTTTCAAGACTAACTGTCCTTGGACCATGGCAGATTTCTTATGGGGGAATAGATCACAGCGTTTGTCACATATGTACTTCACTAACTGATTGCGGTCAGGGATGAGCTTCAGTTTCTCATTACTTAGGTGTGTGGTGCCTTAACTACCAGATCAGAAGCCTTGACATCTTTGAAGACTGGAACCATTTGGTAGAGGCACCACATTTGAAGCTTTTTCAATAAGATTGATTGGAACATTACAAGTGCTCTCCTTTTTCACTAGTGACTTTATCCCATCCTTCTGTGTTGATCCTGGAAGCGCAGCTTCTAACTTCACACACATAATTCTTGCTTCTTCATGCTCTTTTCTAATTTTTGCAATTGAAAACATAGCCACAACAGACTAAACTTACACCTCCTTTGACAGACATTAGAGGGAAAACCTGAGGGAACTTCATTGAGAGCTTAAACTCTCCTTTGACATTACATATATTGTGAACCTTTAAGGGATCTCATGAGCCAATTGGCGCTTGATGATAGTCAGACAGGTAATCATCAGGATCTTCTTTATTGATACTTGATGAGGAGGATGGAGGTGCAGATTAATTGGGCGGTGAAGAGGAATTATCTGAAGTTGGATTTTTGCGCTTCTTGGACTGGGATGAGCTTTATTCCTTGGGGCTTGATTCCTTTGAGCTTGATCCATCTGGGCTTGGCTGGGGGTCTGGACTCTTATGTATCTTCTTTCTTCCTTGATTGTTTAGTGGAACCTCATCTCCTTCTGATTGATACCAGCTTGAAGAAGAGGAGGGATCAGGGGAGGGCTCTCTGCTTCCAGGGTCTGGGGTCTTCTCATTTGTCTTCTGTTTCTTTGAGGGCTCTTTGGCTGGTTTTTTGTTGGGGTAGAGACTTTGGGCCTTTCCAGAGGCTCTGGGCACTTTCTTGGTTGACTTGGGTTTCTTTTATGACTCTTGAAAGATTTGTCCTACAATAATTATAGTAGAGTTCATAAAGTAAGAATAATCATGTGAAATATGAATAAAATTAAATGATAATAATTTGTTTTAAATTTTATTATTAAGTAAATAGTTTATAGAAGTATGAAAAGTAATTTTAGAGCTAGTTTATTAGTAAAAAACAGGGAACCCCCATGTTTAAACAAAAAGTCAACATTCTGGTAGTCACAATATTCAAAAATATTTAATTTAGTTTGTCAGCATAAAAAACGCTTTAATTTTGACTGTCAGCATACTGACAGTCAGCATTAAACGAGAAAAACACTATGTAAATCACTTATAAAGCTTAGTTAATATTTTCCAGAGTTAGTTTTTAAGGCCAAAATTGATTATTTTTAAATTTAAAAAAATTAAAGATTTGCATACGTAGCTTATGAAAACTAAATAATAGGGATTGTAGAGGGAAGTCTTAAGTACAGCCCTGGGTATTTTGGCCAGAATTATCATACCATTGTATATGTGCTTTTTGTTAAGCAGCAGTGTTTTACTAATAAACCAATGAAGGTGTTGACATGGAGTCAGTCAGTGTTCTTTTATAGTAACTCTCCTATTAAATTTTGCTTAAATTATATCACTTTGTTTGCTTAGCCAAAACCCTTTGTTGCAATTTAGGTGACGTGTTGATTTGACACAAAGTTGACATTATAAATACATATATAAATTCTAGTTTTAACATATGTGTTTCAGCTTAAGTGAACTTCTGGAAATAAGCTATAGTTTATCCAGTTAGTTTAAAATAACAGTAACTATCTTAATAGTACAAAGAACACTATGAAAGTTGGCATATGTCTTTTTTCAATGCTTTTTTAATGTATATTTAATAAAAACAGTACTATAAAATATAAAAAGTAGTTATTTTTAGAATATTGTGTATTTTATTAAGGAATTTATGGAATCTTATTTGGGGTCAACATCCAGATATTACTTACTGGAGTTGACCTTAATGTAAAAGTACAAAGAAACTTACCTTTATATAGTAAATTATATTAGTTTTTTGGCTTAAAAATTGTCATGGCCCAGGAAAATCTACTCAGATAGGCATGGCAGAGAAGAGCGGTCTAGAGCTATGGTGTAAAGCTATGCCTCCCCCTTAGGCCTCCACTTCAATTCCTGCCAAATGCCTGGGAATTTCTACCAAATTATTTTTGAATATTTATCTAAAAGGTTACTTAAAAAGCCCAAAAAAAGGCCATCAATTTAATATTTTTGAATCATTCTGAAGATGCCCCACCTAACCCACCCAAGAGACACCTCTGGTTAAATATCATGTGCAAGAGCGGCTGGGAGCAGTGGTAATTGCATCCAAAGCATATTCCTGATGTTATTTGGTTTGGTTTTTCTTTTTGACTATGTCCATTCAAAATTTGTCAAGATCTTCCTGCCTCAAGAAATGCATTTTTATCTACTCATATCATTGGTCAATTGGTTTGTGATATTCAATCTACCACCCCAATCATATCATATCCCTTAAATGAATGCAAGAGTTGTAAAAGACCTTGCTTCATCATTCTCTACTCTAATATAGTTCAAAATTTGTTAGTCTAATTTGGCCATTTGGTTTTGCCTGTTGCTTTTGGTGTTCAGCTGATTTCTTCTCCCCTTTGGCCTCCCAGGAATTGTTGGCAACAACCTTTTGGTTGTTGCTGAAACCGCGATTTTGTTGTGGTTGAGAGCTTGGTTTTATTTCTTCCTAACCCGCTCCCCAATTCTCACATATGGCTTTCATCCTAAGTCAAATAGGTTGGTTGAGACAGCCCTTTATTTAATATTCACAGGAAGACAGCTGAAATGGGAAGGGAAAGGGCAAAGGGAAGGAAAGGAGATGTAAATATAAGAAGGACTAACTAGGATGAACTAGGATGTATTGGTTGATGCTGGCGTCCTTTCTTCATTTCATGGTGCTCATTTTATAACACTTCCAATGCAAGCTTTAGTAAGATGTAACAGAGGAGGCTGGTTCTTACGGTCTTGTGGGTTCAAAGACAGAGGTATTGCCTTCCTGACGTTGGCAGGTTTGAAGCAGAAAACCAGAGGCAAAATCCAAGATTTAAAATAAACTTTGAAATAGCCAAAATCAAAGATTTGGTAAAATACTTGTGTCTTTATTTGATAAAATTGAGGAGTTTAAATACTCTTAGAATACATGTGAATATTAAAATTTAGAGGGTTTAGAGGGATGGTTTAAGATCAAGTGGATACTTGCAAAAGATTAATTTTAAATACAGAGGTTCAAACTGAAGTTCAGGTAATTACCAGTTATACCACATTAGGAAGGGATTTAGATTTGCATCTAAACTGGGGTAACTTTTGCCATCACTCTTGAACTTGATTTATTGCATAAAATGTTGTATTGATAGGCTTTGATTACATAAAGAAAGTTGTCAGGCAGATCTGGAGCTTTTAAACGTGGGCTTTATCATTGATTTATGTTTGGTAATTAATGAGATATTCTTGTATTAATTACATTGTTCATGAAGCTAATCTTCTCATGTAGATTGGTGGACTTGGACCATTTAGGCTAATTGTGATTTCTGGTTCCCAGGCTCTGGTCTAGACTTGGGCATAGCACTCAGAAGCTATACTCATAATTGCAGCTTATTAT
The DNA here is from genome assembly GCA_014839935.2 of Entomophthora muscae. Classification (NCBI taxonomy): domain Eukaryota; kingdom Fungi; phylum Entomophthoromycota; class Entomophthoromycetes; order Entomophthorales; family Entomophthoraceae; genus Entomophthora; species Entomophthora muscae. The sequence continues at coordinate 172,632 of QTSX02001451.1, read as the reverse complement.
TTGATCTCTGCAATTATGTGTGATATCAATAAGGCAATGCATGAATTTCTTTGACAAGCTCTTTAGCACGTGAACGGGATTCTTATGCTCAATGTATCTAATAAGTAAAGTGACTCAAATCGTCTACAGCTTTCTAACGAATGTTTAAACGCCTTTATCCATTCAGTATTTACGGAGTTAACATTGATTCACTGTCATTGTCACAATCACATCTGAATTTGATACTTGTCAGTGTGGGCCCTGACAAAAATAAGCCTTTGTTTAAATGGTGTTGACATTATGCCTGTTTCATTTTAATTTTGCAATTCTGACTTAATAATTCACTATGAAAAATTAGCTTAGTTTTAGATATGCCCAATTCTGGCAGATAAATACTAAAATGATATTGACTTACTGAATGTTGACAATTTATCAACATTCAGTAAGTCAACTTGCAAAATGAGTTAATTCTGGTGGTTGCCTGCGTCATCTGAAGTGATTTGTTCCAAGCTCTTGACCAATGTCTGGTTGAATCTTTCTGTGAGTCCATTTCACTGAGGATTGTACACAGTGGTAAGTTTGTGTTGTGTGTTGACTAAATTGCAAAATTCATCTACTAACTTATTTCTGAAGTGATTTCCCTGGTTGCTAAGGAGTACAGCAGGCAGACTGTATATAGTGAAAATGTCCTCATACAGGAACTTTACGGTTGTTTCTGCATCATGTTTCTCCACTGCCTTGGAAACAGGCCATTTGGTGAAATACTCCATGGCTACAATCAGGCCCTTCTTCCCACTAACACTTTTGGATACAGGTCTCACATAGTTGATACCCCACATTTCAAAGAGTCCACTGACAGTGATGGGATTAATTGGTTTATATACTGGGTGTTTCTTGAAGAACATCTGGCAAGGATTACATTCCTTTAGGTAAGTCTTCACTTCTTCAAAGTGATTGGGCCACTAGTACTTTTCATGTAATTGTTCTGCTGTGGACAGGACACCATAGTGTCCTGCTTCATCATGGACTTTGCGGAGAATTAGGCAACACTCCTCAATCTTAGGTACTTTAACCAGGCGTCCCCTCTTGCTACAGTAAAGTCCTTCCCCTATGATCACATAGTGGCAACTGTCTCTGAGCATGGAAACATCAGTTTTCATCTCTCCTGTGGTAAGTAAGCAATATATGGAAAATAATTTGGTTTCATAGCTCTCTGCTAACTGTTCTAATAGGTAAATCTCTTGTTCCCCTTGGTGTGACAGTCCATTGGCAACCATGTTCTTCTTCCCAGGTATGTGCTTGATATCCATGAGATATTTGGACATCTTTGTGACCCAGTGTACATGTCTACCATTCTCCTGCTGCTTGCTGAGGATTAAGGACAACACCATGTTGTCTGTGTACAAGGTTGTAAATTAACTTCCCCCTTTAGCCTTGGATAGGACAAATTTCCCCTGTTGTACAAAAAACCACTCAAAGTCCAGCCAAACCAATTAATTCACTCAAAGACTTAGTCCACACTGTGGATGAAAGATTTGTAGTGGCATACTCTGTGGACTTCCTAGTATTCACTGCCCCATCCATGGAAAAAATCCTGATTAATTTAGACTGCTTATTAGCCTGGTGTCAACTGTTATTGACAAGTATTAGAATTTCCCAATCAAACTGCTCCACATTGATTTCCTCAAAGTCAAATGGTTCACAAATATCTGGAGCCAACTCCAGCCAATCAGATGGATCTCTGGAAATTAGTGTAAAACTCTCCAGCTCCCCTGACTTAGGTCAGCAAAATTTCTCTTCTATCCAATCAGATTCTGGGCAGATAGTCATGTGATAGACTACTTAGCAAATACATCCCTTAAACATAACCAGGAGACTTTCTGCCCCCTGCTTGTTGATTTTTGTTTAATTAAAAGACTTGAAGTTTGTTTGCTACACTTGGAGTTTTATTTTTAAGTTCAAACTCTGTATCTGGAGTTCCTTGAAATTTTAATAAAATGTTAGTCAATTTTTATTAAATATTACCTTGTGTTGTCCCCTGTCAAACCCTGGCAGTCTTCCTGTGTTGTAAATTGCACCATTAATGCCATTTTGATATGGCCTTTGAATATTGATATGTGCAAAGATTTAGTTGGTTTTGCTTTCAATTTTGGGAATTCCTCGCCTTCCACAAATGGGTCTGGCTCAATATCCACCCATCCGGAATAACATACCTGTCCTTGACTGATTCTGGTATGACCTCATCCCAATGTGACCTCTTCTGCCACTATGTCTACCTAATGAGTGATCATTGACCCTTGTCTACTATTTAAGTAGAATCATTTCTCCTAATAAAGACAAGTTTATCCACATTTGCGTTGGCTATAATATTCTTCAAGCTTTTTCCTTTCATTTTTGCCAAAAGGACTTTCACATCTTGTATTTCAGGAAATTAAGGTATGTGCCCTTAATTTTGCCCTGAAGGCTAACCCAAGGCTAGCTTTAAACCTCAAATCTTTTGTTATAAAGATTTCCTGTCATGTCTTCCTGGATGTTGTCCCCAGGAGCCAAAAACAACATAATGGTGTTCACTACAGGGGCTGCAAGCCCCTTGGTTACCCTGTTCCCACGTGCATTCTCTGGTCCTTCTCTCTTTGTTTCTGAAGTACCCAAACAACCTAAAGTTTCTAGTCCTCCTCTAGAAAAATACATCACTGATGCCCCTTCAACTCCCATGGTACTGGTGCTGTCCCCCAGGCCCGCGTGGGCCCCCCTTCCAGCTTTCTCTCTCAACTACAAACAAGCTCATGCCGCCGCACACTCCCTCTTTCACACAGGCGCTGGGCAATGCACACTATCCCTGGTCTCTGTCCTGGGTATGCTTCCAAAGACCTGTAATCCTTCCTCTTGGACTTTGGTCTCCCCCGCGCTGATGGAGTCTATGGATGTGATTGGTGTGTTAGTCAACCAGTTTATCCAACCTGCCCTGGTTCATCATCAACTTGCATTAGGATCCCAGAACCAGCTTTTAAATGCTGTAGCCACCGCTGTTTCAAACAACCATCCTCAAAATATGGCATATCAAGAATTTTCCCACTTTCAGAAAACTAGGCATAGGTAGAGGCATTGGACAGCTCAGGATGGGGTTGGGCCAAGCTGGCGGGTAAAGCCCACCATAGAATGGGTGCTAACTTGATAACGTAAGACATAGATTGCCTGAATAAGGACCAGGGTCCAGAGGTAGGGATCATGGAATCCATCATTCCTGTCAAGGTGATATAGAGTACTCCAAACAGTTGAGTGGATGTGGTCTCTGCAGCAGTGGGGGTCTCCATTGGGCGGTTGGGTTGTGGGGTTAAGGGCGGAGTCATGGGAACAAAGTAGGCAGGCAAATAATTGTACTTGTCTTTGAACAATCTTGGCAGCCTTTGGTACAACTTTCCTTCACATCCTATGTATTCAGTCTCTCTAGTCCTGGCCAAGGGGTCAGCAATGAGGATGGTCTCCAAGTTGTACTTTGTGTAGGCCGGGTTGGGCGGGTATTCATAAAGTGCACAGGTCCAAAGGGGGCTCCTGGGGGACGGTATAGTGCCTGGGTGGGATCAGCAGGATGGTCCCCAGGGGGGCAGGTGCCTGATGGTCTACTGGAACAGAGTTAAGATGGAAGATCAGTAAGACTAGGTAAGGTAATATTTGTTCAAACCAAAGGTTCATAAAACTTTATTATCAAAAATGATGATGTGGTCATCACCATACCGCTGGGGTTTTTATACCATGGGACTTCGCTTCTTTGATTTTTGCAGGGCTCAGGTTTGTAGACAAGGTACTGGCGGGGCATGGATCTTGGCTTGGAGTCTTGAGGGCAGTAGATCCAGGTTGTGCCTGCTCTGGCAAATAGAAGTGGCAATGCTTTGTTCTGCCGCCACTGTTCACTATGTCACCTGAGTAGTTCAATTGTACTACCCCTTCTGGACGGAAGGCTGGCAGTTGCTGATGGTCATAGGCAGAGTTAAAAATATGTTTTGTTTTAACCTCCTTAAGGCAAGCTGCAACCTCTGCATAGGTTTGGCTCTTTGGTGGTTCAAGGTTGGCATCAATCTGGTGACCATTCGGGGAATTGTCCTTGGGAGACTGGCAGGTCTCAGAGTAACTTGTTAACTCAGGTTTGCAATTTAACAATTGGGCGGTCTCCTGTCCACTTTGTGTGACTTGAGTAGTCTTAGGAGGGTCATGGTTTGATTCCAGGGTTTCCAATGTTGGTTTCAAAACTCCAGTATTGGCGTTGGGCAGGTTGGCAGTAGGTCCTTCCCCAACCTCTGTTAGCCAGGTTACATCTCCTTTGCAGGCATGGGTCTTCATTGGCACCAGTTTGGTGGCAGACTGGCAACTATTCAGGGAATTCTCCGTAGCAGGCCAGCGGGTTGTGGGGTAATTTAACAATTCAAGCCTGTGATTTAATGGATTGGCGGGTCTTGGTCTGTCCTGGAGGGTTTGATCCGCCTTCAGGGAACTGGGGTTTGACTCTTGGGTTTTCAATACAAGTATTGAAATGTCATTCATGACACCCACAGTCTCTTTGTGTGTATTTTGGATAATCAGCGCAACCTGCTGGCCTCCCAGAAGTACCTAACCTCATCACTGAATTCCCTTTGTTCCTTGCTTCCTGAATATATCAAGGATCAACTGTGTTAATTAGATAAGCATCAAGCAACATGGCGTGGACAAATTGAGGCCTCTCTGCTAAAGCATTGCCAGGACTTTGAGACTCTAGTTATTGAACTTAACCAATTTCAAGAATATATTAATTCCCAGCTCAAATTGGTTGGGACTCATGTCAATACTTGGGGCCACTATCTGCAGCATCAATATGGTCTGGATAAGGCTGCACTAGGCAACACTCTGTACCAAGTACAAAATTACGTGGATGATAGAGTAGCATTCATTGAGGTGACACCTCCCGCTCCTCCTATTGAGGACCCATCTGACTTTGAAGCCAAGGTATGGGAAGCCATAGCGGAGCTCAAGGCTACCACTTGGCGTCAATATTCTGTTCAGAACCCCCCTCCAGTCAAACCTATGCCTGACTCTCGCATTGCTTTGATCACTGACCAAGTAGCTACTTTGCGAGGGAAAATTGAGTACTTAAGACAACACCTCTCTAATCCTGAGGACTCATCCTCTGAGTCTAAAGGTGAAGAGAAAACTGAAGTTGTTAATACTCCCGCTCAGGGCAATCATGGTTGCTGTCCTGGTTTGGAAGGCCAACCCTGGGTCAACTGCGCCCTTTCCCTGGATCAGCTAGCAGAAGTAACAAATGATGTTGCTGATAGGCAGGATGCATTGGAGAGAGAGGTACAAAACCTCTCCTGCTTTACCAAGACAATGAATGGACAGGTTATTCTTTTGGTTGCCCAGGCCACTTCCCTGACCACTCGCCTCAACGGGATTGGTGGCACCTTATTGGTGCAACAAATTAAGATTGACAAATTTGGAGCTGCTGCCGCCACCGCTAAAGATATTAGTGGACAGAACAGCTCTACCTTGGATATCCTAGAGGAAAGCCTTTGACTCCTCTGGGCTAGACAGCCTGCTGCTGAATCTGAGTTTGAGGGCAATCACCACATTAACGTCCTCAACCCAGGTGACAACAGCCAATCCACCTCCTCATCATTTACCCCAATTACAAGCCTTTGTTCAAGCATATATTTGACCCTAAAACCTCTACTATTGCTGCCTTTCTGACAATTTATGAGACTGCAATGCATAGGGCCACTGATGAACTTAAGAAAGAGCATATTCTTACCTGTCTGCATCCCATGTGCCAAGAAGTTTTGGTCCCCAAACTCCCTTCTATTGTCACTTAGGATGACATGAAGCAACTCCTAATTAAAGAGTTTGGAGGAGATCTCAGCTTGAAAGTCAAGAAGGATGCGTTTATGCATATTGCATTTAAGCCCAAAGAAACCTTGGCTGAGTTTGCCAATTGTTTCTACATTGAAGGACAACATTTGATCACCAGCCGTCAATTAACTCCCCAGGAAGCGTACACAGCATGTTCAAATGCTTTGAAGGTGAACCAACTCCTATGTCTGCACTTCAAGGCCCACAAAGCTTCCCTTACTTTGATGAAGAGTATCAAGACCCTCTTACAGGACATGCACTTGACCCATGGGAGTACCATAGTGCACAAAAATAAGGCCAACAATACAGGAATCACCTCCTGCACTCCGCACATTATGAACCTAGGCTCAAGTGGGCAGTCTAAGAGACAAGGATGCCATAACTGTGGTCAAATAAGACATCACTCACATACCTGCACCAACCCTTGTGTAGAGGGTTGCAACCCAAAGGAGCAGGTGGGAAAAGAGAGGTCAGCTTAGAGGTGGAGACGCTCTCTGCTGACCGATCTCCCTTGTCTCCTCCTGATCCCCCTTCTGACAAGGAATCTTCCCCCTTGGCTGGTCCAACTATCCTTCACTTGTTCCATAACCTCTCTAGTGATTCTGAACCCAAAGACTCGGACTGCCATGAGTCTGATGGTTATGGCTACTCTGTGCTGACAGTCCCAGAGACAGTCTCTGTCCCTTACAAGCTACGTTCAGGGAAAACCACAACTACAACTCGCCCATATGCAAATGAAGCTAAGGCCTTAGTGGCTTGTCCTTACTTAGCTCAGGCTCATTGTCCCCCTGTCTTGATAGATTTCTCTGAAGAGGCTGCTGAACTAGCAGAAGCTCTCTTTCAGAATATGACTGTAGTTCTCCCCTTGCAGACTGTGTATAAGGAAATTCCTGCCTTACAATGCATGTTGGCCAAATGAGAGAAATAATTGGAGGCAGATCAGGACGTGCTGGCTGTCTTACCCCCCCCCCTTTGGGAAAGATACTATTTGTGTGGAAGTATCAATCCAAAAAAAGTTAAGATTAAGACTATCTTGGACACAGGCTCTCCAGTCAATGTGGTATTGTCCAAGTTAATGAAAAACTTAAGCTGGCTCCCGACCTCAACTACGCTCAGTCATATGGTGCAGCTGACATGGTCCAAACTCAAGCCATTGGTGCTTACTCTGCCCTGCCAATGAGGTTTGGGAATCTTCTTATTGTGTCCCCTGCTGTTGTACTAGAGAACAAAAGCTATGATCTCCTGGCTGGCACACAATTTCTCTGCAAATATAATGGGATTGTAAACCTTCAAGATGGATAACTTTTGCTCTTAGGGTATGAGGTCCCCTTGATTTTTGAAGAACCCCGCGTCTCCTGGGTAAACGCCTTAAGACTTGTGTGCTTGAGTATCCCACAGTTATCTTCTCACTCAAGTACAGGAAACATTCTTCCAATATGTGTTCCCCTCCTCCTTCCTGTCCTGCAGAGGAAAATGTGCCTCTACTTGCCCCTGCAGCTGTCACCATCCTGCCTGGCTCACAAGTGATTATAGACTCCCAGATATCCTACAAACTACCTGAAAAATTATTTCTGGAGCTATATTCACCTGATTCCCTAAGCTGTAAAGAGCCTTGGTTATGCCCTGGGATTTTGGACCAGACTCATAAAGAGGCTTTGCAGTTGTTGTTGGCTAACCTGACTGTCCTGCATATGCTGGTGACCAAGGGCCAAGTTGCCGGGCATGGTTGCATATTAGATTCAGAGCAAGTGGTGTCTCTCTACCCCTTTGGAACGTTTAGTGATTTCAACTTGCCTGAAGGAGATCCTCAGGTTCTCTCCCTGTTCACTGCCGTAGACTTCCCACAACTGTCATCCATTCAACAAAAAGATGTTTTGGAACTGCTAGACCAGTTTAAGGATATTTTTGCCTCTGGACCCACCAACTATGGTCTAGCAAAGGGGGTTATCCACCAGATAGATACGGGTGATGCCCTGCCCTTTTGTGCCAAACCTTACTGCCGCAGCAGGGTAGAAGATGCTCAGGTCTCTAAGTAACTTAAGCGCTCTTAGACGCTGGGCTACTAGCTCCCTCTCAGAGCCCTTGATCCTTCCCATTGTTGATCCTCAAAAAGAAGGATGCAGGCCACCGCATTGTGATGAATTACTGCCGCCTGAACTTGCTCACCAAAAAGAACTCTTATCCTCTGCCTAGAATTGATGATGCGCTTAGAAGATTAGGGGGATCAAAGTTTTTCTCTGCTATGGATCTAGCCTCAGAATACTGGCAGGTCAACTTGTCTCCTGAAGATAGATAAAAGGCTGCGCTTATCACCTCAGAAGGTCTGTTTGAACCCACTTGTATGCCCCAAGGACTCTGCAATGCCCCTGCTACATTTCAACAGGCTATGGACTCCATCCTGCATGATTTGAAACTCTCCTGTGTCTTATATACCTTGACAATATTACTGTGTTCAGCTCCACTTTTACTGAGCATTTGGACCACCTCAAAGCTGTCTTCATCAAAATTTGGGAGGCAGGCTTAAAACTCAGACCCTCTAAATGCTCCTTCTTCAAGGAACAACTTGAATTCTTGGGCCATGAGGTCACCCAAACCAGAATATGCCCTATGAATAATAAGCTGGAAGCCATTGAAAAGATGCAGCCCCCCCACAAACCTATGAGAGGTCCAAGTCTTTCTTGATATGATGGGGTACTATTGACAATTCATCCCTGATTTTGCTGAACTAAACAAACCCCTTTTCCAGCTCCTTTGCAAAATATCCTTTGAGTGGACTGACAGCCAACAGCAGTCCTTTGAAGCCCTGAAAGCCAAACTTAAGGAGGCTCCCATCCTAGTCCACCCTGATTATGATAAAGAATTTATCTTGTACATTGACGCAAGCAGAGTAGCTTTGGGTGCCATCTTAGCCCAGCTTGACAATGAAGGTGTAGACCAACCTGTGGCCTATTCTTCACAAGCCCTCAACAAACATGAGAAGAACTATAGTGTCACGGAAAAGGAATATCTAGCTGTTCTGCATGCAGTAAAACAGTTCAGAGACTACATTTACAGGACTCACTTCACAGTAGTTACAGACCACTCTTCCCTAAAGTGGCTGCAACAATTAAAGGAGCCTGAAGGTTGGTTACCATGTTGGTCTCTGCACTTGCAAGGATATGATTTCACTGTAGTACATTGCCTTGGAGCACAGCAGCAGAATGCTGATGGTTTGTTGAGGAAGCCCATACTAATCATCCATCCTGCTGACGCCAATCACCTATACAAATTGATAGGGTACCCTGACTCCTGGACCACTGAACCAGAAGACATTTGTCTGGCCCTGCAAGTCCTATCAAAGGATACTGTGATTTGAGATAGACAACTCTTCAAAAAAAGTCAACAACACTTATCTGCCCTACGTCTGCCCCAGTATGAGAATAGCCATCATCCTCCAAGCTCACATTGATACTGGACACGGAGGCATAGCAAAGACTCATGACTGGTTGTGCAAAAACTTATATTGGGAAAATATGTGCCTCCTAATTCCTGAAATCCTTGCCTCCTGTCACTCTTGTCAGCTCCAATGCCCCCAACCTTTCCAACATCAGTTAAAGCTAATCCCCCTAAGCATGCCTTCCACACTGTGAGTATTGACGCTGTTGGTCCTCTCCCTTGTTCTAGGTCTGGGTGTTGATTTATCTTTGTAGCCGTAGACCATTTTAGCAAATGGGTCAAAGCCAGAGCTACAAAAGATATAACTGCCAAGACCACTGCTAATTTCTTGTTGCAAGATATCTTCTAATGTCATGGTTGCCCTCAAGTCCTGCTTTCTGACAATGAGACCAACGTTAATGCTCACCTCATAACGTCCATTATAGAAGCTATGGGCACACATCAATCCATCTCTGCATCATATAACCCATTAACCAACGGGACTGTGGAACAAGCAAACTCCATCCTTGTGTCCATCATGAGGGAACTCACCCTCTCTGATGCCACCAATTGGGATATATTCCTCCCTGCTGCTCTCTTTGTGTATTGACTCAGTAGACACCAAGTCACTGGCCAGTCTCCCTTTGCCATGCTGTATGGACAAGAAGCCACTACCCCCTCAATCTTGGGACCCCCGTTGGTCAAGGTTGACGCCTCTACTAATCCCAGAGCTCATGTCAAAGACTTGACTAATTGTATCATTGACATCCAAGCTACCGCCTGTTCTACTGCTTACAAAGTCAAGACCCTGGAACTCTTGCCCTCTAATGCTTCCAGAGCCCCCTCCCTGAGTACCAAGTGGGTGACCTAGTCTTCTATTATCAAAATTGTACTGGAGGTCGTGCTCAAAAGCTAGACTCCCTCTGGGTTGGACCTTGTGAAGTCACCTATAAGAAGGGTGTCAAGTATACTGTGAAGCTACTGTCCTTTGGCCGCCCTTTTTCCCAGGTACACTCTAAATTTCTCCGCAAATATCAACTTCCTGTGTCTAATCTTGAGGGAAGAGATGTTGTAAATTGCGCCATTAATGCCATTTCAATATGGCCTTCAAATATTGATATGTGCAAAGATTTAGTTGGTTTTGCTTTCAATTTTGGGAATTCCTTGCCTTCTGTAAATGGGTCTGATCCAATCTTCACCCATTCTGGAATATCATACCTGTCCTTGACTGATCCTGGTATGACCTCATCCCAATGTGACCCCCTCGACCACTCTGTCTACCTAATGAGTGATCATCAACCCTTGTCTACTATTTAAGTAGAATCATTTCTCCTAATAAAGACAAGTTTATCCACATTTGCGTTGGCTTTAGTATTCTTCAAGCCTTTTCCTTTCCTTTTTGCCAAATGAACTTTCACATCTTGTATTCCAGGAAATTAAGGTATGTGCCCTTAATTTTGCCCTGAAAGCTAACCTAAGGCTAGCTTCAAACCTCAAATCTTTTGTTATAAAGATTTTCTGCCATGTCCTCCTGGATGTTGTCCCCAGGAGCTGAACACAACATCCTGGAACACCTAGGAGAAGTATTAGCATATAGTTTTTACTTTAAACCTTCACTCTTTCAAATCTTCAGTTTGAAACCTAAATTCAAGTTAATAAGTTATATAAAACTTATGTTTATACTTTAATTTCCTTACTTTTACTTGTTTTCAAACCTATTCTCTATCAATTCAATGTTAAAGTTGATTGTAACCGCTTTCAAGCTCACCCAAGCCTTCTGTCTTGCTCCTGCTTCTTTTTGCTTTTGGCAACCCTAGCTGGGCCAAATTTTATAACAAAAGTTCCTAAAAACATCATCTTTGGGCTCCAAATTTCCTGGACCTTGCAAAAATGATGCTCCCTGGCCCTGTTCTTGCTGCTCCTTTGGTCAACCTCCCCAGACCTCTGGCGCAACTCCTCTCTTCTGCGCACCTTGTGGGGGACAACCCTTCCAGTCTCCTGCACCTCCCGGGAAGCCTCCTCATTTCAGGGAAGGCTTTGGTCAAGAGCTTAACTTGAGACAATTTAGACCTGTATTCTTTTAATCTCAAGCTGCCCACTTCTGTTGCAGAGAATTTGCTGTCTTCTTCCCCTCCTCAATCAGAGGTCAACAACACTGACCTTCTACAGGTACCTGAGTCCACAACTCATGTTTCTTTGCAGGCTCCTTGGTTGCTCTCTGGTCTCATGTTGATGAGACTGAACACCTATTTTCTGCAATTGTCCCTGGTCCCTCCCTCTGGTTCCCTCTTAGAGCAACTGTTCCAGTAATCCACTAGGCGGCATCATGGTGGTTTGTCTCACCAGGATGGGAGCCAAACTTAGTTAGTTTAGTCCCCCTCTCTCACATTGGTAATGTGGTTGCCCAGGATGTAGTATCTGAATTTTCTCAACGCTTGAACAACTGCCAACACTTTCTCATCATAGATGCTATACTGGGTCTCTGGACCACTGAAGGACTTGCTTGTGTAATCCACAGGAAAGAATACACCTTTACGTTTTGGGCCAGGACTCCCCCTGTTGCTTCCTCTGACGCATCAGTAAAAATTGAGAACTTCTCATTGAAGTTTGGGTGGATGAGCACAGGCTCCATGATAAGGTGCTCCTTGAGCGTCTGGAAAGCAACTTCTTGCTCTGAGGGCCAGTTAATGTCCACATCTTTCTGGATTAACTTGAACAAGGGCTTTGTGATGTCACTGTAGTTGGGTATAAAGCAAGAGTAATACCCCACAGTGCCCAAGAAGGACTGGACATGTACAACACTGGTAGATGTAGGCCACTTTCTGATTGCTGATACTTTTTCAGGATCTGGGTGTACTCCTTCTGTGTCAACCACATGCCCCAAGACATTCAATTTAGTTTGGCAGAGCAGAAGCTTAGATGTCAGGATTCACCTTTTTCTTATAGCTGCTACTCTTTATCTTGCTTATTGGTTTTCATGACTTCTAAGATTTCTCATGATTACTCTATTTTTTATTTATTCATGTTTCTCTCTTTTTCCCCTTCATTTTCCACCCTTGGGGTCAAAATTAGACTTTTCTAAAGCCTAGTTACAACCTAAATGATGGTTAATATTGCTTTCAAACTGCTCTTACCTTTGCTACTGGTTTCAAACCCTGGACCTACATGCAGAATTTTAGAAGTTGGCTCAGAACTACTTACTTTTTGCTATACACTTGATTATGTCCTCTCAAAGCTTTGGACTTAGTTTTTCTGCACTTTTTGCTCACTCTTACCTATCAAAGCATTGCTGTAACTGCCTTCTTCTCCTCCCGGTCTCCTTTACATAGTTTAACTTATTTAAGTTAAATTTAAAGAGCTTCTATCTCTCCACATCTATTTTTCAGAATTGTTTTCCTAACCAAAAATGGCTAAATTTATTACCCCAATTCTTGCATTTCACAACAAAGCATGTTGTGTTTGGCTCCTGGGGACAACATTCAGGAGGACACAGCAGGAAATATTTATAACAAAAAATTTGAGGTTCAAAGCTAGCCTTGGGTTAGCTCTTCAGGGAAAAATTAAGGGCACATACCTTAATTTCCTGAAGTACAAGATGTGGAATTTCTTTTGGCAAAAAGGAAAGGAAAAAGCTTGAAGAATACTAAAGCCAACGCAAATGTGGATAAACTTGTCTTTATTAGGAGAAATGATTCTACTTAAATAGTAGACAAGGGTCAATGATCACTTATTAGGTAGACAGAGTGGCAGAAGGGGTCACATTGGGATGAGGTCATACCAGGATCAGTCAAGGACAGGTATGATATTCCAGAATGGGTGGATATTGAACCAGACCCATTTGCAGAAGGCGAGGAATTCCCAAACTCAAAAGTGAAACCAACTAAATCTTTGCACATATCAATATTTGAAGGCCATATTGAAATGGCATTGATGGCGCAATTTACAACATCTCTTCTCTCAAGATTGGACACAGGAAGTTGATATTTGCAGAGAAATTTAGAGTGTACCTGGGCAAAAGGGCAGCCAAAGGACAGTAGCTTCACAGTATACTTGACACCCTTCTTGTAGGTAACTTCACAAGGTCCAACCCAGAGAGAGTCTAGCTTATGAGCACGACCTTCAGTACAATTTTGATAATAGAGTACTAGGTCACCCACTTGGTACTCAGGAAGGGGGCTCTGGAAGCGTTAGAGGGCGAGAGTCCAGGGCTTTGACCTTGTAAGCAGTAGAATAGGCAGTAGCTTGGATGTCAATGATATGGTTAGTCAAGTTTTTGACATGAGCTCCGGGATTAGTAGAGGCGTCAATCTCCATCAACGGTGGTCCCAAGATTGAGGGGGTAGTGGCTTCTTGCCCATACAGTATGACAAAGGGAGACTGGCCAGTCACTTGGTGTCTGCTAAGTCTATACACAAATAGGGCAGCAGGGAGGAACATATCCCAGTTAGCAGCGTCAGAGAGTGTAAGCTTCTGCATGATGGACACAAGGGTGGAGTTTGCTCATTCCACAGTCCTGTTGGTTAATGGGTTATATGCTGCAGAGAAGGATTGATGTGTACTCATAGTTTGTACAATGGACGTATGAGGCGAGCATTAAAGTTTGTCTCATTTTCAGAAAGCAGGACTTGAGGGCAACCATGACGGTAGAAGATTTCTTGCAACAAGAAATTAGCCGTGGCCTTGGCAGTTATATCTTTTGTTGCTCTGGCTTCAACCCATTTGCAAAAGTGATCTACAGCTACCAAGATAAATCAACACCCAGACCTAGAACAAGGGAGAGGGCCAACCGCATCAATACTCACAGTGTGGAAGGCATGCTTAGGGGGGATGAGCTTGAACTGATGTTATCAAGGTCGGGGGTGTTGGAGCTGACAAGAATGACAGGAGGCAAGGACGTCAGGAATTAGGAGGCGCATATTCTCCCAGTAGAAGTTCCTACACAACCAGTCATAAGTTTTTGCTATGCCTCCGTGTCTTGTGTCAATGTGGGCTTGGAGAATGATGGCAACCCTCATGCTAGGACAGACGTAGGGCAGAAAAGCGTTGTTGACTTTCTTGAAGAGTTGTCTATCTCAAATCACAGTGCCCTTGGATAGAAATTGTAGGGCCAGACAAATGTCTTCTGGTTCAGTGGTCCAGGAGTCAGGGTACTCTATCAATTTGCATAGGTGATTGACGTCAGCAGGATGAATGGTTAGTATGGGCTTCCTCAACAAACCATCAGCATTCTACTGCTGTGCTCCAGGGCAATGTACTACAGTGAAATCATATCCTTGCAAGCACAGAGCCTAACAGGCTAGTTGACCTTTGGGCCCCTTTAATTGCTACAGCTACTTTAGGGCGGAGTGGTTGGTAACTATTGTAAAGTGAGTCCCGTAGATGTAGTGTCCAAACTGTTTCACTGCATGAAAAACAGTTAGGCATTCCTTTTCTGTGACGCTATAATTTTTCTTGTGTTTGTTGAGGACTTGCAAAGAGTAGGCCACAGGTTGGTCTATGCCTTCATCATTGAGTTGGGCTAAAATGGCACCCACAGCTACTCTGCTTGCGTCATTGTACAAGATAAACTCTTTATCATAATCAGGGTAGACTAGGATAGGATCCTCTTTGAGTTTGGCTTTCAGCTCTTCAAAAGACTGATGTTGGCTGTCAGTCCACTCAAAGGGTACATTGCAAAGGAGTTGGACAAGAGGTTTGCTTAATTCAGCAAAGTCAGAGATGAATTGTCAATAGTACCCCATTATATCAAGAAACACTTGGACCTTTTGTAGGCTTGTGGGGGCAGCATTTTTTCAATTGCTTTCTCTTATTATTCATAGGGTGTATTCCAGTTTGGGTGACCTTGTGGCCCAAGAATTCAAGTCATTCCTTGAAAAAGGAGCATTTAGAGGGTTTGAGTTTCAGGCCTGCCTCTTGAATTTTAAGCAAGACAGCTTTGAGGTGGTCCAAATGATCAGTAAAGGTGGAGCTGAACACAGTAATATCATCAAGGTATACAAGGATGCAGGAGAGCTTCAAATTTTGCAAGATGGAGTCCATAGCCTGTTGAAATGTAGCAGGGGCATTGCAGAGTTCTTGGGGCATACAAGTGGGTTCAAAAAGCCCTTCTGAGGTGATAAGTACAGCCTTTTCTCTATCTTTAGGAGACAAAGACCTGCCAGTATCCTGAGGCAAGATCCATAGCAGAGAAAAACTTTGATCCCCCTAATCTTCTAAGTGCATCATCAATTCTAGTCAGAGGGTAAGAGTCCTTTTTGGTGAGCAAGTTCAGGCAGCGGTAATTTATCACAATGCGGTGGCCTGCATCCTTCTTTTGAGGATCAACAATGGGAAGGCCCAAGGGCTCTGAGAGGGAGCTAGTAGCCCAGCGTCTAAGAGCTGCTTAAGTTCCTTAGAGACCTGAGCATCTTCTACCCTGCTGCAGCAGTAAGGTTTGGCACAAAAGGGCGGGGCATCACCTGTATCTATCTGGTGAATAAACCTCTTTGCTAGACCATAGTTGGTGGGTCCAGAGGCAAAGATATCCTTAAACTGGTCTAGCAGTTCCAAAACATCTTTTTGTTGAATGGGTGACAGTTGTGGGAAGTCTACGTCAGTGAACAGGGAGAGAACCTGAGGGTCTCCTTCAGGCAAGTTGAAATCACTAAATGTTCCAAAAGGGTAGAGGAACGCCACTTGCTCTGAAACTAATATGCAACCATGCCCAACAACCTGGCCCTTGGTCACCTGCATAGGCAGAGCACTCAGGTTAGCCAACAACAGCTGTACAGGCTCCTTATGAGCTTGGTTCAAAATCCCAGGGCATAACTGGGGCTCTTTACAGCTTAGGGAATCGGGTGAATATAGCTCCAGAAAGGATTTTTCAGGAAGCTTATATGATATCTGGTAGTCTATAATCACTTGGGAGCCTGGAGGGATGATAATAGCTGCAGGGGCAAGAAGAGGCACACCTTCCTCTGCAGGACAGGAAGGAGGAGGGAAATGCATGTTGGAGGAATGAGTCCTGTACTTGAGTGAGAGGATACCAGTGGGAAACTCAAGCACGCAAGTCTTAAGAGGTTTTCCCGGAAGACACGGGGGTTCTTCAAAAATTAAAGGGATCTCATACCCTAGAAGTGATAGGTACCCATCTCTAAGGTTCACAATCCTGATGTACTTTTGAAGGAACTGCGTACCAACCAGGAGATTGTAACTTTTATTTTTGAGGACAACTGCAGGGGACACAATAACAAGCTTCCCAAACCTCATTGGCAGGTCAGACTAAGCACTAATGGCTCAAGTTTGGGCCATGCCAGCTGCACCATATGACTGAGCGTAGTTGAGGTCGGGAGCCAGCTTAAGTTTTTCATTAACTTGGACAATACCACATTGACTGGAGAGCCTGTTCCAAGATAGCCTTAATCTTAACTTTTTTGGATTGATACTTCCATACAAATAGTATCTTTCCCAAAGGGGGGGTAAGACAGCCAGCACGTCCTGAGCTGCCTTCAATTATTTCTCCCATTTGGCCAACATTCATTGTAAGGCAGGAATTTCCTTATACACAGTCTGCAAGGGGAGAGCTACAGTCATATTCTGAAAGAGAGCTTCTGCTAGTTCAGCAGCCTCTTCAGAGAAATCTACCAAGACAGGGGGACAATGAGCCTGAGCTAAGTAAGGACGAGCCACTAAGGCCTTAGCTTCATTTGCAGATGGGTGAGTTGTAGTTGTGGTTTTCCCTGAACGTAGCTTGTAAGAGACGGAGACTGTCTCTGGGACTGCCAGCACAGAGTAGTCATAACCATCAGATTCATTGCAGTCAGAGTCCTCAGGCTCAGAATCACTAGATAGGTTATGAAACAAGTGAAGGATAGTTGGTCCAGCTGAGGGGAGATTCCTCATCAGAAGGGGGATCAGGGGGAGACGGGGGAGATTGGTCAGCAGAGAGCGTCTCTGCCTCTAAGCTGACCTCTCTTTTCCCGCCTGTTCCTTTGGGTCGCAACCCTCTACCCGAGGGTTGGTACAGGTACGTGAGTGGTGTCCTACTTGACCACAGTTATGACATCCTTGTCTCTTAGACAGCCCACTTGAGCCTAGGGTCATAATGTGCGGAGTGCAGGAGGTGATTCCTGTATTGTTGGCCTTATTTTTGTGCACTATGGTACTCCCATGGGTCAAGTGCATGTCCTGTAAGAGGGTCTTGATACTCTTCATCAAAGTAAGGGAAACTTTGTGGGCCTTGAAGTGCAGACATAGGAGTTGGTTCACCTTCAAAGCATTTGAACATGCTGTGTACGCTTCCTGGGGAGTTAATTGACGGCTGGTGATCAAATGTTGTCCTTCAATGTAGAAACAATTGGCAAACTCAGCCAAGGTTTCTTTGGGCTTAAATGCAATATGCATAAACGCATCCTTCTTGACTTTCAAGCTGAGATTTCCTCCAAACTCTTTAATTAGGAGTTGCTTCATGTCATCCTAAGTGACAATAGAAGGGAGTTTGGGGACCAAAACTTCTTGGCACATGGGATGCAGACAGGTAAGAATATGCTCTTTCTTAAGTTCATCAGTGGCCCTACGCATTGCAGTCTCATAAATTGTCAGAAAGGCAGCAATAGTAGAGGTTTTAGGGTCAAATATATGCTTGAACAAAGGCTTGTAATTGGGGTAAATGATGAGGAGGTGGATTGGCTGTTGTCACCTGGGTTGAGGACGTTAATGTGGTGATTGCCCTCAAACTCAGATTCAGCAGCAGGCTGTCTAGCCCAGAGGAGTCAAAGGCTTTCCTCTAGGATATCCAAGGTAGAGCTGTTCTGTCCACTAATATCTTTAGCGGTGGCGGCAGCAGCTCCAAATTTGTCAATCTTAATTTGTTGCACCAATAAGGTGCCACCAATCCCGTTGAGGCGAGTGGTCAGGGAAGTGGCCTGGGCAACCAAAAGAATAACCTGTCCATTCATTGTCTTGGTAAAGCAGGAGAGGTTTTGTACCTCTCTCTCCAATGCATCCTGCCTATCAGCAACATCATTTGTTACTTCTGCTAGCTGATCCAGGGAAAGGGCGCAGTTGACCCAGGGTTGGCCTTCCAAACCAGGACAGCAACCATGATTGCCCTGAGCGGGAGTATTAACAACTTCAGTTTTCTCTTCACCTTTAGACTCAGAGGATGAGTCCTCAGGATTAGAGAGGTGTTGTCTTAAGTACTCAATTTTCCCTCGCAAAGTAGCTACTTGGTCAGTGATCAAAGCAATGCGAGAGTCAGGCATAGGTTTGACTGGAGGGGGGTTCTGAACAGAAGATTGACGCCAAGTGGTAGCCTTGAGCTCGGCTATTGCTTCCCATACCTTGGCTTCAAAGTCAGATGGGACCTCAACAGGAGGAGTGGGAGGTGTCACCTCAATGGATGCTACTCTATCATCCACGTAATTTTGTACTTGGTACAGAGTGTTGCCTAGTGCAGCCTTATCCAGACCATATTGATGCTGCAAATGGTGGCCCCAAGTATCAAAATGAGTTCCAACTGATTTGAGCTGAGAATTAATATGTTCTTAAAATTGGTTAAGTTTGCTAACCAGAGTCTCAAATTTCTGTCAATGTTTTAGCAGAGAGGCCTCAATTTGCCCACGCCACGTTGCTTGATGCTCATCTAATTTGCATAGTTGATCCTTGATGTATCCAGGGAGCAAGAAACAAAGGAAATTCAGTGAGGAGGTCAAGTACTTCTGGGAGGCCAGCAAGCCGCTCTGGTTATCTGAAATACACGCAAAGAGGCCGTGGGATCATTCTTGATATGCCATATTTTGAGCATGGTTGTTTGAGACAACGGTGGCTACAGCATACAAAAGCTGGTTCTGAGATGCTAGTGCTAATTGGTGATGAACCAAGGCAGGTTGGTTAAACTGGTTAACTAACACGCAAATAGTATCCATCAATTCCATCAGCAAGGGGAAAGACCAAAGTACAAGAGAAAGGAATACAGATCTTTGGAAGCATACCCAGGACAAAGACCAGGGATAGAGTGCACTGTCACAGTGCCAGAGTGGAGTAGGGAGCAGGCAGCAGCACAAGCTTGCTTGTAGTTGAGAGAGAAAGCTGGAAGGGGGCCCACGTGGGCCTGGGGGATAGCACCAGTACCATGGGAGTTGAGGGGGCATTGGTGATGTCTTCTTCTAGAGAAGGACTAGAAACTTTAGGTTGTTTGGGTACTTCAGAAACAAAGAGAGAAGGACCAGAGAATGCATGTGGAAACATGGTAACTGAGGGGCTTGCAGCCCCTGTAGTGAGCACCATTTTGTCGTGTTTGGCTCCTGGGGACAACATCCAGGAGGACACAGCAGGAAATCTTTATAACAAAAGATTTGAGGTTCAAAGCTAGCCTTGGGTTAGCCTTCAGGGAAAAATTAAGGGCATATACCTTAATTTCCTGGAATATAAGATATGAAATTCCTTTTGGCAAAAAGAAAAGGAAAAATCTTGAAGAATATTAAAGCCAACGCAAATGTAGATAAACTTGTCTTTATTAGGAGAAATGATTCTACTTAAATAGTAGACAAGGGTTGATTATCACTCATTAGGTAGACAAAGTGGCAGATGGGGTCACATTGGGATGAGGTCATACCAGGATCAGTCAAGGGAAGGTATGATATTCTGGAATGGGTGAATATTGAACCAGACCCATTTGTGGATGGGGAGGAATTCCCAAAATTGAAAGCAAACCCGACCAAATCTTTGCAAATATTGTTATTTGAAGGCCATGTGAAACGGCATTAATGGCGCAATTTACAACAAAGCACAATAAAAGGCTTGGTTTCTCCGGTCTCAACAATAAGTTGAGATTGTTTGACTTGCACCCCAAAAAGGTACTTGTTAGGTTTTGTGGCTTATGTTTTCTCTTCCAATTCTTTTATCTTAGTTAAATCTTAGTTCATGATTTCTTTTGATTTTATTCTTCACCAGTTAGGCAGCTTTTACAGTAGCACTCACAATTTAATTGTTGATAGTTTTAATCCTCCTGCTAGTTCAGACCATTTTCCAGACTTAGAAATTGACTTTTTAACTAAATTGTCAGTCATTAAGACTGGTCTCTATTTTATTTTCTTAGGGTTAATGAATTATCTTAGTCCTTATTTTACTTCATATAAGCTCTTAGGAGCCTTAGTTCAGTTACTATTGCAAACTTTGCCTACCTTTTTGTGGGGCCCGGCGGCCGGCCTGCAGTCCTGCAAACTTTGCCTACCTTTCTATATTTGACAAATATAAACATTCTTGGGTTAAAGACTCTAGTTTACAGCAATTTGCCCCAAGCCTTCAGACCTTATATTAGACTCATTTACTAAGAGTCTAGCCTTGCGGATACAGCAGAAGACTTTGGTAAGGACTTTCAAGTGTTCTTTGAAGGTTTCACTAAACACAGTAATATCATCAAGATATGATGTAACCTTCTTGTACAAGAGGTCCTGAAACACAGAGTTCATTGCCCGATAAAATGTGCGTGGAGCACTGGTAAGTCCAACTGACATATGTCTGTATTAATACTGACCTTGTTTTGTCACAAAGGCTGTCTTCTCTATACTCCCAGTGTCCATCTCCAACTGGTGGTAGCCAGAGAACAAGTCAATGTTTATAAAGTATTTGGAGCCAGCATAGGAGGCTAAGATCTCACTGATCAATGGTAAGGGATAGTTGTCAGACTTTAGAACTGATTTCAGAGGTATGTAGTTTACACACATTCTTAACTTCCCATTTTTTTAGGTAAAATCACCACAGGCAACGCCCAAGGAGACATGGAAGGCTCAATGATCCCCTTTGACAAGAGGCAGTTGATTTCCTTCTCTATGTACTCCTCATATTTCTTTGCAAGACAGTAAGGGGCTTGGTAAACTGGGCAATGATTTTCTGTATCAATGACATGTTTCTCAAGATTGGTGGGTGGCAAGGGGTCATCTTCATCATGGAATAGGTCCTGGTACTACTTCATAAAGGTATGTAGCTTCTTCTTTTTTCTATGTTAACCCTTTGTTCTGATCAATAAATTCCACAGCAGTCATGAAGTATTCCTCTTCATTGTGAGGACTAGTATAGAAGACATCAATGAGAAACAGGGTGTTCTCACATTGAATAAACCACTCATGGTTCCAGAAGGACACCAAGATTTCAAAATTGCTGAGAGTATGGCGACTGATCAGAAGATTGTAACAGGTAAGTTGAAAGATAGCTGCAGATACTAACTTCCAGACATCACAGATTTCAACTGTAAGGCCCTTCACAAACCCTAGTCACTCCCTGGTCTTGCTGTTAGCAAAGGTAAACTTTTCCTTTACACAACTATACTCTTGCACACCTAAAGATCTTAGGAAGTCCTCTGAGATGATGTTAGAAGTTGACCTCTCATCTAGGATGATGGCTGTAGGATGTCATTCTATCTCACTGTTGATTCTGGGCGCTCATTTGCTGACAATGACAATGACAATGGTTTGTTCCTCAGCCAGGTCCAGAAGGGCCGTTTGGTCCACATTGAATTGCTCAGGTGTATTGCGCACAAGGGCAGTACCAAGGTATTATATCATTTGGGCTCTAACACTCGGTGCAATCTCAGCTAGGTTGTACAAGAAAATTGGTATGAGGGTGTCTGTGAGGGTTTTCAAGACATTGAACTTGGGTGGTTTGACTACAGGTAAGGGGACAGCAGGTTTAGGCTTGGGCTTCTTGGTCTGTTGAGACTTCTGGCTTGAAGTCTTGAAAGCAGTGTTACAAAAGTAAAAGTTTAGAAGCCCCAGGCAGAAATCAAACCCGCTCCTAGCCACCAGGCGGGGCTAGCGGGCGGGGGAGATTTGCCCGCACCTGGATTTTTGCTTCTCAAAGCAAATTCAGGTGCAGGAACCATTCCTGCCCTGGTGGTAGCTGAGGGGCCCGCTTTGGGCCCCAAAAGCTACGCCCAAGCCTTGGTGGGTTTGGCTGGGCCTGGGCAGGCTATTTTTAGCTGCCCAGTAAACCCAGATCAAGCCCACCTTCCATTAAGTAATTTGGGGTCCCCAATTGGGGACCCCTTTTTTAATCAAGTTCTTTGGGCTCAAGAGAGCCTGTCAAGCCAGTCCAAAAATGGTGATCAAATTGGGGGGAAAACCCAAACCCCCAGAAGCCAAACCTGCCAGAATCAATGATCAGCCAAGCCAAGATGGACCATCAAAAGGCCAAACAATTGTTCCTGAAAACCCCAAAAATAACCATGAAGCAGCCAACTAAACAGCAGAACCTGAGATGCCAAGCCTTGCCACACAGATAGCACCAGAAGAATGCCTAGAGGCACCTGCATGTGAGTAAGTATATAAATCAGAAGCACTTGAAAAAGTTCTGTATCATCATTCTTACCAAATAAAGTTGTTATGAACCTTTGGTTCACCAATCTGTTTCCATACCTATTTTTGATACTCTTTCATCTGCATACACCCAAGTGTCAGTACCCATCTACTGGGATAGATAGTCAGACTCCAGTTGATAAACCTGAAGCCTTTGACTACTACCGCTCACCCAACGCTCCATTTGACCCTGTGCATTTCACTGAGTATCCCGCCAATCCTGACCACAAACCCTGGACATTGGAAGACTTGCAGTGGTACACCCGCCCAAACGCTCCCAAGGAACACTACCAAACTGTCTGTGATGGCAAAGCAATCACCATCTACCCTTTGATCTTCAACGGGAAGTACAACAACCTTGCTGCCTACTTGGTCCCCATGGAGCCGCCCCCAACACCCAAACCAACCATCTCAACCCCCCCCACTTCTGATGCCACTGGCCAGAGTAGTCAATTCCTGAAAGTGCTTTATCTTGCGCTCACGGGATTAATTGACTCTGACTTGCCAGCAGCTGGGCCTTGGGCCGTGGCTGGGAAGGCTCTTTTCTACCTGGCAAAGTTAGGTCCCATCATCTGGTGGGCCATGCCAGTACCCACTTTGACTCCTCCCTCACCTGCTGGAGCTCCATGGTACTCTTGGTATCCTGACAAGCAGAATACTTTTGTACCTCAATGGTAGGTGCCTCATGTTGGAACCCCATAAGGTTCAGCCGCAGATGCCTGTTGTGGCACATCATGCTGATCATGTTGTGGCTGATCACCAGCTGCAAGATTCTCATTATTGGCAGATTCAGATTTGAGTGATTCTGATCCTTTGGTCTTCCCAGGAGTGCTATAGAGATCCACTGTTTGGCTTAAGCGGTGCTTCTGAGCCACATTGGACCTCACTGCGGCTAAGTTCTTCACAAGATAAGTCTCATCTAAGGCTGAAGATGCACTTGTCTCCTTCTTTGGTTTAGAGGACTTGGTCTTGGGTGGCTTGGCCTCACTGGTGAATGCTTTGGCTTCAGGTGCATGCAAGGTTGGGCAGTAGATAAAGGGATGCCCCTCTTCTTCACAACGGTTGCAATTTTTTTTGCAATAGAAGGTAAAGTGACTGTACTTTTTGCAATTCTGACAATACTGGTTTGACTTAGGTTGGTCTCCACTTGTAAAGTACATATGGAGACTATAGATTGTGTCTGACAGCTTCTTCATGGTATCATTCATGTCAGCAGCAGGTGGAGGCATAATTGCCTTTCTTTTGGGCTTGGATTTGATGGCAGGTTCAGGAGCTACTGGGAAGTGAAACAGCTGACCACTTGTCTTATATCTACTAAGGCGACAGATAAGGACATAGGCCTCTTCTATGTTGCTCAGGGCATGAGTTTCAATATACTGATAGTATTTCTGTGTAAGTGCTTCACACAATCAATCCAACCCTTGCGTTTCTAGGAACAAGAGCCTGGTGTACTTGCCTTCAAGTGTGTTTTGGCTACCATAGACCAAATCTTAGTATTGGCTCAAGGTAACACTGCTTTTTTCAATAAACTCATCTTTTCCTTGAAAGTTTGCTTGTTTGATTGACTTTAGTTTGAGAAGAGTTTCTTCCACTCCTCCACCAAATCTCTCATAAGCAAGAGCTTTCCAGTCAGACCAGTTCAGGTTATAGTTTAAGGATGTGTGCCACAGAGCAGTGTGACCTGAAAGAAAATACTGGACTTCTTCAAGGTGGTCTTCTTCGCGGATGTGGTGCTTCTTGCATAAAAGGCCAAAGCAAAGGAACCAGGCTTGAGGGTCAGAGCCATTAAAGAAGGGTACATTCTGAGCATCAATAGCCTTTAGCAAGGCCAAAGAATTCACAGTAGCAACAGGGTCTGTAAAATAAGGATTGGGAGACATTGCTTGCCTTCCCTGGCAGGATCACCAAGTAAGATATAACAGGGGTAAAGGCCTGTTCTTACAGTCTTGTAATATCAAAGACAGAGGTATTAGTCTTCCTGACAATGGCGGCTCTGAAGTAGAAACCAGAGGCAAAATCCAAGACTTACAATAAACTTCAAAGAAGCCAAAATCAAATATTTGAGATAATACTTGTGTCTTTATTTGAATAAATTGAAGGGTTTAAATACTCTTGAAATACATGTGAATATTGAATTTGAGAGAGTTGAGAGGGATGGGTTCTGATTGAGTGGATACTTGCAAAAGATGTATTTTAAACCTGAGGTTCAAGCTGAAGTTCAGTTATTTGCCAGTTATACCACAACAGCCCTCAGGTTTTTTTAACTGTTACAATCACTTTAGAGAAAAGTTGTTGGTTATTATAGTGAAGTGAGCTTCATAAATTCAATATCAGAGCTGTTTGACAGCATGAAGAACTGCTAAACATTCCTTCTCAGTCATGTTGTAATTTTTCTTATGTTTGTTGAATACCCTAGATGAGTGAGCTACAGATTGATCTAAACCATCTCCATCAAGTTGAGCAAGGATAGTTCTTACAGCAAATTTACTAGTGTCAGTATAGAAAATGAACTCCTTGTCATAATTGGGGTAAACAAGGATAGGTGCCACTTTGAGTTTGACTTTGAGAGCTTCAAAGGCTTGCTACTAACTGTCTTTTCACAAGAAAAATACTTTGTAAAATGATTAAACAGGAGGTTCACTCAACTTAGGAATATTGGGGATAAATTGTCAATAGTAGCCTATTATTTCTAGGAAAACTTGGACTTTGCAGATGTTTGTAAGAGGCATCATTTTTTCAATGGCTTCCACTTTGTTTTTCATTGGCTAAATCCCAGTTTGAGTGACTTCATGTCCCAGGAACTTAATCTTTTCTTTGAAAAAGCGCATTTGAAAGGCTTGAGCTTTAACCCAGCACCCTGAACTATGAGAAAAATAGTCTTTATATGTTCTAAATGTTCAGTGAAGGTAAAGATAAACACTTTTATATCATCTAAATAGACCAGTACACAAAAAGGCTTCAGGTTCCTGAGAATGAAATATAAAGCACACTAAAAAGTGGCAGGTGCATTACAAAGGTCTTGAAGCATTCTAGTTGGTTCAGAAAGGCCTTCAGGCATAATGAGGACAGCATTTTATTGATATTTGAGTGATAGGTCTACCTGCTAATATCTGGAGGCTAATTCCATAGAAGAGATAAACTTTGAACCTCTTAGACAGCAATTGGCATCATTGATACAGAAAAGCAGGTAAAAATCTTTCTTAGTGAGGAATTTAAGATGGCAGTAGTCTATTGCAATTATATGATATTCATCTTTCTTTTTAAGGATTAAGAGAGGAGAGTGTAAGACTTCAGACTTTTTTAACAACAGCTGTAGTTGTATCAGTCTGTGCTCAATCATCATCAATAAAGTGCTATTTCCCAAGGATACAAAATATACAGCTAGGATTGAGACAATAGTTTTATTGACAAGCCTAAACAGAAAAAGATTAAATTGCTTGAAATAATAAAACTGTGAGGTTTTTAAAAGCCAATTCTATGAAATGAAGATGATAGGAAAATTATGCTTAATTGAGATTAACTCATATTTTAAACCATAAATATATTGTTAAAAAAGTAAGATTCTAAAAGCTGGAATTAAGGGCTTTTAGCTGAAACTAGTTTGGACTAAAATGGTTCAGTATTTGCGGAAATATAGACAATCAAAGATGGTAATGAAAAAACAAATAATCAAACAGAAGTATAGGCATAAATATCAACAAAATAGGAAATATCAGTTGAGACTTAAATTCTTGGTACTGACAAAAACTATTAACAATTAAAGCATATGTGTTACAGTGAAAGTTACTTAAATGAGGATACAGGAATTCTCTATGAATCATTGTTAATAGTAAGGACAAAAAAATATTTTAAAAGAAAAATGAATGCAAGTGATGAGGAGTGACTTCTGGGAAAGCTTAGAAGATAGATTTGAGGAAGATAAATTGTTTTTATTGGATAATAATTTGGGCTTATATACTATATCTTATGTGGCAGGATCTTAAGTCAGAAATGGCAGAAGATTGGGGGTGTGACTCAGATCAGAACAGCTGGATAGTTGGACAAGTCACAGGAAATTAGTTTGTTACCAAATTGAGCTGTCAAGCTGTAAATTGAATTGGTACCAAACTAGGTGATGGTTGGATGTTAACTATGTTGGGGACCACTAGAATGATTATACATCCAGACACTTGACACACTCCTCTCTTAAGGGGCTACGCTGGTACATCAGGTGGGGGCTTAGTCTTGACAGCTGCTGCCTTATGTTCCTGAAGTTGTCTGCTGGTAAGTACTAGCCAAGTTGAGATTTTCCCTTTGCTGATGCAAAGGCAGGATTGATGATACTTTTTGGTGATGGGGTCCTTGGAACTTGACTAAATAGATGTTCTTGTCTGGTCTGTATTTGATGATCCTTCTAGGGCCTCTGTGTACTGGGTATAGTTTCTTTCTTTTTCCGGCAAGGACTCATACGGGAGAATTGATTGAGAGTGGTTCTTCAGCAGAAGTCACTTTTTGTGCTTTGAGTCTCTTGTTTTCTTCTATCTTGTCTTTGAGGTGTATGGGTTGTAGTGCTGGAACTTGTTCCACTGTGTGAGATTTTTCTGGGGAAATCTTCACATAGGGTTGGTTATTACAGATGGCTATCTCTGGTTTGTATCCATGTTAGTTCAAATAGGGAGTAGCCTGTTCATTAATTAGTACATAGCCAAGTTGCTAATAATGCATGTTTCACATATAGTGGCCATGTGTCTCTGGCTCACCATACATTGTTTTCTCAAGGGTTCTGATAAGGCTGCTGTTTAGGTGTTCAACTCTGCTGTTGGCCTGTGGCCTGTAGGGCAAGGTTGTGGAATGTTTGATGTTTTTGGATTTCAAATTGTTGTTTACTAGTGACCTGATAACTCTGTTGCTCCATCACTTATGATTTAGTCTGGGGTTTCATAGTCAGCTATGATTGCCTTGTTGATAAAGCAATTGATTGTTTCTGCTTTGTGGTCTTTTGTTGCCCAACAGATTGTCCAGAGTGTTGCAAAGTCAATGGCTACAATTAGGAAGTATTGTCCTGCTTTAGCTTCTAGGAAAGGGCCCACTACATCCAGGCCCCAAACCTTGAACGGTTCAGGGTCAGGTACTGGATTAACTGTTGGCTGGGAAGCCTTGGTGCTTGAGTATTTCTCTCATACTGTTCACTTCTTTAGTACATCAATGATGTCTTTTTTGGGTTGTGCTACCATACTACTTCCTTTAGTGTGAGGTATAGGTTATTGGCTTTTGTGCACCTCAATAAGCAGTGGTGTCTGAGAATGTTATCAACCCTTTGTGCAAGGAAAATGTAGGGAATATGTTTGTCTTTGATGATATGATGCACTGTATCATTTGACACATGAAAGTGCTTCTCATTTCTTAATGGTGTATCATGAGTTAATTGATGGGTTGAGGAAGCTTTGCCTTTGGCTTTATACTCAGTGTTGTATAGGTTAGCCATTTTGGATCAAGATGGTCAGGGTGATCTTCTCTAGGTTGACACAGCCTAGAGAGGGAATCATCTGTGACCAGCTCTGCCCCTCTTTTGTACTGGATGACCAGTTTAAGCTGTTCAATAAAGGATATTGATTTGGCTTGCCAAAATGTGAGTGTGTTCTTAGTTTAAATTAGATTAAGGATTTATGATCAGTTAGTATCACAGACATTTAAGTGTTTTTCTAGATAACATCTTCATTTCTTGCATGTGTGATATATTGCTAGCAATTCCTTATTGTGTATAGGTTATCTCTGCTCAGTGTTAGTTATTTTTCTACTCTCATAACATACTGACAGAAAGCCTTGCTATCCTGGCTGGCAGATCTGTAGCACTGCACCAATGGCAGTGTCACTGGCATCCAACTCAAGCTTGTAACACCTGTTGTTATTTGGGTATTGCAAGATTAGAGCTTTAATCAGTGCTTGATTTAGTAGTTAGAAATTCTTGTCACATTCAGGTGTACAAATGAATTTCTTTTAGCATTACCCTTGGTTAAATCATTGATTGGTGTGCTTAGTTTTCTGCAGTCTCTGATGTATTTCCTTAGGTAAGCTATCATTTCAAGAAAACATCTTACTTGTTTGATGGAGGTGGGGTGTTGCATGTTGTTTATGGCTTTTTTTACCTGAATCTTCTTTGATGCCACTATCAGAGACCATTTGGCCCAAGAACAAAAGTTCATTTTCTATAAATTGGCACTTTTTAGGCTTTTCAAAGAGCTTATGATTTGCAAGTCAAATGAGTGTCTTGTGGATATGTGTGGGGTGTTCCTCTTTTGTTTTTGAAAATATGATAATATTGTAAAGGTAGCATAATGTATTTGAAAGGCTGTTCAGTGCCTGGTTTATCATGGTGATAAAAATTGCTGGGGTTTTGGCCATTCAAAAGTTCATTTATTCAAGCTGCACAGATATTTCTGACTGGTACAGCAATCCTTGCGGCCATAAGAATGATTAATCAAAGAAAAAATTAAAAAAAATTGAGGGAAGGGAGGAGAGGGCAAGAAAACCTGCAGAGCAGGGGGAAACCTTGGGTGGGGTGAAACTCTCTCCACTAAGCGTCACTTTTGAATTTAAATTCAAATTTAAAAAGTGTATATGAACCATTATTAACCAAGGTATCTTTATTTTGAATTATACACATAGATACTGTGATGTGTGAGGATACTGGAGGCGGCAAGAAGATGAAAGCAAAAGGTGGTGCAGCATTAGCACCAAGCGCTATGCCTGATTCCATGGGGGATGTCCCTGAAGACTGGGAGGACCAGTGGAACAAGGGCAACATCACGGGCCAGAATGGCAGCAGAAACCCCTGGTGTGATGATTTCAATATCACCAAATTAGGGGCTGCATAAGCAGGGCTTGGTCCAGGGGAGAAATTGGATGACTCCAATTGGTTGGATAAGATTTCTGATAAGGAATCTGACACTCTGCACAGTACTATATTGCCCAAGCAGAAAAATGAAGTCCTGGGTTGTCAGCAACTATTCAGAGAGCTTCTGAATATATACAGTATTGACGGTACTCACAACACAAGGCTGGGCAGACAATGGAATAAGTCTTTAGGATATAATTAAATGGTGCAGCTTAGGCTTGATGCTAGAGCAAACTAAGCTGTGGCTTAAACATCAGCTCACAGTGGATGCAGTCACTAAATGGTGTCATGCTGGAATTGAAGTTAGTGCAGTGTCCGTGTTTTGTAAGCACCAAGTACCAAGAGGTGAGGCTATGGTGTGAGTCAATATGAGACTGTCCCTTTGAGTCCATTGCCTACATGGTTAGATTCTGTGTACCCTATGTGCAAGCCAAGCCATGGGTAGCAAGCAGGTACCATGCTACTGAACTTATTAAATTTATTAAGTCAGGCCTTCCTGGAGAACATGTGGCAGCAATCTTGGATCTGGGACTCTCTCCCTCTAAGGCCAAAGACTACTTTGTGGTGTTCCCCAATGCTTTGGCCTTGGCATGGGCAAAAGTCAATATAGCTCTGGAAAATGAAAGAGAGTGGGAAAAGTTTGGGTGGAACCCAGTGAACTGTGGTTCATGGGCAAAGACCAACTTCACCCCTCTCAAAGCCCAAGCATGGGTGTCTAAAGGTTCAGACTGCATCCAAGCTCCCATTTGACAAATGTGGGATGGACACCAAAGATGTACTTAGACTGGGGACCCTTCACATCTATTCCATATGAATGCCCCTGCAAGTGAAAGGGCTCTGGATACCCAGCCACTGTGATGCAGTACTGGGAAAGCCAGCAGGTCTTAATGGACGAGGCTATAGCATGGGTACAATCTGGAGTAGATAAAAGCATCCACAGTAAGATAGCTCATTTGAACATTGGAAAGTTCCCCCTTTTACATTGGCTTAAATGAAAGAATGCAGGCTTTGAATTCCTGAAGGCTGTGGAGTGGTTTGTCCATGATTTCAATGTAAAGGCATCTGTCTCCTGGTCCAAAACAGGGTTCATGTTGGTTGACACTGAGCAGCTCAGATTGGACCATGTTAATCCTGAGATGGCCAGAGCATAGACATCAGAAGGTTTCAAGGTCCATGAGGTCAAAGAATGAATGTAGGCTTCTGCCTCCCTGGATCTTGCATTTGAATTCTTCTCTGTAAGCATGACTGCTGGGAAAGCAGCAGAATGGATCAATAATGAGGTAGATGCTAAAGAAGCTCTCATCTTCAAGAATGAGAAGTTGAGCCCTATTGACCTGCAGACCTGGTGCACAGCAAGAGGTAGGAGTTCTTAGGAGGTGACTATTTTTATCCAAGAAGGGTTTGCTCCAGATAAAGCTGCTGAGTGGTTGGTCAAAGATATGGAATGGCCCAAGGCCAAGGCATGGACTGATGTGAGGTTGAATTGGTACAGGCATCCAAGTATCATTGCCAACGCATTGACCCCATTGAGCTGATCAAGTGGGTTAAAGTGGGATACACCACTGAGGAAGCAATCTTCTGGATCCTCCAGAAGGTACCTCTGGACCACACTAGCCTCCCAAGCGTAAGAGTCAGGCTCAACAGGAGGGGTTCACCTATAGCTTCTCATGCAGCAATAAGGGAGCATGGAAGGGTGACATGCCCTTTGAAGAGTATGTTTGCAAAAAAACTCAATGGCCCAGCTATGAATTGCATGGCACCCAAGTCAGTGATAAACAATGCAGTCTGTCTTACCCTGAATAAACTTCCCAAGAGCAACCATGAGGGGTATATGCAGGCCATAAAGACATTCTTTGAGTGTGAGTTCCCAAATGTTCAGCTGTATTTCCACTAAAATATCAAAACAGAACTACTTAGATGTAGAATTCCCAGATGTAGAGTCTAGAGACAAGGCTGAAAATAAGGGCATAAGCTACAAAGGTGGGAACATCACAATTGAGTGAACCTCCTTCATTAATAAGCGCACCAAGTGAATATTTTTCACTAATGTGCCAACTGAGTGTGGCAATAGTGCATGGGTACAGGATGCTATCAAGACCAGTCTATGCTATTATGGTGACATAGTAGTATGGTACACGGAATGTGCAGATATATTGCCATCCAACTTTGTACCCACTACAATCCATGGTCTTCTGGACCCTTTTCCTACTGTTCAGGAAAAGAATATCTTCATTCCACGCTTTATCTGTATCCCTGGGAATTCTAAGAAAATTGCAGTTTAAGTGGAAAATAAGAAGCAAGTGTGCCAATTCTGTTATGGACTAGGCCACACACTCAGCCACTGTCATCATAGATAGAATTCATACTACTGGGACATCATCTATGAGCCAGAGGATGATGTGACAAGAATTAATAATTAGACATTCCTTCACCCAAACCCTGTAGCATAGATATCCTCTAGTTTTTCTAATTCCTATGAACTCCTGGCCATTAGAGCTGCGTTGGCTCAGAGACATGCTAAAGCCCAGACTGTGGTGGCGTCAAGATTTTAAAATGATGTCACAGAGCCCTTATGTGATCCCACAGTCCCATTGGATAGTCAGACCCCCTAGCAGGACTCCCCTACCCAGAAATCACATGATGAGTGGAAGAAGGAAGTGGAGGCTAAGTGGAACCAGGAACCCAAGAAAAACAAGAACACTAGACCTAACCCCCTAGCAAACCTAAGCCCACTGTAAACCCTAAACTGACAAGCAAGCCCACCAAGAAAGCTCCTTGTGCCACCCTCATGAATGTATATGACATGGAAAAGAACTTTAGTCATGTGAAAATGGCTGAAGCTCAAGCATCAGCCAAAATGGCACCAGGTCCCTTTCTTGCTAAGAGCCAGTGAAATCTGGAGTCATCCACCATGGCTGAGCCATCCCCTAACCTTTCCAACCAACAAATTCTCCCTGCTGATTCAGCGCCTCATACCTGTGGGTCAGGCAATCAGTTATGAGGATTACAACAATAAGTGTGAGGGAGATTGCTACGTTGAAATTGAGGCAGGTACAAACTACACTATATAAAAACTAATAACAATATTGACCTGGTGATCATAACTGAGATCCAGGCAAATAAGTTTGCAACAAAACCAGACTTCTCACCTGACCCAGCATCACATGCATGGTCAAGAAAAATTAAGCTGAAGAGACTCTGGACAGATCATGTGACAATTGTAGCTCTGCAGGACAACCTTGATATCAGCTTTTTGGGTATGCACCTGGATAGCCAAATCCTAGTGGCAAAAGTCAGGTATGTTAGGAATGATAAGACACTGACAGTTGTTGGTGTATACCTGAAACCTGGTGGAAAGCAAGGTAGTAGGAAAGGATGGCAGACCTTGTCATCTCTGGACCTACCTGATCAAACTCTTTACATTGGGGATTTCAATATGTACACAAACAAACAACATGACATGTACCCATGCCGTCTCTGCAGTCATCTGTCTGCGGACATGATGAAAGAGTTTCTGAAAGTGCATGGGGTAGTAGAGACTATTGAAAAGGAGGATTTGGACTTCACCCAATTGACACATTGGGGTTATGTGGATGGATTCATGGTGTCAGGTGCAAGACTGGATCATATTCTGATCTCTGGTGATATTGCAGATGAGTTCACTGGATCCCAGGTCCAAGTAGCCCACATATCAGACCACCATATTGTGTACATAGACTGGGACTCTGGTATTACAAGATGTGCTAAACAGCAGTGAGTCATACAGCCTTCCACATTTCATAACCCTGAGTGGAAGAGGATGGTTGAAAAAGCCATCCTGGCATTGACCTCCTCTGCTGATAGGTCCAGTGCAGTCTCCCAGCAATACATGGGTGGGTATCAAAAGGGAGATCCAGTCATCCACCATATTCTTTCAGCAGGGACAGAGAAATAATGAGCTCACAACACTGCATTTGCTAGAGAAAGAATATAAGAAAGTGGCCAAGAAGGACATTCTTAAGTTCAACATACTCTACTGTCAGATCAAGAAGCTGTAGATGACTATTGAAAAGCGCCATAGGACCAACACAACATACAAATTTCAATGTAGCTTTGAAACATCTACAAAGGACAGACTCTGTAGACTTGCTCATTGTCAAAGGGGATCCCTATTCACTAAGATTGACACAGGGAGCGGGCTGAAGACTAAAGACAAATCAGCCATTAAGCAGAAGATACAGGAACTATATTCCAGTTTGTATTCTCATGCAGAGGTGAACAAGAGTGCCCTATCTACACTAGTTACAGAGGCTAGTTCAGAGAACATGTGATGCCTCCCAGCAATGTGTGGACCTATGATAGCCGACATCACACTGGAGGAAACTCTTGCAGCCATTAAATAGTCCCCAAATGGCAAATTTCCAGGTCCAGACTGCATCCCAGCAGATGTGTATAAGCCTATCAGACATCTGCTAGCACCCTATCTGACTGTACTCTTCAACTATATCTTTTCCTCAGCCACCCAATTTCTTGGGGGAAATGAGGTGCCAATATGCCTTTTCTTTAAGAACAAGGGACATAGAAGCAATGTTAAGAACTGGAGACCAATCTCACTATCTAAAAAAGACTACAAACTGCTGGCCCAGATTCTGTCTAACAGAATTATGAAGGTTGCAGATGTGATCTTGCACCCAATGCAGTTTGGCTTTTTCATGGATGTTCCATTTGGGACAACATCCACATGGCCCAAAATATCAGTCAGGGATCCACTTATTAGGAAGCCTTTCTCCAATTGAATGGAGAAGAGCTCTCAAGTTAAACTTAACTAGAGTGGAGCCTACTAGAATTCTTATCATTAGCATATGGAGTAGGTGACCCAGTAATTGAAATCTTCCCAAGAAGGGTTTAAAATAGTTTAATAAATAGTATACACGGGTGTATCCTAAGGACAGCCAAGGGGCCTTGGGATGGGTGATTGGAGGAAAGTGAGTAGTTTCAACGTAGGGAGCATGGTGGTGGCGTGGACCAAATTAATACCAAATAAAGTCTTCAGATTTATCAGTGGGAGTTGGTTCTGGAGTCTTGAAATTCACATTTTCCTGGCCATATCCTATTAACACACAGAAAACCCACACAAGAAGGATGGGTTTCATGTTGTTGGGGATGAACTCAATTTATCTACTAATCAGTTAAAGTTTGAAAATATAGACTTTATTTGAGATTGTTTGAGAGGAATAAAATTGTTGGAGCAATTTGCTCAGGTGGGAATGTTTAGTTTAAATACTGAAGTAAGATGGGGGAGGGACATATTTGTTACCAGTGGTTCCTGCAAGATTTGATAAAAAGTATTGCATTGCAGGACTGCAGCTTGCTGCAGTCCTGCAATGCAGGAAGAAGTGAGTTTTGCCTTTACATCTGGCCTGCATTTATGAGCTTGGGTGGTTCTCTAGGTTGGATGTGAGCTACTTCCTTGTCTTGGTTGGAATTCATTATCTGATTGGCAGTTTAGATCCCCTGGACATTCATTGGATTGAGTTCTGCATTTAATTTCTGGTTGATTGACTTGATTTAATAATACAGCTCTTTTGGAGCCATTTATTAATGCTACATTACTCTTTATGTTGTCATCATAGTCTTCAGAACTCTGGAAACTCTTCTTTATAATAGGATTTATACTAATATTTCAAAATCTGTGTTTGCTTTTGCTTTCACTCTGTAATTTGATTATGTGTTTGTTAATCAAATTTGAACGTGTTTTCAAACTGTTCTCATTAATTGGTTGATTAATGGACTTTGTTTTTGTATTTGCATTTAAAAATGTATTTTCACTACTTGTTTCTGTAGGTGTAAAGCACAAATTTAAGGTTTCTGGAGTTTTTTCTTTTGTGAAAGAAATTAAATTCCTTAAAATACCCTACAGAATAGGGTCAAGTCAAATAAGGGTTACCTGGTGTTTTTGGACATGAAGAAGGCATATGATCATGTGTCTTGGTCATATCTTTATGCAAGTATGAGGGCTGTGGACTTGCCAGAAAAATGGATCTGTTGGATAAAAATGTTGTACCTGAACCTCCAGGCTGCATGATTGTCAATGGTGAACTGACTGAGAACATTGAAATTTGCCTAGGTTTACAACAAGAGGATCATCTCTCTCCTATCCTATTCAATTTTGCAGCAAACTTGTTCCTGGCAGCTGGCAACGCTAAGCTGCAAGGCTTTTCTCATCCCAGTCATACAGTGCTCCAAATGGCTGCTTTTGCAAATGATACTGTTTCTGGGCTGATCACAAAGGAGGACTCAAAGACATTGACATACCTGCTGGAGCTGTACCAAAGGTCATCCAATGCAAAGGTTAACATCAAGAAAACAACATTGGTGAAGATAAGAGAGCCAAATTTTGCGCCACCACATGGCCTCACTCCTAACCTAGCCAATGAAACCTTTAGACACTTGGGTGTGTGGTTCAACTCAACAGATATTAATCTACAGGCCAATGAACAAATCCTCCTTAAATCTATTACCAATAATATTAATGGGTGACAACACTTTTGTTTCAATGTGATTGGACATGTCATAGCCCTGAACGTCTTTGTTTTCTTCAAGATGTGGTATGTAGCACACATCATACCTTTTTCCAAGATCTTTGAGAAAAGATGTCTAGCATGACCCACAACCTCTTGTGGGGCATGCCCAGCACATCCCCCATCAAAATGTAAGTGTATTTCTCTTCCCAGGTTGCCAGGCGGTCTGGGTCTGATAGACCATGTTCAGCATTGTCAAAAAATGTGAGAGAAAGAACTAGGGGAACTCTTAGCCACCCATAAGGTCTCACCAGCAGCAGACAGAGCAGTGAATTGGGTGCTGGCCATCCAGATACCCAACCCATCTACATTTAGACTGAGACAATGATTCTTGAATAAAAAGAGGTTCATGCCCCCCAAAGATACTCTCAAATACTGGTGTTAATGCTTGGCAATCATGTGGGCTAATGAGTGGGAGATCTCTAAGAATCCAGATCCTACTGGACCACAAAACTGGGATCTAAAAGGCCTGCAGCCAGCAGATAGAAACAAACAGATCAACTACAACCTGGATATGTAGAGCATTGTCATATACAGAAAGATTGTGGTGATCAAGTGCAGGAAGAATGTGGTTAAGAATCCCAAGCCTGAACCTGAACTTTCTAAGATGATAATGAAGTGGCAAGTGGTGGGCTGTCTGGTGACAGTCTCTGCTAAACAGGTGACTATGTTCACTTGTATTCCAATGGTGACCACTGATGCCCAGACTCTAACCTGAAGGCTGTTTAATGAAGCATTCTGGTCAGAAGCAACATTCCCAGTAGGCCATCCTATTTGGCAATGTGGTCTCTGTGCATACCAAAATGCAGACCTAGAACACAAATTCTTTGGATGTGTGGTAGTCACCTGCTTTTGGACCAAAGTTTCAGCAATGCTGGACTTATCTGTTAGATTCAGCCCAAAATTTGATATTTCCTTCATATGAGGATTGAGAAGAGAACCAGTTGTTCTGAGAGTAGTGGTGTGTCACTTGGCTTTGTGGACCATTCACATCACCTGCATTAGTGTTATCTTTGACAAGGGGCCTAACCAGGTGGCTATTATAAAGGAGAAGTACCAAACCCTGATGGATAATACAATGAGAAAAACAGATAAGTTTGGACACACAGTCTAAGGTAATAGTAAACACATGAATGCCATTGTTAAATCTTCACGTCTGGTAATGAATGGAGAAATTCAATGGAAAAACAGGCACACAGAGGGCCTCTGATGCAACTCCACTCTGATAAGGCCCCTACTTCCCTATCCTCTAAAGGATGTGTCTGTTTTAGACACCATATCTGAACCCTAATAAACTTGTGTTTCATACAAAAATGAAAACCTTGGGTGTGAAAGTGAAGAGATGGAAAAAGATAAAGTGCTTTGAGCTATATGACCCATTTTTGGGAAATGTAGCTTATATGAATCTTTAGATAGTGGGTGCTGTCAATTTCAGATTGAATTGTTATTGATCCCAAAATAAACTGGGCTAAAAGTTGCTTGGGCCTTCTGCTTGCTGTTTTTGTTGATCAATTAAATTCTGTATGTGCAGCCAGTGGTGTGCATGTGGTTTGAAAAGGTTGAGCTTTGGGCTAGAGCCCCTTTTGTGGGCCATAGCCATAGAATTATTTAGTAGTGAATGGTCAAAAAGTACAATTGAAATGTGCTAACTCAGGCTAATCCAGGCCATAAATCACTTGGTCTGTCTGCTCTGCATTTTTTTGTTGATCAGCCTGATTCTCTTTTGTGTGGCTAAATCTGTGTGCAGCTGTGGTGTAGGGCCAACACCTAGGGCTAGCATCCTAATCAGGATGAGATTTACCTATAAAACTTGTTGTATAGTAAGGTGTTGCTTCAAAATAAATAAAAAAGAACTTATCTGGGATAATTCAGGCCATTGGTTGCTTGGGCTGTCCACCTGCATTTTTTGTTGGTGGATCTATGCCTGTTCTGGGCTGCCATATTATGTATGTGGCTGTGGTGAGAGTGGATATCCAAACTTGGGATTTACTGTTTCCCTGATTGGGAATGTGATTTCTGTGCTGTGCCCCCAGCCTCAGCCAGTAGGTCATCAAGTGAACTGCCAATCCGCTGATACTGTGGCAATCCCACTCACATGACAGCTGCTGGGCCGCATTTCTACATGCTGATCCCACTTTAGATTGTTTGGATTTGGTGTGGTTATTGTATAAAGGGCATCATGTCAGATTTTGTCATTTCAGTTTAAACAATGATGCAACTTTGTGGCCTTCTTTGAATAAGAATGTGATCTGTTGGCCCAAGTTTTTTTTTCTGCATTGATTTCTTTTCTGACTGCTGCTTTGGTGACTCTTATTAATCCAGATGCAGCTTCTTATGGTCTGGTTTTATCTGAAAGAGTAAAGGTCATAATTTGGCCTTACTCAAAGCAGTTGTAGGCACTTCTGGGCCAATTGGTACTACTTTAATTGTTGCAGAATAATCCATTTTCATGCCTGGGACTAGGGCTGGAAATCCTGTGAAAGGGTTTGTCCCATTGATGTTAGTCCAGCAGCCAATATGCATTGGTGGCCCTCTAAGAGTGGGTCCATCAGTATCACAAGCATCATTAAAGCTTTTTTTCTTGGGATGCTGTGCCTTTTTTGCATCAATGACGCCTGATGTATCTAATAGATCCTGTTGATGGGTGCCTATTTCATCCTGGTTGTTGCATTGAGGTGTAATAAATCCATCCTGTGTCTTCATTAGATCAGGGTCTTGGCTGATGATTGATTGGGCTAGTTTCTTCTTGGACTTGGTCTGGGCTCTTTTCTGGTGTGATTTTATTGATGCCCCAAGGTAAAGCTACAAGAGTGTTGACCTGGGACTTCATTTTCCCAGGGTCAGGCTGGTTTTGGTGGGTGGCTTCTGCTACAGCGCGGACTTCTTCTGCTGTTGAGAGACACCACTGCCTCTCTGTGGCCTATTGCTGA
This sequence comes from Entomophthora muscae, assembly GCA_014839935.2. Lineage (NCBI taxonomy): Eukaryota > Fungi > Entomophthoromycota > Entomophthoromycetes > Entomophthorales > Entomophthoraceae > Entomophthora > Entomophthora muscae. Next base: position 133,664 of record QTSX02001451.1, on the reverse strand, counting down.
GCAAGTAGAGAAGATATGGTGTTTGTTCAGGGTATATATTGAACACATCACTGGCTGTTTCATCTTGTTTGAGTATGATTGCTCTTCAAAGAATGGATGCCAAGTTTTTTGGGTCCAAGAGTTTGATCATAGCCATTGCCTTAGCTGTGGTAAGGTGGCTTATGTAGAGGTTCTTGCACAGTTCAAACTGCACAATCTCCCTGTATTTGGAAAATTCCTCCTTGAGTTGGGTCTCAACATCATCCCTTTTCATGTCAAGCAGGAGGTCTTCAAAGGACACAAAGAGATTGCTGCCCTGGTTGTTTCTGGTGTGGGTGATTGGCAAGGCTGTCTTGACTGGCTTTTCTTTGGTGTATTTGATCACAGTAAAGATTGCTTATGCTGCTTGGTCTGTGTCTTTCTTTCAGAGAAAGCCCAGGTCAAAAAAGACTTTGACTGGTCTTTGCTGCAAGGAGACAGCCTTTGGGAGAGTTCTAGTGATGTCCTGGAATCATCTTTCTGAAGTTACAAATTTCAGCCATCTTTCTGATGAAAATGGCCCTTTTTTGGTATTTCTTATTAGGACTCTCCTGTTGGCCCTTGACAGGGTGTTTCTGGTCCTGGAATAAGAGTAGTATAAAAAGGGTGTTTCTGGTCCTGGACTACCTTGGCCCAGGATCTACTGGTTGTTTGGGGCATCCTGTACTTCCCTTTAATAAAAGTTTATAGTAAACACTGACTTGTATGCACTTTGATTGCTTCATTAATGCTTAGATTCCAAAAAAAAATAGTGCTAAGCTGTGAAAGAGAGCCATCCCAAAGTTCATTACCCTACATTCAAAAGATCCAAATTTTGTTTGGAATGCAGTTTTTGGTTTGTCTTTTTCTTTTACTTCTATCTGGTTGTAACCTGAGGTTAGATCAATCTTGGAGAAAAATGTGGCTCCTGAAAGCCTTATAAATAGGTTCTCTATGAGTGGTAGGGGATATTTATTTTTCACTGTACTTGCATTAAAAGCTATGTAGTCTGTTACAAGACAGAGTGAGCCTTCCTTTTTCTTTACAAAAAAACTGCTGCCTCTCAAGAGGATTCAGACGGGTGTATGAAGCCTTTAGCAAGGTTCTCCTCAATATGAGTTTTGAGAGTTTTTGTCTTCATAGAAGAGAGTCTGTAAAGAGGAGATCAGGCTTGGGCATGTTCTTGCATAGGTCAATGCTGTGTTTGACCTCCCATTTGAGGGATATAGCTGTTAGCTCTTCCTTAAAGATATGAGCATGTTCAGTTAGGAGTGCTGCAAGCTCTGGGAATTGGATTTTTGCTGTTTGCATGTTATTGAATTTAGATGTATCTCATTATATGGAGGGTACTGTCTTTGGTTAGACGTTCTGAGTTGTCCTGGTTTATGATTTAGACAAATACTCTGTCTCTTAGGATGAGGACATTGTTGGTTCTTTGAGGATGTTGGAATTGACTCCATTGTGTTTAATGATAATGGTCTTTGTTTTCCAACATACACTGGGGTTCACTTGAGTGAACCTGCCTATGCCTGCTACAATGTCATAGTTTATGTTGTTTACAAAAAGTCTTTTGATGGAAGTTTTTATGCTTTGGAGGTCAATTCTGAAGGAAGTAGTTTCACCTTCAAGTGAAACTTTTGATTTTTCTGCCATTCTGGCGTATTTGAAGTTGGATTTGACAAATAGTATTTTTTACTTGATTACAAATAATTTGCTTACCGTGGTCTGTTGAGCACCAGAGTCTTTTAAAATTTTGTGTGTGAGATTTGTAAGTACAGGGGTAGACAAGAGGTTGGGAGTGATTTTTAATTTTTAAGTTCATAAAGATAAAAGTTTTCAGGACATATGGAATGTGTGCAGCAAAGTTTGCTTCTTGGTAAAAAAAATTGTCGGGTTGAGAGGAGACAGGGTCACTTAGGCCTGTTTCCCTTTCTCTTTTCCTGATCCTCTGTTTTGAGATCTTTGAGGTCAGAGAATGTGGGGTCAGATTTATAGTGGGTTGCTGTTTCAGCATTGTTTACATCACTTGTATTCTCCTTCTTGGGACAGGAGCAATTTGAGCTTTGGCTGTGATTGTCATTGTTGCAATTGGAATTGTTATTGTTTTTGGTATGGTTGGTGTTTTGGCATTTGTTGACATTAGAGTTGTCTCTCCCATTGCTGTTGGGAAGTGGTTGCTGTTGCTATTGTGTGCCACTTATTTCATGTTGGCTTATTTCTCTGCATGTTTGGCTTCTGCAATTAGTGCAGGCATGGAGGTGTTAGCACCTGGACAGATGAGGGCAGAAACAGAGGGTTTGATTTTATTGATGAATGAGGCTCTTGTGTGTATTTTGTTGGCTTGTGCAGGGTTTTGGATCTTACAGTGTATTTCTTCATATTCATTGGCATAAGCTAGTTCCCTTTACCCAAATATGGGTTGAATTCAATATCTGAACCTTCTGGATCCTTACCAGTCTCTTGTCACTTAGAGTATCTTTACTTAGGTTACTAGGATCAAATCTCTGGGTATAAATTTGAATGGCTCTTTCTCCCATTAAAATAAGTTCTTTTTTGCTCATTAATTTTGACATTGAATCTTCAGTGCCCATCTTTCATTTGCTAGAAAGATTTTATTACTCATACTTAGTGTCAGAACTTTGCGGACCATGGTATTTTATTATCTGCCAGCTAATATCCTAAGTCTTCTAATATTAGGAAAGTTTAGAGAACCTGTGACTTTGGCGTAACCTTTGGCCTGGAATATTTGTTGTCATCAGAAGTAGCAAGTCTGGCAAGGCCCAAGGCCCACAGGGTTTGGGACAGTTCTTTCTATTTTTGGATATAGGTTCATATGTGTCTCTATATTTTACTATAGATGATTATACTGTATGATGACAGTATCATCTTTTGCTCTCCACTAATAAAACTTAAGAGAGGATCACATTAAGGAAATAAGACTTGGAATCAATCATCAAGTCCATTAGAAATCATCAGACTTTTATTCTAATGGACTGGCTCTAAGGCAGCCCACCTACACATGTGTTATCTGAGTTAGCTCACAACGCTAGAAGAGACTGAAGTAGCATTATGGCGACACGGCAGAGGCCCAGCCTTTTTCAGGGTGGGTTTAACAGAAGGCTAACTTGACATTTTCCATAGATTGGTATCCTTTCTGTCTACCTGGGCCACTTCCTGGGCTAGCTAGCCAGTGGTTGGCTACTAGTTCACGGAGATGATTGTTTCACTTAATCAGAGCTACTCTAATACAACAGGCCTGAAGCCTTTTTATCTTAGAGTGTTTGGCCTGACAGCCCAGTCCATTTTAGACTCTTCTAGAAGTGTTTCAAATGACGGCCCATGTGATGGCCCTTGTTCTAGGATATAATTGAAGATTAGAATAGTAATTATTATGGGAAGCATAATTGAGGTATTTTGTTGGGGTGGACTAATTAATGAGCAATAATTTAATGTTCCATTAATTAATTGCAATGCATGATTTTGCTAATGCCAGGATATGATTTGGTCATTGATTCATAGATCCTGCAGCCCGCGGCCCGCATTGTTCTGTTGAGACTATTCCAAAGAGTGATTGCCAGCTGGCCCGCAATTATTTGGTGAATCAGTTAATTAGTCAATATCCCAAAATCCTGACACTTAGATATAAATAGACTTAAAAGCAAGAACCTCAAGTCTTACGTATTTAAGACTTTCATCTGAGTCCTTTATTTGGTCAAATAATAAAGTGCAACTCGATAAACTCATTCAAATATAAAATAATTTTAATCATATTTTGGATAGTAAATTTGAATTTTCAGTTTTTACATAACTTCTTAAACCTTTATTTAAAATTTGCTGAAATATAGTGATAGAATAAAAGTAAGACTTGAGCAAAAATAAATTTTTAACTACATAACCCTACTCTAGAGTGGCTCTTTAATATTTTATTTTAGCCTGCATCAGGGCTTCAGGTTGGAGTCCGCCGCTGCCCAGGCATATTTGGATATATGTACGTTTTTGTAAAAAAATGATTCGAAAATACATAAAAAAACAAAAGAATCTCTTCACGTGAAAATTATGACTGCATAAAATTGAAAGCAAGCAAAAAGAGTTAATCGAATTAAAAATAACTTAATTAAAAGCGGGTTGAAAATTTTTGGCAACTACAATATGAAATATTGTGATTTATTAAAGAAAAATAGTTAAAATAAAGCTATTTTTTGAAGGCAAAAACTTGCTGATCCAAATAAAATAATGATGTATTTATTTTCATTAAAAATGCAATAAAATAACGTAATTTAACCTAAAAAGAAAAAACACAAAGCAAACTGTGATGTCGATTCAGAATAAAACTAGAGATAAGTGAAAATGAAGAGTATATTGAAAAAGTCCCAAATCTTGGTGGATATTTATCACAAGTACCATTATATATTGAGAAAAATTTAAATCAGAAAATAGTGAAGCTCTAAAAGGGGAGCTAATCAGGCTTGCTAAGTATAAATTACACTATAACAATATAAATCTTATAGTGTTCTTTAGAAATCACAAAAATAAGAAATTAATTTCTAAAAAAAGCCATTCAGAAACTTGGATGCTAAAAAAAGAATTATTTATTTATCTCTATTTTCAAATATTTTTGAACCAAACAAACATATATATGACTATAATATCGCATTTTTTATGTAGTATTATACGGAAAAAATAGGTAGTCTTTTATGCTCTATAAGAACAATTACCAATGAAACACTACCAGAATGTGTTTTTGAACAGAGTAATCCAATTTAAATACCTAAAAATACATGTCTGCAATAAAGATAAAAGCTAACAAAAATTTTCGGTATATTTAGTAATTTATACGTTTTCCACGAGGAAATATTCCAAGCATTGTAATCTTAATTATAGTCTAAGCCTAAAAACGGAACAATTATAAAAATAAAAAGCTAAATTGTCTTTCTTTAGGTTTGATCAGAGATCTAAAGTATGGCATTTTCTTTGAAAAACATATTTACATTTTATTATTGATGTGATAAATTAGAAGCTTTAATGGGTACAACATAAAAATACCAAATGGAAGAAAAGCGAAAAACTTATTGAAATAGTAAAATTATGTATATAAGTTAGCCAATTCCGACATGAACTAATTGAAATCAAAGCTTATTTATGAGGAAAAAGGTAATTTTGTAATTTATAACTTTTAAATCGATACTAGAAAGAAGGGAGTGGTATGTAAAATGATAATTTTTGTGGGTATAATTCGCCAGCTCGAAAAAAATATAAAATGGCATAACTTTCTTGAAAAATGTAAAATAAAATTAAGCTAAAACTCTAAAATATTGGGAAAATATAAAATTCAAAAAAAGCTAAAGATGAACTTTTTCAGGCAAAAAATAACATCGTAGTATGTTTTACAAACTTAAAAGTAGTAGAAACAAACTAATATTGTTATAGATAAAAAAATTAGATTTTTACTTATAGCTTATGTAATGCAACTGTATTTTTGGATTAGATTTAGAGGGGATTATCGCACATAATTGATGTGGTAGAAAATGCAAAAAAACAAATATATAATAATTTAGGAAATAGCTCAAAATATAGAAATAAATAAAAGTGTTGTATATAAGGGAAAATGTAATCTAGTACAATATTTCATAGAAATTAAATTAAAATTAAATATTGGGTAAATAATAACATAACCCTTTAATACATCTGTAGATGCAATTTAAAAAATTGGATTCAATTAATTTTAGAAACTATAAGTGAAAAAATCAAGTTAGTTTTCAAAAAATAAATTCTGGGTCAAAAATTTATGGTTAAGTTTTTATATTAATAATATAAAAAAGTATAATAAAATTTAATAATTTACTGATAAATTATAGTTACAAAACCAAAATGGTAAAAACTGATAATAAAGCTTTTTTAGTTTTTAATTAAAAGGGAACTATGATCGATAAGCCAACCCTAAATTTATTAATTAAAATCTATTTTAATCACCTAATTAAATATTTGATTTTAGATTTTAATTAAACGAGGTAATAAAATGGTAAAATGCAAAAATATTACTTAGTCCTTACTTTATCACGGCCTTTAAAATTTAATATATAGGCCAAAAGTTTATCACATTAAGCGCAGTTTTTAATAATCCATATGGTTATTGAAATTATAAAATATTAAAGGTGTTTGTATTTTAGATCTTCATACAAATAAAAATATCTTTGGTCCTTAAAACTGAATTTATAGAAAAAAACCATTCCCATAAAAGTAATATATATAAAAGTGAGTATGTCTGTAATGTCGCCTCGAGTGGGCTCAAGCCGTAAGGGATTCGACTGAATTGATTTTTCTTTAAATTTGATTTTAAAAGTTGATGTTTAAGCCAAAAGCTCAATTTGGCTCATCCTTACATCCAATCCCTTAAATGCATCTTTGAAAGTACACGGATTGAATTTAGTGGAGTGTGGTCTAAATCATGTTGAACTGAAATATAAGCCACCCGAACTTTAATAAAGTTGAATTTAATTACTTGATTTTTAAATTAGTGGCTAACCCATTCAATCATATCAAAGTGGCTTATCTTTCTAGATTGCCTGACTCTAGAATGGATGTATTAAAACTGGAAGAGAAGCAGCAATTGTTTTAGATTATTTTATATGATTGGATGGTTATGCTCTATGCTGAGGATTGAATTGAAGACGAAAAGAGAGCTTGGTCAATTTTAAGTGATACAGTTTAAATTATAAATATAAATATTAGTTTAAAGAAGGAGATGGTTGGCTTGGACATTTTGAAATTCTTATCTATTCCAAAGTGAAATAATAGAATATTCCAATTGGATACATCAGCTGATCCATGTGGCTGCATATTGTTTCAGAGTAGACCTTGCTTGACACAGCTTCATCCCAAAAGAACATCAGTGGAGTAAACTAGCTATGATAAAATTAAGATTGCAATATAATGATTTTCATGAAACTTAGAGGACGTAGACTAATTTTTCAGATGATTCCGATCAAAATAGTACCAAACATGATAGCTCTAGCTGCTCTAGATGCTCTACTGAGATATATAGTTAAGCGCTGGAGTCGGGTCCACGTCATGATCAAAGGCTCGGACTCAATTTGATATTATCTAAATTAACTTTTAATACATACTAAAAAACTAAAATCAATGTATCTCAGTGAATACTAAGCCGATTTTGATGTTTCATAGCTTATTTTAAAGCTGCAGGTCAGCTCTACATTGTGAAAAGATTTAAAAAAACCAAATACTAAATTTAGAAAATAATTGGTTTATCTTTTCTAAACTTAAAAGTGATACTATACTTATTTAGGTTTTGTTTTTATTTATACTTTGAATATACAATTTTAATTTTAAATATAAATAAATAGAATTGAAACTACTTTTAATAAAGCAATTATGTAAAATTTGAAATTATAACATATGATAAGTAATCCAAGCCTAAAAAAACAATAAAATATATTCAATTGATTTATTAAATTCAACTTTAATTCTATCCTTGGACGGTGCATGTAAGACTTCAGAATTTTTCAAAAACAGCTGCATGTGTCAAAGCCGGTGCTCAACCATCACCAACAAATTACTATTTCCCAAGGATACAAGAGATACAGCTAGGTTTGAGATAATATTTTTATTGATGAGTCTAAACCGGAGGAGATTGAATTGCTTGGAATAATAGAAATCTGAGGAGTTTTATAAACCCAATTCTATGAAAAGGAGATGATAGGAAAATTATTTTCTAGCGAGATTAACTCATAATTTCGAATCGGAAATATTTTGTCAGGTAGTAAGATTCTGAAAGCTGGAATTGAGGGCTTTAGGCTGACACCAATTTGGGCTAAAATGGTTCAGTATTTGTGAAAATATGGGCGACCAAGGATGATAAAGGAGAAAAACAAACAAACAAACAGAAGTCTTGGCATAAATATCAACAAAATAGGAATTATCTGTTAAGACCTAAATTCTCAGTCCTGACAGTGCAACCACCTAGTTTTAAATATTTAAAAGAGTTTATAATTAAATATTCCAATCAATATCAAGGTAGAGAATAATAAAAAGTAAAATATTTTATTTTTCGAATCAAAGTTCTTTTTCAAAAAGGGGTGTAAGAAACTTTTAAGTAATTCCCGAAAAATATTCTTATAAATATTCATTTTTATTGATTTTATTTTGTTAAAACTCAAGTAACAGAGTATCTTTTAATAATGTTTTTATTAACCAGTTAGTCTTTATTTTTTTGAGTGATAAGGATATCTGGAATTTCAGCATTTTTTCGTTGTGCAATTTTTCATTTTTAAGGGAATCTTATTAGTATATCTACCAAAAAATCAATTGATACCATGGCATGAGAATTCGGTAGCGTTTGAGAAAATTGTAAATATAAAAAAATATTAAATCCAAATATCATATACAAATCTTAAATCTAATATAAAGCGAAAAAAATACTCAAGTTTAGACTTCATACTTTTTCTATTTTAAAGTTATAAATCTGATTATACACGGATCATTATGTATATCTAGCAAGAAAAGATAACAACGGCAAGGAAATTAAAAAGCCATAAATGCTAGTTCAATTGCTAACTTTTGTTAAAAAACTTTATTATGAGCTTGGTTTTTGTGACCAATTATAAAATTAATTTTTAGTTTATTAGAATTATAATAATTTTTTTAAAAAAATATTGATGTTTTTTAAAAAAATTTTACCGAAACACGATTTCTTAAATAATTTAAATCTTTTAGAAAAAGATTGAAATCCTAACCTTAGGACTTTAGTATTTGATTTATACAAATAATCGTAAACAAATAAATTTTATCTCTGGTGCTTGAGAGATTTTTAATTTTCTGGTATGTAAAAAAACATATTTTTCATAATATTTGATTATAAAAGGCATGTTTAAATGAATTTAATTGCTGTTATTTATCAGACATTAATTTCATGAGTTTTTATTAATATTTAAACAAAATATATAATATTAAAATTCTTAAAATCAACTTCTAAAAAATTCACCTATGCTTATTTTATGTAAAAATATTCAATTCTATTAACTCTTGATTATAAAGTACTCACATCATTTATAATTTATTTTTGATTAAATAAAAGTAATATATGTCAAGAACGTCGATTTTTTAGTTTGAATTTACATGATAATTTTTTTAACCACTTGCATTTGATTTTTAAAAAATATCCCCAAAATATTTCTTTATAAATGTAATTTTTTAGTCAATTTTATTTATTAATTACCAAGTTGTTTTTATCTATTTTAAAACTCCCATTTAATATTGGAGAAATAAAGATTTAATTTTAATATAATAATTAATATATATTTTTTCATTATTTTGTTACTTAATAAGAAAAATATAAATTTTTTAAAGATTACATAAAAAAGAACGAATTGAAAAATTTTTTAAATGAGTTTTTAAGGCGGACTTTATAGAGTCTTGAGTCTTTTAATTTATATTCCTATGTTTATGGTAAAACCATATTTAATATAATGAAAAATAAGCTAAAAAGAAACGAAAATCCTTTGAATCAAATGCTATTTCGATTAAGATTCATTTAATGGGGTATATAATCCAGAAATTAACTTTTCTTAAAATAAGATAAAGTTCATAAGAATGCAGTTTGATAGTTAAAAGAAACGGAATCTAAAAATTTTCGATCAAGTTAGTTTAACCCATGGTACTTCCTTTATTTTAGACAAAATTTATATGATAAAAATTTAGATTTAAATAATGATTTTTAATAATAAAAATAATTTAATACTGCGAATCCTAAAAAAATCTTTAAAACTTTAATTAATTTTTAATTTGAAATGTTAAATAAGTTTTTTTTAATTTTCATTTCTGTGAAAATAATTTGCGAAGTAAAAAAGAAAGTTTTTATGCTAAAAAATACCTCTGAAGAAATAGTAATACTATGATTCAGTATGTTATTTTTATAAGAATATAATTTTAAATGATATTATCCAATAGTGTGACCAAGAACGATTTCTTTGGAAACATCTAAGAGAGGGTTATTTTCGCTTAAATATATACTTTTTTTCTAAATTCTTCTATTTTTATTGAATAAATAATTATCTTTCAAAGTAGTTTCTACATTAAGTGTAAAATTATGTTGCGGAAAATTTTAAATCATTTATGAGTGGTTATTTTATAATTTTTATAAAACTTCCAATTTTTTGTAAAAATTAATGATATTTTAGAATAAAAAGATATAAAAGTTAAATTTGACCAAAAAGGTGAAATTTACTAACTATTGGGCATAAACAGTAAAATAAAAGGTTTATGCAATTGATTATTATTTAAAACCAATTTAAAAATTATTTTAAGATTTCTTAATTTAATTTTATAAATGCGAAAACGGTATTGAAGCTAAATTACAGAATGTAAATGTAAGCGCTGAAAATCAGCTGTGCTTCTTTTTACTGATTTTAATTGATGAAATACAAGATTAATATGGACCTTTAAATATTTTCTTAAAAAACATGATTATCAATGAACTATTTATAAAGTCTTAATGGATTTAAAAGATTTCTTTTTTTATAAAAAAGCAAACTAGTTGTGTGGAAAATTAAAGTTTCTATATAGTTTTAGATAAAATTCGCAAAGCTTTTTTTGTTATATTTATGCTTTTTTTAAAATTTTTACAGGTTTTAGGTATCTTTTAAGCCTTTTAAAAAATTTTAAGGACATGTACCAAGACTATATTCCTGATATAAATGAAAAAATTTGAAATGAGAATTTTTTAATTTAGAAAATTTTTTTATAAATGGTTCAAGTCCTCAATGTAAAATAAATAATTTTTGCCTTTTTTATTGAAAACCTTTTTCGTAAAAAACAATAAACTGTTATATTTAGTAAGAAGTTAATGGTATTATTTAAAATCTGTTGCGATAAATTTCAAATAAATAAGTCCCTTTATTACATAATTTCCAAGTAATTAATACAAAATAGATTCTTATCATTTAAATATTTTATTGAATGTAAACTCGAGTTATAAAGCCTTGATAACAGCGTAAAAAATTATCAGTTTTATTGATTTATATATTAATGTTTCTTTTTCTTTTTAAAATATCCCATATAACAAAAAAAGAGAATAATATTTTTTTTAATCTATAATCTATGATTTTTTTAAAAAAATAAGTAGAACAAAAAGGGTTATGAAAATGATTTGCAATTCATAATTTAAACAATATATTAAAGTGGTTTTTTTACATTTCATTCGTTTTTTTAAATATTGACTCACAACCAAAATAAATCCAGATCTGCAATAAATAAATGTACTAAAGTATATTATCTTTACATATGTAAAATTTTATTTTTATTTTTTTCCCTTTACTTATGATAATTTAATTCTTGTGATATTTTCTCTTTGTTATTTATCTAATATATTATTATTTTTCCTATTTTCTTGATGGGGGTATTTATTATGAAGCTTAGTATCATGAAAATTTTCATTTTTGTTTTTGCAAAATTGAGTGGTGCAAATTTTTAATAAAAAAAACCATAAAAAGAACAGGAAAAAATACTGGCTGTCATAGTAAAAATCTAAAGGAATAAAATAAAAATCATTTTATCTTTGCTGATTTATCTGAATTACTATAGTTACTTTCTATAAAATTTATTTAGTTTATTAAAAAATATTTTTAAGAAAAAGTTCATTTTTAAAAAATTATTTGAATTGAAACCTACCATTTGCTAAAATAGGGTTTTGCTTTAACTTATGTGGTATAACTTTTATAATAAACTGAAAGATTAATTTTTCATTGTGTTTAGTCATAATATATAATAGTAGATTTTACTTGCTTTAGGATTTGCAATGCACTTTATTATCTTTATTTCTAATTATATAGTTTTCGGGTTTACTGAATTTTTTTAAAAAAAAATATCATTAAGCTTTGAATGATTTTAGTTGTGGTGGTTACATATAGGCAAATAAGGTCCAATACTATTTGTTATATCCAGGGGGAAATAGAGTAAGTGAGTTTGGGTCTTTTAATATGCTCTACCAATTAATGATTAATTCAAGATCAGTCTTTTTAGAATTTAATATCAGTTTCATAAAAAAACAATTTTACAAAATTGGTAATTGAACTTTTTATTTCCTTTTTACGTTGTTTATACTTATTATTGATGAAAATTATAAAATATGCACTCTGAACGCATTCTCTTGTAATAAAAATTTATCTGATGTTAAAAAATACCCATAGTCTAAATTCAATTTGAATATATATATCTATATATTTCTGTAGCGAAAATAAAATTTACGTACTATTCTTAAACCTAAAAAATATATTTTTTATTTTTTTAAAAAATATAATGGTCTTTAAAATCATTTCAAACACATGTTTGAATGCATGGTACAAATCTAATTTTTTAAAGTTAAGTATTACTCATATGAATTTAAATAATCAACTTTTTTATTGGAACGATTGTACTTTTCTTTTCTCTCAAGCAAAGGTTTACAATTAAACTTCAATCCAATTAGGAATCTCACACCATAATTATTATAAAATTCATAATTAGTTTTATTTGTCTTTATCCGATATGCTGATTTGTTGTAAACAATGAAAATTAAAAAATTATTTTCGTAGTTTGACTTTTTAAGAAATAGACTAATAGTTTAATTACTAGTATTTCGCTGGGATAAAAAAATAAAAATAAAACTCTTCTAAAACCAAAAAGTGAACTAATCTGGTTTTGTAATATATTTAGATGATATAAAAAAGTCAAGCTGTGTAAAAGTTCATGTGGAGACTACTATATTTTATTCTTGTTTGATTAAATTGATTAGAGAATTATTATGGCACTTTAATAGAAAACAATATTTTTCTGATCTCGTGTAAACTCAGAATACATATATTAAATAACTTATATGCCGTCATATTAAAGAATAAAAGTATTATAGACAGCAAAAAATAATTGACATCTATATTATAAAGATACGCCACAAAAACTACTTTTGTTCAATTTATTTTTTTATTTTTTAAACTTTTATGAAAAGTTTTAACAGTATTAACTATATTAGTTAATGGTCTTAAAAATAAGATACTATACTTTGCATAAGAGATGCAAATGTTTTTAGCGATTATAAGATTAAATTTTGCGAGTTTCAAATAGCTATTGTGTTACATTCTTTAGATATTCAAATTTTTGATCAATTAAAGATTTTTAGAACTCCCTAAAAAATATGCTATACCTGCTTTACGAAGGCCGCTGATAAAATTCGAGTTTAGACCCTTATTGGATCAACTGATAATAAAGTATTGTCAAGTATTTTGGATCTCGATTACAGTGTGATTGAGGCAGTTCCCTAGCTTGTGAGTATAATTAGCTATATTTTACAAATGGGTCTAAGACAAAGATATTGCTTACTTAGACTCTTTGTAAATTAATTAACTATATTTTTGCTGGTTTTTTGCTCTTGCTTGCGAATTAGTTAAATATGTTAAACTTGGTAACCCGACAACTATTTGATACAGTCTCACTATTTTAAAGCTTAGTGATAGCAGTACAATTACTGGCATCCGAAGGACCCACTGAGTTTAACATTAATCACGAGCCTAATTCGGATCCTATAAAAATAATATAAGGTTGTTAGAGGCATTGTATAAATGCTGTATAATGTTAAAAGTAGGCAATTATGATTAAGTTTTATTTGTAATAAAAAATAAGTCTACATTTGTAAACCTATTGTTAAAAGGCGCTTTAAAAAACTTATTGTCAAGCTAGTTTTGCTAATCCTTTGTTTGATTGAAGGAAATGATTTTTGAGAATTATTGAATTACACTTATCTATTTCTACACTAATTTTCCTATAAACCTATTTTTAGATGATTTTTTCATCAATTTGTTTTTCTGGTACTTTCCGTAAATTCCAAGAGATATCCAGTACCAATATTCTGTCTTAATGATATTTTAATAGATTAACCCATCGGCTCATATTTAGAAATCGATACACGATATACCCTGGGGTTTTTGATATCTTACAAACTTTAAAGGCTTTTCCTCGTTTCAATTGAAAAATCTCGGTACGTTTAAAATTGGGATTGACTCATGTATTTTGAAATTATTTAGTTTTGAGTGTAAACTGATAAATTTCGCAGCTTTCACAATAAATATTATTGCTTTATTTTTTAAAAAGATTCAAATATTAACTATTATTTAGATTATTTTCAAATTTTTTTATTTTACGTGAAAATTTCTATTTTATACTATTAAATTCGATACTCTTAGGTAGTACTGATATTAAGTTAAATATTTAAATTTTTATTCATAAATTTTATAGGAATTGATTTAAAAGTTTGATTATTTTTTATTTGACATTAAATATCTATTTTGTGTTACTTTTAATTATTCTTCCAAATAAACAAGATTTTTTAATTTTAATATTATTATTTAGAGATACTTGCACAGTATTCATATGGAGTAAATTTGAATTAGACTTTATTTATTTATACTATTTATTGCCAGGTTTATTTTATCTATATAAATCAACTGTTAGCGTCATGTATTACTGATTTTTACGCTAAAATAAAATAGCACACAAATATGATGAAAGTTAAATACAAACTTGGTTTTTAATGATACTTATTTCAAACAAAAATAACTCAGTCAAACTATTTTCTTTGTATTTTGTTATTAGAAACACCTTTCTACAAAGTACCCTGTAAAAATATTTGTAACTGGTTTAAAATATATATATGAACCTGCTAATTATAAAAAATCAAATGTATCGCGCAACAATTTTTTCCAATCTTGAAAACCAATTTTTTCATTTCATGATTTTAATGGATATAACTCATAAAGTATTCTTTAAATCGATGGGTTTAGTTATATATTTTTCCCGAAAATAGAAAAAATTACCATATGCATCTAAAAATATATTAAAGTAAAAATTCTAGAGTTTGTAAAATCTTTTTTGTTAATTTTTTTACATTGTAAAAAGCATGTTGAGTATCGGAATGTTAATTTTGTGATCTAAAATTGATATTATTACAAATAATTTTGTTTATTTCTATTTTTTGCTTATTTTCAAATGCTCTTATTTATAAATTCATTATGGTTTTATTTGATGTGCTTGTTTGCAATTGAATGAAGTTTATATTTATTTTAAATATTTTGGTTTTTAAACGCCCTGAAAAAAGCACAATTTTATAACCCTGTAAAAGATCAATCTTACTTCATATTGTACTTAAATCATGGTTAATATGAGAGCAAAGTCAAAAAATCACTTGTAATAAGTAATTATAAACCTTTGCCAAATATTAAAAGCTTGATATTGTGCTTTAAATATTTTTATAATAAAAGATAAAACTTGCTTGATTAAAAATAAAATATTTTCCTTTATAATGTGTCGTAATTGTGCTGTATTAGCAGAGTTACACAGGGGAAAATGATTGAAAACTAGATAATTATCTTTATTGAGATATGGAAATTATATAGTTGGGATGAATCATTATAGGAGGAACAAGATTGGGATAATTAATAAGTTGGATTGAGCAGGGGGTGACATGATCCTTGTAATGAGTAAAGCGCCAAAATCAAGCTGTCTACTGAGGTGGGATTGTCACTGGTTCTTGCTGCTGGATTTAGTAATCCGAGTTGACTTTCACATTTGGCTACCAGCCATGGGGAAGTTGGTTTGGGAGTCACAGATTCTTTTGTGCGGAATCTTGCCAGAGGTTGACCCCAAAGTTTTGACACCCCTGTCTAAAAGGTTGGTCTTCTCTGTGAGGAGGTCTGCTGGAATGTTGTCAAGGGTGCGAGCGCCATACTCTACCAGCTGCTGCTTGGTTGCTGGGATGATGGCCTTGTGTTGTTTTTGACGGGCCTTACATGGGTGTAGTCTGTCATCATGATCATAGATCATGTGAAGAACTTGACAGACTGGCAAAGTGAAGGAATTTACAAGAGCCTACACAGAGTTGCAGCTACAAGTACCCTCAGATATGATGTTTGATAACCCAGCTACACACCTTATGTACTACAACACTCTCAAGCCACATGTGATGAGACACATCAATCTGGATCAAGTCACCAACCTCCAAAACTGTATTGTGAGGTGAAGAAAGCAGAGTAAACATCTAATGCACTGCACAAAGCACAAATTGGGAAAAAGAAAAGACCCAAGGACTCTCACTCCCCAGGAAATTCCAGTAGCCCTCCACCTAAGAGCAATATCAGTGCAAACAACAAACCCTCAAACTCCAATGGCCATGGTAATTAAAACAATGGACAATCCAACAACATTCATTTCAGAGTACCAGTACCCAAGATAACCAGGATGAGGGAAAGCCCCAGAGGGAGCAATAAGCAAGCCAAGCTCTTTCTGCCAACCTTCCGCCTTGCCAAATGATGAGTACCATACAGAAGATGTGGATCAGTGTCCAATGATCCAGGTCCCTTCAGGAGGTCCAGTACTCTATATCATTGCCAGACACCCCAATAAATTGATGTCTTGCCCTTTCTGATTTCAAAGTTACTGTCACAGCCAATACCAGAGTCCGGCTGGACTTCCACAGGGGAGGCGGGCTGGGCCTGGAAGGCCATGTACACAATAGGCATAATTATGACCTGGTAGTTGACTGCAGTAGCTAGGGGGCACCAACTTTCAGTATGGGGCACAACCTGGTCATCCAGCCTCAATACTGTGATATATACAAACCCCAACTTACTGAAATCCTGAGCAGGAGGCATGTTGGGCAGGGGGTAGTAGGAATCACCTTCATAGGAGCCAGGATGGTCTCTCTAGCACAACCAGGAGGGAGATCAAGATGATGGGGATGAAAACACTCCAAGTCAAGAGCGTGGGGTGGTTCAACTGAAGTGTCAGGAGTATAACCAGGAGGATACAGATAGGCAAGTTTATATTGAGTAGTAGATTCACAAATATATGCAAACAGAATAATTAAATTTGAGCAAAAATAGATAATTTCTGCAAGAAGATAATGATTTCTGGGATAACCCCGTTTATTTTAAGATTTCAACAGTGAGAAGGGCTTTTTCTCCTCACTACTTATACTTACTGGTGAAGATGCAGCCTTTTGTGCCACCAGGGATCTGGTAGCAACATTTTCAGTCAAACTGGCAATTTTGCCCAGGAATTGCACACTAGAGCTTAGGGATTAATTATTATTGGTCAGCATAGCAGGAACCTTGCTTGAGCTGCAGTATGCCAAGGTGCCAGAGCTATTTATAGAACCCGCAAGCAATTGAGCACCCAATTGTGCAATCAAATAATTGCGCTCCTGATGTATCATTTCCTGATAATTAAGAGGGCCAAATTTGTTAATAGAATCAATGCCAGGGATTCAAGGCTCCTATGCCTCTCAAATCCTGGGCCATTTGTTAATCAAAAGGGGGGTTTTCTTGCTCTGGAAGACAATTGGTAAGGATTTCCAAGCTGTGGGTTGTTTGGCCTCTAAGAAGGCCAGCTGATTGTCCAGGGCATTCTGGGCCCTGACAGTTACACAGGTTCAGCGCTCCTGGATTCAGGCGCAGATTTTACCCTTGTTAACAGCCAATTTATGAGCAAGTTCAAGCTAGCTACTAATCTTTTGCAGGTTAAGAACATGGTTTTAGCTGATGAACATCACATTGCTGTTGCCCTTAAAACTTCCTCCTTTTTTATCACGTTAGAGAACCTCCACTTCACTATCCAAGGACCCATCATCAACTTCCTCAGATTTGATGTAGTACTTGGCCTGGACTGGTTGAGGAAAAATAACCCTCACAGAGTCTGGGCCACCTCAGTATTGACATCAAGCAAGGAGTCAACCACCATATTTATTCTGACACAGTAGACCAACTTCTTTGGGACCACATATTTGTAGGCATTACAAAGACCCAAGAAGAGAAAAACAACTTTAAGGTAATTGATTGGGACTCCTGCCAGTACAAGGTCATACATTTTAAGGACCAACAAGATACTGTCACCCCCAGGATCAGGAAATAGTGACCCAACATCCAGAAATCTTTAAGAAAGCCCCTTCAGGACTGCCACCCAAGAAACACATATAGCACACCATCTAACTCAAGAGTGCAGTCCCCAAGGCACATCCCATATACTGTCTCACGCCCAATGAGGACAATGCACTTCACGCCTAACTTAAAGAAGCTCTAGAAAAGAGACTCATCCATCCTTCATAATTTTTTTTTGGCCACTGTATTCTTTGTAGCAAAGAAAGATGGATCCCTCAGGCTAGTTGCCAACTATTATGCTCTAAATGAGGTCACCATCAAGGATAGCTACCCTCTTTCACTCATCAATAACCTCTTTGATGCCTTAGGTGGGGCAAAAGTCTTCTCTAAGATTGGCCTGACTGCTGAATACAATAAAATTTGCATCAAAGAGGAAGACATTCCAAAAAATGCATCCTGAACTAAGCATGGCTTGTATGAGTGTGTTGTATTTAACTTTGGGATGACCAACATCACATCAACCTTTGTTACATTCATAAGCAAGGTCTTTGCACCACACATTGGTAAAAACACATTGTTATACTTGGACAACATTATTGTGCACAGTCCCACTGTAGAACAGCATCACAAGAATCTAGAAGGAGTGTTTGAGACTTTGGTGCAACACAAACCACTTGCCAAGCCATCCAAGCGCCAGTTCTACTGTGAACAGCTCTCTTTCTTGAGGCATATGGTATCCAAAGACAGCATCAAACCTGACAAACAAAAGATACAAGATATATGCAAGATGCCACAACCCAAGGATAAGGGAGAACTTAGAACCTTCCTAGGCATGATAGCCTAAGTATACTAATTTATCCCAGACTGCAGCATCCTCATGGCACTGTTATCCGCCATTACAGGTGCCAAGTCAAAGTTTGTATGGACCTCACAACAAGACCTCTGTTTTTGCCGCCTGAAGGAAAAACTGGTGTCCGCCCTCATCTTGCAATATCCCAAGCAAGACAGGGATTACCAAATGGAAACAAAAGTCTCTGACACATTCATTGAAGATGTGCTCTGCATCAAGACAAACACCAAAAATTTCTTACCTGTAGCCTATGAACCCTGCAAGCTGACTGATGAGAAGTGCTGCTATCTAATACATGACAAGGAGTGGTTGGTTATTGTGCACTGTCTAGTCAAGTGGCGCTGCTACTTAGAGAGACAAGAGGAGTTCACTGCCTTGACAGACCACAAGTTCCTCATATATTTCAAAACACAAGCTAACTGTTGTGAATTAAAATTCACTAGGGGTTTTGATTGGCCTAGTAAATAGTAGTTCACAGAGCAATTTGTGCAAAAGTCTTTACTTTTACTTTTGCCTGGAAAAGTTCTCTTTACCCAAATACGGGTTGAATTCAATATCTGAACCTTCTGGATCCTTACCAGTCTCTTGCCACTTGGAATGTCTTCACTCAGGCTATCAGGATCAAACCTTTGGGTATAAATTGGAATGATTCTTTCTCCTAATAAAATAAGTTCTTTTTTTGCTCATTAATTTTGACATTGAATCTTTTTGCACTCATCTTTCATTTGCTAGGAAGATAACTATTACTCATACTCAGATCAAACAGACTTAAAGCCAGAACCTCAAGTCTTACATATTTAAGACTTTTTATCACAAGTGACAAACTCCTGTTGACCATGCTCATAGGAAAACCTCAACTACAGGATTTGAACCCTGATACCCTGCAGGCCGCCAGCCCGCAAGACCAGTTGCCCAGCCACCTGCAGATTTCCGGGCTCAAGCCAGAGCAGGATTTGACTTTGGGGAATCTTCTAAGGCTTGATAAACTAAAATTACCTGCATCAAGATTCCTCAAATCAAGGGTTCCTGTTAACCCAACCAATGAGAGGGCAGGCCAAGCCAAAGATCCTGGAATAACCCAGGCCTTCACGGAAGGGAAAACAAAGAAACTTCCTGTAGAATGTGGGCCACCTGGAGATGATCAACCCCACAACCTGACAAGTAATTTGAGTATTCTCAGTTCAAACCAGCCAATGAATTAACTCCTGCAAAGGATGCCACTAAAGACTGGAAAAACCTGGTAGATGGTAGCACCAGGCCCAAAGAAATTTGTAAAAGTTTACCTATGGCAGATGGGCATACTTATACCCTGGACCGCCAGGAAGATGCTCATTGCCATTCTTGCAATAAAGTGACATGAACCTTTGGTTCAACCAGGTTATCCCATATTTGATTTTAGTTCTATTCTATTTACAGTCCACCTTCTGTGGCTCTGCACCTTCCGTTTACCCAACCCAAGAAACTGCGGACCAGCTGCCCAAACTCTATCGTCTACCAGGAGCTCCCTTTGGCCCGGTACATTTCACTGAATACCCACCCAACCTGGCATATTTGGAGTTCACCCTAGAGGAAATCCTAATTTACAACCCAGAGGCTAGAACTAGAGAGATAGATACCATCTACAGAGAAGGCACCAAAATCACCATACCTGATCTGCTATTCCGCAACAAGTACAACTACCTGCCTGCGTATTTGGTTCTAATGACACCGCCTCTCACTCCGCGGCCCAACTGCCCACAAGAATCTGTTGCGGCCAATGAATTCACTACCACCCAGATATTTGGAGTGATGTACATCACTCTCACCGGCTTAATTGATTCAATGGTGCCTGCAAGCGGACCTTGGGCCCTCCTGGGCAAATTGTTATCTTATATTGAGAAGTTAGCGCCCATCTTGTGGTGGACCCTTCCTGCTGGGCCCATGGGCTGTCTGCCTGCAAGCTCCCAAGAACCCCCACAGGCTGGATTCCTGACACTTTCTGCCCAATTTCTTTATTATGTCAAATAATAAAGCACAACTTGACAAAATGGTGCTCACTACAGGGTTCACAAGCCCCGCCTTCACACCTTTTGACACCATCTTCATTGGTCCTGCCTGCCCTCCTTCTGCTGGCAGTACTTTGCCTACTATCTCTAGTGGCAACAGCACCCATGTAAACACTAATAATGCTGACAGTGGCCATGTCCTGTTGACACTATAGTAAAGTGATGGCCTGGTTTAACATAATGTCGTCTTCTAGATGTCAACACTTTTTTAAATAACAAAACACTTTACCCTGAACATTCTTATTATAAAAAATATTTTCAAGTACATTATAATACTAAAATGACCTCAAAGAGTTCAAAAATGCAATAAAAGATACCATAACTAATAAGGATAAATAGATATAAGCAAGTATTTTTGAATTTACTATGTAAATTACACTCTTTATTATAAAATTATTTTTTATTCCCATAAAAATTAAAATTCCAACAAATTAAAATAAAGATATTTGATATATCTGAAAAACTAAAAAATATAAGAAAATTCTATTTTTAATTTAATATACTTTATATAACCACAACTGAAAATATCTCATACCTTAAAGATAAGTTAACAAAATATAAAATATTTCTTACAAAGCCACATTGAAACTGTATCTGAAACTTACCATTTATACCTAAAAAGATTGGTACTATACAAAAAATAAATAAATAAATGAATAAATATAAACATTCAAAAGTAAAAAGAGTCCAGGCAAAGCAAAGCAAAGCAAAGTTTACTGGGATAATTGAAGCCATCAGCAAGAGCAGTTGTAGCATCTTCAAAGTATTTTTTATCTCTGCCACCTTATATTTTTTTTCTTCACCACCTTTTGGACGTCCTCCTGATAGTCCTGTCCTTACTCTTTCTCTTCTTGGGGGCCACCTGATTGGCCAGGTCACAAAACTTAGAGACACTCCAGGCCTGCTCCTCCTGAAGCTTCTGGAAGTACTTATTGAACTTGGGGTTGGACCCAAACTTTGCCTTCAGGTGTTTATGCCACACCTCCAGGCTTGACATCCTCATCTCTCTCTTAAGGCAGGTGTTCTGGCAGTTCCAAGGGGCAGTGGCCCCGCTCTTTTCTCTCTGGGCAGTCACCTTCTTACCTACCCACTGCTTCTCAAAGTACTCAAGGTAGCCCTTGAAAATAGTAGAGTGCTTCTTGATATAAGCATCCTCCAGGAGGGCCTCAAAGCCAATCCCAGTATGCTCTAGCTGCACAAAAGCCAAGACAGCAAACTGGGTCAAGGCAAAGCAGCACTTCCCTTTATCATTGTTTAAATACTTCTCAAAGAGGCCTTTCTTGCTCTTGAGATTCTTGATGAGAGCCTGCCTAAAATGAAAGAAGCAGCCCTGAACTTCCTCATTAAAGGTGGCCTCAAAGGCTTTGAACTGAGTTTGCTCAAAGTCCATTATGATAACCTTTGGCCCAAGTGAGCGCGCATAAGCTAGCTGCTCAGCAACTAGGGCAGACTCATCTTTCTCAATGGAGGAAGGGTTTGCTCTGGTGATGTGGGAGAGAGGAGGAGAGAATTTTGATGGGAAGGGAGCTCAAAGCATCCCAGACAATTTTGAACACTCTGGTGTAGACCTCTGTCTTGGCACCAGGCAGGAGGAAGAAAATGAGAGGGATGCCCTGGGTGTTAAATTGCCTGTGCAGGATCCAAAGCTGCTTGAAAAGGCTGGGACATGTTGCAAATGTGCTGTTGCACAACCAAGTGGTAGCAGTGTTCAGTTGCTCCAGGTTTTGAGTTGTGGCGTAGGCTATAATCCTATTTTTCACTTCCTGCCCATCATCATGAAGCAGGAACATCTCACCATCCTCAGTTTTTTTGAGGACATTGGTAAGGACCAGGTCTTTGATGTTGGTGGCACTCTTGGCCAGGAGGTTGGAGGCTTGATGCCTCTCACTCACAAACTTGACCAACTGGCTGTGGGTTGGCACCCTCTTGAGGTTGGTGGAGGAGAGGTACTTGGAGGCAAGCACAGCCAGCTGGGTGGGGGAAAGGTCCTTGGAGGTAGGCATAATCTGCACAAGGTACAATTTGAAAAGGTGGGAGATGGTGGTGTTGGGCATCACACAAGTGTGGTCACACTTGATAGTTTGGATAAAGTCCCAGTGCTCAGTGTTGAGCTGCACTGGGCAAGATCTGACCTCACATGTATAGTGGCGGCTCTTGAAGCCCCAGTTGGCATTATTGAAGGAGAAGATGCACCTGTTAGCCACCATGGCTGGCCCTCCTTTGACGCTCATGATTGAGAAGTACTTTGGGAAGAGAGAAAGAAACCTTGAACTTCCCACCAACATTGCAAATGTTGTGGGCCACAGAGAAGGTCCCAAGGGCCAGCAGGAGCATGGTGAAAGCCAGAAAAGTAGTCAGGCTGGGGCTTGGAGTCATCCCCTGACAAGCTAGAAGGAGGGGAGTTTGGTGGGGGGAGGGAAGCAGAAGGGGGCTTGTTGTGGTGCTCCTCATGTGCGGGAGACTTATCCTTGGGGGTGTTTATGGGCCTGATATCACTTCTTGGTAGGCCTCTCATCTGAAGCCAAGTTGTAATAACTGTGATCTGTAAGAGAACCATCAGATTTCTCTCCCCCAGTGGAGTGAGCTGGGCTCTTGTTGGGGGAGGTCTCAGGGGAGGGCTTTGTAGAGGGCTTGGGGGCAGCCTTCTTTGAGGATGAAGGCTTTTACTTGGGGGTCTTAGGGGCCTTGGAGGGATGCTTGGTACCCTTTTGTTGCTTTGAAGTATTCTTGTCCTAAAATAATAAGCAACAAGCTCTGAGGTAAAGCTTTGTATTTAAAAACAAAATAAAAATAACTATAAATATCATCATATTTAAACGGTATGACACACCATTTCAAAAACGGCATCTCAAAAAACGTCATCTTGAATTTAATTCAAGATGGCGTTTTTTGCGTTAGTAATTTTGAATCACAAAAAAATAAAATAAACAATAAAATAGTTAAAATTTACATATATCTTTATAATGCAGCATTTCAAATTTACGCCATCTTGATTCCGTCACTTTGAGTCAGATTAATTAAATCTTATTTTGCTAACTTTATTTACATATGAAATCACTTACTGTGGGGCGTGTTTACGCCATCTTGACTTTACGTCATATCAAATCACGCCATTTATCTAAAACTAAAATAAGCTTATATCTGAACTAAAACAAAGCCTGTGGTATAGTACCAGAAGGTGTTCCTATAGTATTAATCTAAGACACTTATACTAAGACCAACCTAAATAGATGCCACTATGATAGTCCTTCTAGTGATTGTCATTTCTGGGTAAAAAAACCAGTTTTGTTATATGTAATTTATAACTTTATTATACATGGATACATTGATAATGGTTTTCTTAATAAAATATTTTAATAGTGATTTTAATATGAAAGGGGTGATTGGCCATTTTGATTTACGTCACTTCAAATTCCACCAAGTTTCATATCACCCAATTGATTCAAGGCGACAATGGATAGGGAAAATAAGGGGAAGTTACATATGACGCCAGGCTACGCTATATTAATCCCCCCACCACAATTCATGCTTTTCACTTTTTAAAAGTACATTTTCACGTAAAAAACCATATTAGTAAAAAATGTAAGAAAACATATGAAACTTTGCAAATATATATTTTTTGGCCTCCTCTAAACAACTGGGTACTTTTTAACCCCAGTTGTATAAGCTAGTTTTTGAGAAATTCAAGTTTTGCTATTTGGCCCGGTTGAGATAGCTCCACCGTAAATTTCTTAATTTAATATAAAAAATGGTCAAAAACACTATGTTTTTGAGCTACGGACCTCAATTATGTCACTTCAAAAACGCCATTTTGACTGCAAGTTTTCAGTCAAAACTCAAAGTTTTGATTCTTGCATTACTAATAAAAAATATTTTTACAAAATAAAAAACATTGAAATTTTGATAGTATATATTTTTAGATTTCTCTACAATTCTATGTAAAAATAATTACTACTTTAATAGTAAAAACATTCTCATTTTTATCTTTAAAAGCAACCTCTAAATTGCTCATATTTTGATACTAATTCACTTTTAGATGTCTTCCAAGTCCATCAACAAAGCTGCATCCAAGGCCTCCAAAGGCAAGACCACTTCTCCCAAGGCCAAGAAGGCCAAAACTACCCCTAAAAAGCAGCCTGCTAAGGGTAAAGCTTCTCCCAAGACACCTACGCCCTCACCAGAGCCTGAGGAAACAAGCCCAACCCCTCCCCATTCTCCTTTTGTTTACTCCCCTTCAGACCCTCAAAGAAGTTGTTCAACTTTGATTGCCATTCTGACCCCACTTCAGAGCCTGAGAATGAAGAGGAGCCTGAGCCTGGTGCTCCTGCAGATGAGCCAATTGAGCTCTGGGATCTTAACTCAATCCATAATGTATGCAACCAAAGGCACCTTTTGTGCCAACAACGTACCCTATCAGCTATCCAATTATGACTAAGAAAGGGGTGCTGGCTTTGTCCACAAAGGCTACAGCTTCAGCTGCAACAAAAGAAGAAGCCCATCTGTCAACATCACTTCAAATGTGATAACTTGGCTGTCCAGCTAGACTTACCACCTATGGGTTCACTCGGTTTAAAGCCCTGACTATTGGGCATGACTGTGCCAAGCCTTTTGATCCTCTAAATCAACTGATCCGTTGGTTTCTTTTCCAGGTGATCCCAACCACAAAGGACCAAACTCAACTGAGGTTGTAAACAATGCACTCATTAATCTAAATGATACCTTACTGCAACTGTTGGTGTCAAAACTACAGAGATATCTCACTGACCAGAGATATGCTCTGAGCACTGAAGGCGTCAGTGCTACATCAATTGACCAGTTGATTCTAACTGAGGAGCAAAGCTTTCACAGCATGAAGAGAGATTCCTTCTTCACAATGATGGGCAACATGCCCTAGAGTGGATCATCTGCTTTGCAACAAGCCAGGATCTTTGCAACCTGTTAAAATGCAAGACCTGGCTTGCAGATGGCTTTCTCCACCTGCCCAAAGCTCTTCAGCCAGCTTTGGAATATCCATGGGCAGGTTGGCAATCTAGTTCTTCCCCTGGTCTTCTTTTTCCTCCCAAATAAGAAGCAGGAAACTTATGTCCAGGCTCTAACAATATTAAAGGCCAAGTTGGATGAGATCCTTCCAACCATTGAAGAGGAGCTAAAGGAGACTAGAGGGTGCAAGAAAAAGGCCCAGTCAGAGGAAGCCAACCCAATCAAGAAAAAGCCTGAAAGCCTTCCCTACCATGAATATCTGGTAGTAGATTTTGAGCAGGCTCAGGCCAATGCTTTTATTAGAGTCTTCAAGAGCTCTCTTCAGGGATGCTACTTCCACTTCCGGCAGGCACTCTGCCGCCGCCTCCAAAAATGCTCTGCACTTCATGAGCTGGTCTACACTGAAGGCACAAAGGAAGCAAAGGATGTGTTCAACTGCTTTGCTGCCCTTGCCCTTGTGCAAAAGGAGAAGACTAATGCCTTTTACGATGCCATCCTCTGCCATCCTTACATTATTGCCAACCAGGCAGCCTTTGCGCCCTTTATTAAGTACTTTGAAACTCAATGGGTTGGCATCTTCCAAGGAGCACGCCACATTAGAAAAGGCGGTGACTCAATCACATGAAACTGCTTTAAGCAGGTAAAAGATGGCCTAATCAAGACCACCTCTTCTCTTGAAGGGTGGCATAGCCAGTTTGCCACAAGAGTCAGGGTCCAGAAGCCCAGGTTCAACAAAATCATGGTGCATCTCAAAACCCAGCAGGCCATCTCCGCCCGCCTTTTTAAAACAGGCATGGAGACCAAGGGTGATCCCCCCAAGAAGACCAAAGCGGTGAAAAAGTATACTGAAATCAGCAAGGCGGTCCTTGCCTACTATCCCAAGGATAGCAAGCTTGAGCATCTTCAAGCCATCTCAGTTGCTCTTTCTACTAATATTTGAGCACTTTCCTAATAAAGTCTTCTTTATCTTCTCTCTTCTTTTCTTTAATTTTATTATTTTTTGACTTTTTTAGTATTTGGTACAATTATATGCTTATTTAAAAGTATAGTTTATAGTTAAAATAGATGAAAATGGTTGTTTTTGGGTATATTTTAACTTTTGGGCTTTACACAACTATGTTGTACTAATTGACCCCATTTTTTATTGCAGATTTGGAATCCTGAGGCATTTTTAAGCCTATAAATGTTTTTGAATTTTATTTTTTGAGAATTTTTTGGGTTATTTTTGGAGTTCAAAAAATCTAAAACTTTAAAACCATTTTTTCTTAGTCAAAATGCCATAAATCAAAATGGCGTTTTTACTAGTAAATCAAGATAGCAGAAATTCAAGATGCCATTTTTGAAATGGCATGTTCTACCATTTAAACTTTATAATTAAAGTGCTTTCAGTGGAATTTAAAATATAAAAAAATATTGGAAAATATTCATTTTATTAGAGTTTTAAATAACATGTTAAAATTTAAAAGTAGTAGCTTTAGATATAAAATTTATTTTATAAAACAAAAAAATGAAAGAGAAAAGTTAAAAATACAACATGTTAAAATTTCAAATGTTTTTATTATGTAAAACATAAAGTTTCATATGTGAGAAGTGAAAAGTGTCGACATTATGAGGGTCAATTAGTAAAAAAAGCTGAATTCTCACTGACAATTAGAAAAATTGTAAACATTTTCAGAGAAGATATTGGCACTGTCAACATTATTTTAAAAATTTACTATGTTTTTTCATAGTACACTTAATTAAATTTAAGCAGACTAGCAAATTTTAACTGTTTTCTGTGCTTTTTTGTTCACATAATAAAATTAAAAAAGATATAAAAATAAGTTTAAAAAATAATCAAAGTTCTTTATTTCATTATTAAAAATGATGTTTTAGGGGTGGGAATATGATATTTTACCATTGTGTTTATAAGAAGTTGTTAGAAAAGTTGTCTTCAGTAATGAAAAGAGTAAAATGTCAACTTTGCCACTTACGACATTATCAATAGGAGGTGGCATAGTAATTTAGGCTTAATTGTGCCACTCTAATTTGCTTAAATCCACCATAGTAGATGATCATGAGCAAATAGACAACATTTCCAAGTGTCAACATTATTAATTAATAATAATAATTCTATAGCAACTTACATAGTAACTCACACTTAAATTATTGGATTACCGTTAGCCACCAATTCATTTAATATATCAAAGACAGAATAAGTGCCACAGATAAATATATAAGATTAACCTTTCAACAATCTGCTATATGCATTATACTTATTGCAATATATTAATTTAATTTAATTTAAAAATATTTTTAAGTGAGCAATTAGTTTTTTTATTGTAGATGTTTCAGTTTTAGTATTAAAAATAAGTTAGGCTTAAAAGGTGTTGGCATTGACACTTTTACATTGTGAAAACAAATTAATAAATAAAACACATTTCTTATTAGTAAATGTAAAGGAAAAATAGGGTTAAATTGAGATTTTAATTAAGCTTAATACTAAATTGTGTCAAAATGACCACAATTTTGTTGTGTTTTCTGGGTTTGCACCCCTGAGTGTTTTAATAAATGGGAATTAAGCTAGCACAACTAGCAAGAAACATAGTAGTTTTCAATTTTTGAGTCAACAGTGACCATGTCAACAAAGTGTTGACATGGTCACTGTCAACTTGGGCGCTGTTGCCTTAGTAGCTGTAAAGTTTTGTGGCCCACCTTTGGCCCTGGATTGGGATGTATTTCCCAGACTGTCAAAAAAAGTGGCCCGCATGCAGGCAAAACTCCTCCGAAGCCTGGAGGATTTGGTCCACACAGTGGATGAACGCTTTGTGTTGGCCTTCCCGGCCAGAAGTTCCCATCTTTCCTTTGGAGTCCCCTCCAACCACAGAGAAGACATTAATTCAGCTAGATTGCTTGCTGTCCTGGTGTTTCCTGGTCCTAAGATAACTAGCAGACCAACGGAAAAATGCGGGCCGCATGGAGCCTGGAAGGCTTAATCTGCAACCCAGAGAAATTGGGTATCAAATCCCGCAATTGGTGGTATCCCAGGTAACCAATTCCTCCAGCCCAGAAGTCCCTTGGCCCAAAATAATTGGGTTCCAGAGCCCTCTGGTAGAGACACCAGAGGAAGGCATTAGGGCAAATGCGCACCCTGAGTCCTCGGAAGGCTCCTAGCCAATTGGGGGATTGAGTCCTACATCTGGGCCCGCTGCCCCTATTTTTCTTGGTCACAAACCAGGGGAAGATTGGCCAGTGGCCTTTAATGGGCTCCCCTTTAGATTGCACTCTGATAGCCCCTTTCAAACCCCCCAGTCCTATCACCCCCCTCTGAATAAAATGGAAGCATGGGCTATCAGGTCCCTTGCTTACCAATTCCAATTGTTGAATAAACTCCTGACTTTGCAAATCTTTTGTATTTTTGAAGTTTGTTTAATAATAAAGGTAGTTGTCTCAACTCCTGCTGCTATCCCTGCCTCCCGTTTTTTCCTGGCCCGCCTGCCTGATTGTCTGCCTGCCCAAAATTTTTGTTGGGAATTGTTCCAAGGAGATCTAAATTGGCCCATCCCTTGTTATTTACCCCGTGCACTTGGTCTGTCAGCCCAGAAGTTCTAGTAGAAAAGCACCCCACTGATATCATGTTGTCCCCTTGGTACAATGTGGCTATGTGGATATTGGTGCCTATTTCTCTATTGTTCTGGTCCCCCCAACCCTGTCTTTTGGAGCAAAATTTCCTTGATTTCTCAATCTCCTGGGTTTGCTCCTGGTCTGCTTGTTAATGTAATTGGACATCTCACCCAGGTTCCCACCAACTTAGCATCCTATGGTTTGTTCCCTTGGTTGTCTTCTTATCTTGAGAAATTGTTGCCCCCCTTAGAATCTGGTATTACTGAAACTCCCTTTTCTGACTTGGACGATCCTTCCCCTGCAGCAGTCTCAGCTTCCTTCCTACCTCTCTTGCACCAAATCCCCATGTTAGATCCAGAGGTCCCCCCACCTGGGATTGCTCTCTGTGGTTGCTTTCTGGGGCCTTGGTCATTGCCTTGGATGCATATTTCCCTCCCCTTTCACATCTGGTCTCCTTTGGGAGGCCCCTTCAAGCAGCTATCCCAGTCTTGCACTGGATGGCATCCTGGTGGTTGGTCCCACCAGGATGGGAGCCAGACTTTGTTAGTCTAGCCCCCCTCTCTTACAGTAGCCCAGCGTCCAACAACTGCTTGAGCTCTTGGACACCTGAGTATCCTCTACTCTACTGTGTCTATAGGGCTTTTCTTGGAAGGGAGGAGCATTGCCTGTGTCAATCTGATGTATGACATCTTTAGCTAGGCCATGATTGGTACTGTCATTGGCAAAGATGTCAGCAAACTGGTCAAGCAGGTTAAGAACTTCTTTCTGTTGTACAGGAGGCAAATGTGGAAAGTTCTCAGCACTGAACAGGGACAACACTTGAGGTTCTTCCTCTGGTAAGTTTAAATCATGGAAAGTACCAAAAGGGTGAAGCAAGAGAACATCAGGCGCATTTAAGAGCTGGCTGTAGCTAACCACTTGACCTCTAGAGACATTGATAAGCACAGGAGTTAGTTTAGCCACAAGTAACTGAACTGCATCTTTATGAGAAGAGTCTAGGATTCCTGGGCAGAGATGAGGCTCATAACGCCCCCAAAGAGGAAGGGGAGTAGAGTTCTAGGAAGGTATGTTCAGGTAATTTATAAAAGATCTAGGAGTCAATTATGACTTGAGACCTCAGGAAGAATATTCACAGATAAGGTAGCCAAGAGAGGAACTCATTTTGCTGCAGGGCATGCTGAAGAAAGGCACTTCATATTGGAGGAGTGAGTGCAGTACTTTAGTGTGAAGATTCCAGAGATGTATTCTAGGACACACATCTTAAGGTGCTTGCCAAGCATCTTGATAATACTCCTCAAAGATGAGTGGGTTATCATATACAAGGATAGACAGGTACCCATCATTCATGTTGACAATCCCATTGTACTCTCAGAGGAACTGGGTACCAACCAACAGATAATAGCTCTCATTCTCCAGGACTACAGCAGAGCAGCAAGAAGTAAATTACCAAAACACCTAAGGAGGGCCAAATACACGCCAATGGCCCTTACCATAGATAGACTAGCTGTATCATAGGTCTGATGATAGTTGAGGTCTGGAGCTAGCCTGAGTATCTTCACTTAATTTTAGAACACAGCATTGACTTTAGATCCAGTATCAAGGATGGTCTTGTCTTCATCATTTTGAATGGATATCTCTACACAAGTAGTCAATTGTCTAAAAGGGTAAAGGACAGCCAAGACATTTTGTGCATAAGCCAACTCCTTATCCCATTTCTCTAGCATACATTATAGGCCAAGGAATTCTTTATAAACTGTCTGGAGGGAGAGCAATATATACACTCTGAAAGACGGCATCAGCTATCTCTGCAGCTTTTTCAGCGGTTTCCACCAAGACAAACAACATCTTGGCTTGTGTGAGGTAGGGTCTTGAAACAATTTCCTTGGTTTTAGCAAAGGGCTTGGCAGTAGAGGTAGCCTTTCCAGAAAACAGCATATAAGGTACAGAAATGGTCTCAGGTACAGCAAGAACAGAGTAGCCATAGGCATCAGGATCCTCAGTGTCAGACTCTTTCATGTCAGAGTTGTCCAAAAGTGTGGAAGAGAAGAAGGATTGGGGGCTAAGAATTGGATGCATAATAAGCAGAGGTAGAAGGAGGTAAAAGGGAAGACTACAAAGAGTTGTCAACTGATAGCATCTCTGCCTCTAGGTTGACCTATATTTTTCTGCCTGATCTCTAGGATCTGCTCCTTCAACATGGGAATTTGTATAGACTAAAGAGTGGTGGCCTATCCAACCACAATTATGATAGCCTTGTTGTTTAGGCTGGTTCTGGGTATTCATAGATAGGATTCAAGGAGTACATGAATTTGTGCCAGACATGGCAGCTTGGCTCTTGCAAACCACAGAGTTCAAATGGGTGAGATACATGTCTTGGAGGAAGTTTTTGATACTCTTTATAGATGTGAGCATAGCCTTATGTGCTTTGAAATGTAAATATAGGAGCTGGTTAACCTTGAAGGTCTGTGTGCAAGCAGTATAGGCTTCATGAGCAGTCAACTGTTTATTTATTATTAGTTGTTGACCTCCCACGTAAAACCTATCAGCAAACTCAGACAAGGTTTTCTTTAGGCTTAAAGACAATGTGAATGAATGCATCTTTCTTCACTTCCAAGCTATGGTCTCCTCCAAACTCCTCAATCAGTAATTGCTTCATCTACTCCCAAGTGGTAATGGAGGGAAGCTCAGGTACCACAGCCTCTTGACAGGTAGGGTGAAGGCAGGTAAAGATGTATTCTTTCTTGATCTTGTCAGAAGCTCTATACATAGCAGTTTCATATATGGTAAGGAAGGTGGAAACTATGTAAGTCTTTGGATCAAACACTTATTTATTTTAGGTAGGTTTAAAGTGAGCCTCAGGAGTTGGACCATCATTATTGAAAAGGAGAGAAAAAAGGGGGGGGTTCCGGAACCCTGGGCTGCCAGAATCGGGCAACAGCCATTATTGTCAGAAGGTCCTGGAAGGCTGGTGGACTATGCAATGACTTCTTGTAACTCCAGGATTTCTTGTTGGAGTGTGGCTACATGAGTGATAAGTACATCCACCTGAGGGACAGGTTGGGGTGTATCTTCTGAAGAGCTTGGATTTGTGTAGTGGAGCACAGTTCATGGATAGTGTCCCATAATTCTTGTTCTTGTCTCACTAGGTCTTTGAAAGGGTGATCACCAGCAGAAGATTTGGATTAGTTTGTCCACACAAGCTTTCAATCCTTGGATAATAGTAATTGTAGCAGCCTTTTCCTGTATCAATTCATCCTGCATTTCTTGCATACTTCTTGAGGCAACATTGGTTAAGCGCTGTATTTGTTTAGCAGTATGGTCACAGAATTCATTGAATTGTATAGCCAACTGCTTGAAGTCAGTGTAGTAGGTGTTGAGAGAAGAGTCAACCCTGGCCTGTCAAGGTTGTTGTAGCTGGTGGAACTCCTAAAGGCGCTCACAGACGTGTTCAGGGACAGAAGACATAGGTGCTCAATAGACTTAGTTAATTGAGCCTGAGAGGTAATTAAATCTCTCTGATTTTTGGATACTAAGGAGACCAGAGAGTATACCCACTGTTGTTAGATAGAGAACTGTTTCTAATGGTTAGAGAAAGCAGCACAAAGTGAGGGGATCTTGTGAATGTGGTGTCTCAGTATCATCTGATGATGGATTGAGGCAGGTTGGACAAATGGACAAGCCCAAGCAAGTAGCAGAGCTGGCTGCTGAAAGGAGATAATGTGAAATACAAGAGACAACCATCATCTTGTAATATTCTGTAGCTTTGGACTGGACTTGTAGACTAGGGATGGCTTCTTCACAGGCTAATACAAGGGCCACTGAAGTTATTTGGTCTAAGTTGGAGGTACCTAGCAGATAAGCAACAAGACAGGGGCCATTAGCCAAGTTCAAAACAGTAGGAGTGATAGGTGGGTTGATGATGTCTTCTTCCATTGAAGGGCTGGAAACTTCAGGAAAAGACAGTTCCTGAGTTAGCAGAGATAAGAGACCAGAGAAGGTAGTTTAAAAGGGAGTAACCAAGAGACTTACAGCCCCTGTAGTGAGCACCATTTTTTGTCCT
Organism: Entomophthora muscae; assembly: GCA_014839935.2. Lineage (NCBI taxonomy): Eukaryota > Fungi > Entomophthoromycota > Entomophthoromycetes > Entomophthorales > Entomophthoraceae > Entomophthora > Entomophthora muscae. The sequence goes on along the minus strand of QTSX02001451.1, from coordinate 100,217 downwards.
GTACTTGGGCGCGGCCAAGGGAAAAAACAGGAAATCCTAACGGTAGGATTAGGCTTTACTAAGACAGAGGTTAGTCTTCAGGGATTAATAAAGAATTTGTCTTAAGGACCTGAGAATAATAATCATCAGAAATATTCTCTAGACAAGACTAAGGAGATGGCTTCAAAGTACAAGAATAACCATAAAGCAAAAGTGTAAATAGAACTTATTGGTGGGATACACTATGTAGAAAAACGTCATCTAGAAAGCGCTATCTAGAAAATACTATCTAGAAAGACGCCATCTAGAAAATGTGTGCTAAAATGCCATCTAGAAAGATGCCATCTAGAAACCCTACATCAAATTTCTGGCTAAACTGCGCCAGATAACTTAAAATATTAATAAAAGCCCAAAAACATTTTAAAAACAATAACAGCATGTGTCTAGCCTTAAAATCATCCAAGGATTTTAAATCTACAATAAAAATTTGATGTCAGCTAGTACTAACTATAGTGTGCAAAGCTCCAAAGTCAATACACCCCAAAACTGTGATATTTTTGTATTGAAATTTGTTCCTATGTTTGCATCTATATACTAAAAATAAAATAAAAATTAAATATTTGGAAGTAAAGTATTCAATGTAAGAGTAAATTGATCAGGCTTCAGCTCCAAGAGCCTTGAAAATTTCTTTGAGATGGGTAAGGTGGCTTTCTCTGGGGTAATAGGTCAAAATCTCTTTAGTAACACTTGCAAACTTGACCTGCTGGTCTGCATGCTTAGATATAACAGCTTTGCTTCTGGTGGCCTGAGGGTAAAGCTGGTCCCCATGGATATACCAGATCTTCAGCTTGTTGATAATTAAAATGAATATTGGCTTCTTTACCTTAACCAGGCGGGAAAATTGGTTGTACCAACCTTCAAGTGATGAGGCCATCTTAGTTACGCTGTCCTTAACCTGATTATAGAAGTTCCAGTTAATGGAGTCACTACCCTTGTATATATAAAATTATTAATGAAAAATTTAAAAGTTGAAACCCAAATATTACAGATCCTTTTATGATAAAGAAATAAAACCAGTATATTAGAAGTGGTTTTTTAATGGCTGTGTTACAGGAAGATAGTACTATCAAAGTGGTGTTAATTTGAGCTGATTTATCATATGTGGTCATAAATTAATATCATACTTTATTCCCAGTTAATAAGGGAAAGGCTTGGGTTTATCAAATAAATGTATAATTATTATTTGATTCCAGATGCCATCTTTCTAGATGGTGTATTTTAGGGTATTTATTAAGTGTTTTTATACTAAAAAAATCTTATTTGGATAACACTCTTTTTATTTAAATTTGTGATAGCATTTTCTAGATGCCACATTAGGAACCAATATGTAAAAGTTAACTAATTAATAATTTTTATTATTATTTTTTAAAATTTTGCTGATATAAATCCAGACTCTATTGCAAAATCTTTTCTAGATGGTGTCTTTCTAGATGGTGTATTGTACCAACTTATTGTTATTGGATGAATCTAAATGGGTTGTATATGGTAAATGTTCATCACACAATGGTAGAAGGACAGGTAGATCACTGGACACTCTCATAAGTGGGTTGAGAATCACTCATGTCACCAGTCAGAAGGTAAATGAGTCATTTAGTCTAATTTAGAGTGAAACCTATTTTGAGTTAAGAAAGGGAACTGAAGAATTTTGCACTCAAAATGTGACTCTATCAAAGGTGAGATTGATAATGCATGGAAATTGGGATTCACTGCAAGGATATTTTCAGAGGTATATTATCAAATTTAGGCTCCAGGGGGTGCTCCATGAAGTGAAAAGGACCAAAGAGGGCACCTGGGGGACAATAAGTTGTAGGTGGTGGGGCAGGAAGTCCAAAATGATTAGGATTAGATTGTCAGATAACTAAGATAAAATATGGCACTATTTGGGAATACAAATATTGCATAACCTTTATTCAAAAATAGCAATACATTTTGGTGCAGGCTCCAAGGGTTTATATAGTACCATGCTGCCAGACTTTACATTTATTTAGGTGGAATCATCATAAAATTGGGAAATTGGGATTTGGGTGGGCAGGACACCTGGATTTTGGGACAGCAAAATGGCATTGGTGAAGAAAGAATGTTCATTGGCTGTATCATCTGAAAAGGTAGCACAACCCTTCTGTTCATGAGCAATATTCTTGAGGCAGTCCTTGGGGCCACAATTTTCTTCAGGTGAGGAGTCCTGATTAGCCACCAAGGTAGAACTCAAGTTCAATAGGTAAATGACAGGAATCTCTTTGTCTCCATTAGGCAATTTGCTGTGTTCTATGCTAGGTGCCATCATTGAAAACTTTATGCTGATGTCTTCATTCCCATTTGCATTTGAAGTTTGGGTCTGAAGGGTTTAAATATAAAATAACACATGCAGCTAACCCCTGGTTGTCAGGGCTGAAAGCCCACAGGCAGTTGTGATCAGGGTTCAAACCCTGCTCTAAGTCTTGGGGTTTGAAGGGGGAAAATGAAATACCTGTCAGTTTTAGTGACTGTTATTCAGTTAATTTCTTAGTGTTCTATATTGGTGATTCATTTAGAAAGATTGGCTGAGGGCTACCTTGGGCTAGTTACCACAGTGTAGATGCAGAAATCATTTGTTAAATTATCAATTTTAATTTTGGCTTTACTTGGCAAACTCCCATTGGTTGCATGATCCCAACCTGATTTCTTTCATATACAATCCACAACAACAGGCAGGCATCTGATTATTTAGGCAAAGTGGCCACCTTTTAGGTAGGCCAGAATTCAAACCATGACAGGTGTTTTTCTTCATTAAGCAAAGTGGGATGTCAATAATAAGAAAATTTATTAGATTCTCTTCTATATTCTGCTAGAAAACTAGACCTTGGCTTGAAGGCAGACTCTGGTTGGATGACACAAGGTTCTTTTTACCTGGTTGGATGTCTGAAAGAGTGTGGTTGGGAAATTAATGAAATCAACTTACTATTTTCACTCTCTGGCAGGTGGCTTTGGGGGTTAGGGTACATTGAGTCTATTCTGCCCTTGATTTCAGGGCATTTTGGAAAATTATTTTTTGGTTATTGTTATGTTTTGACAAGTTTCTCAGTTCCACCTGGCCCAGAAATTTGATAATTGACATGGGTGAATAGGGGGTTTAATCTCATAATTTTTGATTGGTTTAGTGGCCAATCAGTCATTTGATTAATTCTCCAGAATTGTCATTTTTGAATAGAAAAGTACACTATCTGGCCCATTCTAGGACCTGAAATATTTTCAGAAGAAATAAGCTTGACTGTATAATTTGGCCACTTTTAAAAGTGATTCCACAAGGCTCAACTAATAGTGTATCAAGCTTATGAGTAAAACCTTCAGAGCAATTTTGATAATATAGTACTAAGAAATCAATTTGAACTCAGGCAAGAGATAGCAAGACAAAATAAAAAATAGTTTTAAAGTTTTAGTTGTGTAAGCAGTGATGAAGGTGCTAGCCTGAATGTCAATAATACAATTAGTGAGATTTATGAAATCAAGTTAAGGATATGTAGAGGTATCTAACTTTACCAATGGGACCCACTTTTGAGGGTATGTGTCATGAATTTTCATATTAAAGCTATTTCAATTGAATCTTTGTCTGATAGTAAGAAGATGATTATAATCAAAGATATGTATTTTTCTGTTTGCCCTTTGTATTCCACTTTGCCTTAAATGGGTTGAAGCCAATTACATAAACCTTTTAATTTCTTTCTTCCCCTTGCCCATTGTGCTTAAACCCATGAAGTGTACTAGTGTGGCATAACCAATACAAAACTGAGGATCCAGCTAATGAAGCCTTTTGAAACTCAGCCTTTTTGGTAAACCACTCAATCAGTCACCATCCTGCTCCAGACCATCTGATTATTATATTTTGCATATATTGTAAGGGTATTTAAACTCAGCAATTATTTCAAATAAAGCTACACATATTTTATCAAATCTTGGATTTTGGCTGTTTATGGCTTTATTGCAAATCTCCTGTTTTTGCCTTGAGTTTGTTGCCAGAACTGTTCCAATCTGGAAGGCAAATACCTCTGTCTTTGAACTCACAAGACCATAAAAACTGGCATTTTCCCCTGTTATATCTTACTAGGATTAATATAACTAATATACAATCATATTTTCTTATAACTGTCAAGTATATACTTCCTGGAAGTATAATAAACAAGATAAAGGGGAAAATTAAGAAGAGAATGATACTTTATTTGATATGAATATTGGGGATTATATAGTATCACGAGAAGCCACATACTGTCCATGTACATCATGATAGTCATGGGGCTTATCTGAGTAGTGTTCTGCTTAAGTTATGGGGTCTGTCCAGGTAGTGTTCCTTTTAGGATTTGTAATGCATGATCCCTGTAATAGATGGCCAAATAATAAGAGTGCCACCAACTTAATAGTTAGTCAGGGAATCATTTGGTGAGTTGCTTGGGGAATTAGTTTCCTGAGAGGAAGTAATTGTAGATGTTGCAACATAACAATAAAAAAATTCATATCAGTTCAATGATTTTGAAATCAGAGCTTCACCACTCAATCTTTCAATTTTCAGAAATATTTAATTTGTATAATCAATTATCTGGGCCCTAAGATAATTCACAAACTGTACCACAAATCCCAGTCAGATATACTTGCTTAGCTTTAACCTCAAGTATTTGGTATATCAGACTTCCTACCAAATCCTCTTTTATGAATGATAACACAAAACAATCTGACAGGATCACAATCAAACAACATAGCAAAAGAAGATTGTCCTGTGACTTGATGTCTGATCATTCTACACACAAGGAGAGTGCCAGGCAGAAACACATCCCATCTAGAAGCATCTGACTCAGTTTTCTAAAATAGTGATGATGTGGCAACTTTAGGAAAGCTTCAAATAGTAGTTTAGAGAAGAATATTTTATTAAAATAATATATTAGGCTTTATAATCAAATAGATTGTGGCAAGAACACAAGTTTAATCAATGATTGAGAAATCAGAAGTGGGGCCAAGATCAGAAGTAGGCATGTTGAGTTGAGCTTTATTATTTGACATAACAAAGAACTCAGGCAAAAGACTTAAATACATAAGACTTGAAGTTCTGGCTTTTAGCCTGTTTGAACTGAGTACAAGTAATAGTTATCTTCCTAACAAATGAAAGATGAGCACTGAAGATTCAATGTCAAAATTAATGAGCAAAAATGAACTTATTTTATTGGAGGAAAGTGCATTCAATTTTATACCCCAAGGTTCAATTCTAGTAGCCTTAGTGGAAGATACCCCAAGTGGCAAGAGGCTGGTAAGGATCTCAAAGGTTCAGATATTGAATTCAACCCGTATTTGGGTAAAGAGAACTTTTCCAGGCAAAAACAAAAGTAAAGACTTTTGCACGAGTTGTTCTACAAACTATCATTTCTTAGGCTAATTTAAACCCCCAGTGGATTCAAATTCACAACAGATCCTGCCTCAAGATTGGAATCAGGTGGATGGTAGGTGCAGAGAAACTTGGAATGGACCCAAGCAAAAGGACAGCCAGAGGAATTCATCTTCACAGTGTAATTGAGACCCTGCTTGAAGATCACAGTAAGGGGGCCAACCCAGAGGCAGTTTAGCTTATGAGCACAGCCATCTATTTGATGTTGATAATAGAGGACTTGGTCTCCAATTTTGAACTCAGGAACAGGGGCATGTGATGCATTGAAAGGCAACAATTCCAAAGACTTAATCTTATAAGCTGAGGTATGGACAGTTGTCTGGATGCCTATGACCTTATTGGCTAACTCTCTTACTTATTTTTTGGGATCAAACACAGTGTCTAGCTCAACCAATGTATGTCCCAAGGTTGAGGGGGTAGCAGCTTCTCACCCATACAGCATTGAAAAGAGGGAGAACCCAGTAGTACAATGCTTACTCAGACAGTAAGCAAAAAGAGCAGCTAGCAAGTATAAATCACAACCAGAGGCATCTGAGTGTGTTAACTTGTGCATGATAGAGACCAGATTGGAATTAGCACGCTCTACAGTACCATATGTAGCTGTATTATAAGATGAGAAAAAGGATTGATGGGTACCCATGGCTTACTATCAAGGAAGTTACCAATCAAGCATTGAAAGTTTTCCTGTTATTGAAAAGGAGCACCTGAGGACAGCCATGGCAATAGAACACATCATGAAGTAAAAATATGGCTGTGATTTTTGCTGTAATTTCCTTGGTAGCCTTAGCCTCTACCCACTTACTGAAGTAGTCTACTGAAAGGAGGATAAAACAACATTTAGAACAAGAGCAAGGGAGGGGACCCACAGCATTCATGCTAACAATGTGAAAGGCATGTTTAGGTAACACTAACTTGAACTTGTGCTGATTCAAACAATGTACTGTAATTGAGATTCATGACAGAAGACCAGAACGTCAGGGACTAATACATGCATGTTTTCAAAGTAGTAGTGTTTAACCAGCTAGTCATAAGTCTTGGATATCTTACTATGCCCAGTGTCTAGATGAGCCTGTAATAACCAATACTTGCAAGCTTGGGTGGACATAAGTTGGATATAGAGACCCAAATTTCTTTAACAGATGATTGTCCTTAACTACAGTATCCATATATAACTTCTGTAAATCCAGGCAAGTATCTTCAGGTTCAGATTTCCACACTGTAGGGTGCATATGAGCTCATACAGTCAATTAGCTTCAGCAGAATGCAGAGCTAGGGTAGGCATTTGGGACAGACCATCAGCATTGTGGTGCTGCATCTCAGGATAATGAACCACAGTGAAATTGTAATACTGCATATGTAAAGCCTAGCAAGATAACTGTCTCTTGGGTTCCTTTAATTGCAAAGCCAATAAAAAGAGTAGTAATTGGTGACCATTGTGAAGTATGTACCAAAGATGCAGTGCTGGATTTTCTTAACTGCATATAAGACAGCTAAATAATACTTTTTGATAACACTATAGCTTTTTATAATGCTTGTTGAGGATACAAGAAGAGTAGGCAACAGGGTGATCCACCCCTTTATTGTCTAGTTGCACCAGGATGGCTCTCACAGCAATCCTGCTAGCATTAATTTACAAGATGAACTCCTTTTCATAATCAAGATACACTAGGATGAGAGCTTTCTTGGGCTTCTGTTTCAAGGCATCAAAATATGGTTGTTGACTCTCAGTCCACTTGATAGATACATCTCTAAGTAGATGGACTAATGGCTCACTGATCTCAGCAAGATTGTGGATGGACTGACAATAGTATCCTATCATCTCTAATAAGACATTTAATTTCAAAGGTTAGTAGGAGGCAAAATGTTGTTGATAGTGTTGCAACTGAACCAATAATAGTTCAGTATTTGATTGGAGAAGACAGCAGTCCTATAGAAAGGACAAGAATAGGAATAAATGTAGTTTATTGAGGAATATTGTAGTTAATATATCATATTGAGAAACCACAAGTCCACCTGGGGGTGGCATGATGGTGGGTTTGATATAAGGTTTGGGCTGTGGAATAACTTGAGTAGGAATCAGCACATCAAATTAGTAGTGCTCCTAATTAGGAGATAGTTCCCGTAATTCAACATTTCCATCCAGATTAATCCATGTCATTAGACAGGTCATGAGGTGTCTCTTTGAGTGCCACCTGTGTATTGTAAGATATGTTGGTGGGCAAGGATAGAATCTTGGTTGTGATAGAAAGCAGCTTTTGGGAAAGCTTAGAAGATAGGTTTAGAGAAAAAGAGTAATTTGATTAGACAATATTTCAGGCTTATATATTGTGCGCGCTGTGGCAGGAACCTAAGTTAGATCAAATATATTGGAGGTCATGTGTGAGTCAGGTTCAGATAGCTGGATATCTGGACAAGTCAAGGGATATTATGGTTTTTTTGCCATTTCAGGAATGTTGAACCAAGAATCAGATTGGCACTAAACCAGGCAATGACTGGATGCTACTTGTGCTAGCAACAGCCAGAATACAGGTACATCCAGCTCCTCAACAGTTGCATCAATAGCATTCACCTTATTGCTCATAAGTCAAATATTTGTTTGTGTAACTTTGGCGCTCCTGCTCCTAGGAGGTCACCAAGGTGTGTCCTGGGTCAAAGCCAGGGGCCAGGGGTGGAGTGCCCCAGGGATACTTATTCATGCTCCCTAATTATCATTGGCAACTGATAAATAGGGGAAAACATATTTTATAGCAATGCATGGGCTACCAAAGCAGCTCCACCATCTAGGGGTACATTTGCATGATAATTTTCAGTAAAACAATATCCCAGATCTCAAGGTTATTTGCATTGCTTTACTCATTCCTCAGCCAGGCGTTTTCCATGAGTGAACAGACTAAGGTTCTGCATCTTCTGGTCCTCTTGACCAACTTCATAATCATTATCACTAGGGGAGTTCCATGTCACAAGGAAAGAGAATAGGGGTCAAGATAGTCTTTATTAGCAGAAGAAAAATCCCCTTAGAAACCTTCTTATTTATCACTGGTTTGGAGTCATTTTGAACAGCTACTCCTTCAATAAGGACTTCTGAACACTTTAGAAGAAATCTGGGTACTACAAACCAACCAGACATGTAGTCATTAAGATTCAGATCCAGCACCCAACCAAGCTCCTGCTTACAACCAAAAAGATTTCTGAAAGACCTCCTAAAAGACCCTGTAACTTTCCAGCTAGCCTCCTTCTTATAGTGTTCTTTTCCCAAAGGTTCTGCCTTCAAAATGGCTTTCTTCAAAATCATAAACCATAGACACTCACCTTTTCCTATAATCAATTAAGCTTACACACTTACTCTCTCAAAAGCTTAAAGTATTGATTTGCTGTTTGCTTGCTTATACTTTAAGATTTTGGCTTCCAACTAATCATATTTATCAATAAACATGCCTGAACTCAACCAATGATTGTAGAGTGCAAAACTAGACCATTTCAAGTTCCACTGCAATCTAACTAGGAAATCTATTTCCACCACTCAAACTGCTCAAAGCATCAACTCTTTGTTCACCAAAGCGTTAACTGGTTCACTGTTCCAGCATCAGTATTTCCTTCATTCAATCTTAGCTAATTTAAATAGTAGAATAATGTTTACATTATTCTTTTTAATCCTCTTCAACATTTTTCCCATATATTTACTAATATAGTAAAGTTCAAGGAAAATGTCACACCAAAAAAGCTTTGTATCCAGCTCTCATAGCAACAAACCTTTATCTACCCTAGGAACTTAACACATAAAACTCTTACCCACAATTTCATCATCATTCTTTTCTTGATTTTACTACTAAATCAAAGCAAAACATTTCACTTATTTCTATCTTGGAAAAATAATTCAGCAAAACCTTGGCTCATTTCTCTGGACCACTAGTCCTTCTGTTTCTTCTGCTAGTTCTTCTCTGATAGCCTTCTCCTACTTTTTCTGCTCCTTGTGCTCTAGTAGCTCTCTCTGTCTTCTTCTTCTCCTTCTCTATCTACAACTATCACTTCTCTATTCTAGCCACAACTGCATCTACAACTGTATCTTCTCTGGAAGCCTTTTCATACTTTTTCTGCTAGTCCTTTTCTATTATCTTCCCTTCCTTCTGCTAGCCCTTCTCTGGGTGAACCACCTAAGTTTTGTCCTTCTCTATGAACCATCAAGGTTATGTTCTTTTCTGTGAACTATCAAGGTTATGTCTTTCTCTATGAAATACCAAGGTTCTGCCCCTTTTCTTAGTCTACATACTACCACCTCAGACTCAGTCAATAAGTCTACAAGGCTACTGGTGTTTGACTGGGCCCTTGCAAGTGTTCTCCACTTAGGCCATTCAAGCAAACCAATTATCATGTCTGTGCAATTGTCTTTACTTACTCAGAGGTTAAGTCTGAGCTTTCAGGCGCAAAGTAACCAACTTTACTTCCCAGAGACCTGATCATATCAAGTTCTACAGCTGCTTCCCTGAGCAGCTATCCTGATACTTCCTCTGAGCATATCTATGCCCCAACAGTAACTTCAGAATCTCCCCAAAGCCTCCAGGAAACACAGACAAGGACACCCTACCAGTCTGTTAGGTAAGGTGCTTTCTTAAAGACCTCCTGGAAGTGCACAATGGCACATAGTGCTATCTTAGCTCCTCCCTTCCCTGGCAGCCCACATTACTTACCAGGGTCACATAATCATCCAGCCCTGGTAGCCAAGTTACCTACTAGGCTAATACCCTCCTCACCCCTAGTAGCCAAATTCCCTACTGGGTGGGGGCACCTAACTAGCCCTCACCAGCCAATGTTATCTGCTGGGCTATCACATTTCTTACCCATAGCAACCAATCTTTCTTGCTGGGCTGGTTCACAGTTTGCCTCTAGTAGTCTTTTGTTACCTATTAGGCAGGCCTTACCTCTCCTAGTAGCTAATGTTACCTACTAGGTCTCTACCTGTCTCAAAACCACTACACACTGCCAACTTTCAGCATAAATTCTTTATTATGGCCAAATTAGCCCTTGCCTGCACAACAGCTTCAATGTGGATTGTCACAAGCACACAGGACAGTTTTAAATTGCAGAGAACAGAGTTCATAGCTTGCTGGAAAATAGCAGGTGCTTTATACAATCCTTGGGTCATGTGAGTGGGTTTGAAAAGCCTTTTCAAAGATTATTAAAGAGGCTTTTTCTCTATCTGTAGGAGAAAGGTCTACTTGCCAGTACCCTGAAGCAAGGTCCATATCAGAGAAAAACTTAGAGCCCCATAGTTGATGTAGAGCATATCAATATGAGGCAGAGGGTAAGAGTCCTTCTTGGTTAGAGAGTTGAGGCATTTTAATCTATCACAATATGATGTTCACCATCCTTACTTCACCAGGATCAAAAGCAGAAAAGTCCAAGGGCTCTGAGTAGGGGTTATTAATCCAGCATCTAAAAGTTTTTTTTAGCTTTTTAGAGACCTGAGCGTCCTCTACTATGCTACAGCAATAGGGGTTTGCCCTAGATAGAGAAGTGTCACCTGTATCAATTTGATGTATGACTCCTTTGGCCAATCCATAGTTGTTGGGTCCTTGTGCAAAGATTTCTAAAAAAATGATCCAGAAGCTTTGGCACCTCAAATTTTTGGATTGCAGTCAGTTGAGCGGAATCTTGGGCAGAAAAGAGAGACAAGACTTGTGGCATATCTTCTGGCAAGGCAAGATCATCAAAAGTTCCAAAGGGGTGGAGAGAATAAACAAATGATGCACCCAAAAGTTGACTGTGTCAAGTATCTGTCTTTTAGTAACTTTCATTGGGGTAGCAGTCAAGTTAGCTAATAGCAGTTGGACAGGCTCCTTGTGAATGTCATCCAAAATCCCACAACATAAATGGGGTTAATTTCTTCCCAAAGATTCAGGAATGTACAATTATGTGAATGTCTTGGTAGGCAACTAATATGAGACCTGAGAATCTACTATCACCTGCAACCTAGGAAGATAGAGAAAGCATGAGGAGCCAGCAGGGGGACTCCTTCTACTGAAGGACAAGATTAAGGTAAGGACTTGAGGTTAGAAGAGTGCATTCTAAACTTCAAAAAGAAGATCCCTGTAAGATATTCCAGAACACAAGTCTTCAACTGCTTTCCTAGGAGGCAAACAGGCTCTTTAAATATAAGTGATATAGTATAATTCAAGAGAGACAAAAATTCTTTCTTGGGGTTAATAATGCCATTATACTCTTGGAAGACTGGGTATCTATTAGGAAGTCATAGCTTTCATTCTCTAAGGCCACCACAGTGGAGGATAAAAGCAACTTCCTAAAGCAAAGGAGGAGAGCTAAGTATGCTCTAATAGTGCAGGTGGTTGAAAATCCAGCTGTACCATAAGACTAGTTGTAGTTGAGATCTGGGGCAAGCTTGAGCTTCTTCATGAGTTTGGATGAGACCACATTAACAGGGGAACCATGTGTCTAGTATGGGCTTACTCTTCACTTTCTGAACAGCTATTTCTACTTGAGCAGTATCCCTTCCAAACAGGTGAAGGATAGCTAGAACTTCTTTAAAGACAGCAAGCTCTTTCTCTCACTTCTCCAAAGTATAGCAGAGGACTCATAATCTTCTTTATAGATAACTTGTAAAAGTAGAGAGACCTGCACATTCTGGAATGTAGCTTCAGCAAGCTTATCAGCTTCAGAAAAAGACTCAATCTACACTGGAGCTTGATTGGCTTGTGGAAAGGTAGGATCAAGCAACCATTTCTTGAGCAGCAGAGGAGTCAGGTACTATCTTGGTGATAGTTTTTTTCTGTGAGCACAGCTTGTAAGGTACAGAGATAGTCTCACAAACAGCCAGTACTGTGTACCCATGGCCATCAAATTTGTTGTCTTTGGATTTATCAGAATCAGAGTCACTAGGCAGGTCATGAAAGAGATTTAGTATGAAAGGCATAGCAGGAGAGGACAAAGATCCAGGAGCAGTAGAGGGTGCAGTGGGAGCAGCAATAAAAAAGACTGAGAAGGGTAGTCAATAGAGAGCATCACTGCCTCAAAGTTGACTGGGCTTTTTCCAATTGGCTTCTTTAATTCACACCCTCCAACTTTGGGTTGGTAAAAACTTGAGAGTGATGACCTACAATCCCACAATTATGGCATTCTTGATGTTTAGGCTGTCTATTACTGTCAAGAGTCATAATGTGGGAAAGGCGGTTATCTTGATCAGTTGAGTTAGAACAAGCCATCCTAACTACAGTGTTGCATGTGTCAGATGCATGTATTGTAGGAGGGTCTTAATTTCCTTCATCAAAGACAGCATTGGCTTATTAGCCTTAAAGTGCAAACATAGGTGTGCATAGTCCACATGTTTGGTGGTTTGCAGGCCGGGCTAATGTTGGCTGAGTAAAAGTTTGATTGATTGTTGAAGGTAGAGGCCTAGTAGGGAATGATGGCTACTAGGGAAGGTAAGGCCTAGCTAGTAGGTGTAAAGACTACTAGAGGCAGATGTTGTCTCCACCCAGAAGAAGATATTGGCTGCTGTGGGCTAGAGGTCTTCACCCAGCAGGGAACTGAAAAAAGGGAACTTGTCTGTTTGGGGTGGGGAGTGATCCAGCCTGATGGGTAGTGTTTGCTGCTCAGGCTGGAGAATGTTTAGACTCTGGCAGGTAACGTGGGCTGCCAGGGTAGAAGTATGTGCCAGCATGGTAGGGAACACCTACCAGGGCTGTAAGTTTTGGACCCCTGGCGGGTAGCGCGGGCTGCCAGGGAGGGGAAGAGCTTTGAGGGCTCTATGCACCCTGATACACTTACAGAAGGTCTGTGAGCAAGCATCCTACCTAGCAGACTGGTAGAATGTCCTTGTTTATGCCCCTATGGGAGCTTTGGGGGGAACCCAAAGTGAGCAATGAAGGGCATAGATTTGCTTGGAGGTGTCATCAAGGCGGTTTGCTTGGGAAAGCAGCTGCAGAACTTGGTGTGATCAGGCCTTTGGGAAGTAAATCTGATTAATTTGTGACTGAAAGCCCAGATTTAATCACCTGGGTGAGTAAAAACAACACATAGACATTGATCTATGGTTGAATGGCCTAAGTGGATTGCCACTTGCAAGAGCCCAGTCAAATTCCAGTTCAATGTAGACTCATGCCTGGGTCTAAAGGTTCTGGTAACAGGGACTAAGATAAAGAACCAAGGTGGTTCATGGAATCAGCAGAGAAGGCTAGTGAGAGGGACTGTTTGATCACAGTGAAGGCTAGTTGACGGACTGTTGGTTCATATTGAATTGTGGGAACCAAAATGGTTCATGGTGCAGGTGAAACCAAGATGGTTTCTAGTGAGGATAAGTTGAAGGGCTCAGAGATCATGATGCAGGAGTAGCTGGTCATGATAAAGGAGTATCCAGAGGACTGATAAGCTGTTGAAAGACTGGAATGAGCTGTTTGTTGTCTAAGATGGACTGATTGCTGGTTAAGCTGAAGAGCTGGAATATGAAAAAAAAGAGCTGTCTGAAGAATCAGAAGATGATGATGAAGAACTAGTGGTCCAGAGAAATGAGCCAATATTTTGCCAAATTAATTTGCCAAGGTGGGAAGATGTGAAATGTTTTGCCTTGGTTTAGTAGTAAAATCAAGAAGGAATGTGTATAGAAGTGTGGGTAAAATATTTATTTATTAAGTTCCTAGGATAGACAAAGGTATGTTGTTATGAGAGCGGGATACAAAGTTGTTTTAGTGGGACATTTTCCTTGGATTTTACAAGATTTGTAAATATATGGGGAAAAAGTTGAAGAGGTCCAGAAAGAACAATTTAAATAGTATTCTACTATTTAAATTGGTTCAGGTTGAATGCAGGAAAGACTGGTGCCAGAATAATGGACCAGTTAACGCTTTGGTGCGCAAAGAGTTGTCAATTTGTGCAGTTTGAGCGATGGAAATTGATTTCTTAGTTGGATCCCGGTGAAACTTTAGAAATGGTCTATTTCTGCGCTCTGCATTCATTGGTTGAGTTCTGGAAGGTTTCCTGATGAAAATGATTGGTTGGAAGCCAAAAGCTTAAAATATAAGCAAGGAAATAGTGAATCAATACTTTAAGCTTTTGAGAAAGTAAGTATGTAAGCTTAAGTTATTATGGGAAAAAGTGGGCAGGTAATGGTTTAAGCTTCTGAGGAAAGCCATTTTTGAAGGCGGAACCGTTGGGAAAAGAACACTATAAGAAGGTAGCTAGCTGGAAAGTTACAGGGTCTTTCCAGGTCTTTTTCAAGTCTTTCCCAGGCCTTTTGAGTTTCTGCCAAGAGGTTTATGAAAGCCTTTTGATTGCCAGCAGAAGCCTGGTTGGACTGATACAAGTGGAATACCAAGGCCACTAAAGATATACAGAGATCTGAAGCCCAAGATAACAGAGCAGGAGCCCAAGAATAATGAGCTGGATCCTAAGTGCAGCGCAGGAGTCTGATTCTAAGGCGCATGAGTCCAAGTTTAAAGAGTAGAAGTCCAAGACTAAGGTGCAGGAGTCCAAGACCAAGTACAAGGAGTCCAAGATATTGTTGGAGGACTCCAAGTATTGGCAAATCTATATTGTTTCCTTGACCCCCCAGGCCATATACCAGAAGGTTTCTAAGGGGATCTTCCTTCTGAGAGTGAATAAAAGCCCATTTTGACCCCTATACATATTTCTGAGATACATTTTCCCTTACTAGAGAATGACAACCCCTTCCAGCTGGTCCCTAGCTATGACCCAGGACACACTTTGGGGACTGGTGGACAGGAACCCCACAATAGAAGTTGATTGACTTTAAGGGCATTAGCACAGGCAGTGTAGGCTTCCTTTACAGTGAGCCAATAGCTAGTGATTTGATGTTGGCCCTTCATGTTAAAACAATTGGCAAGCTTAGCAAAAGTTTTCTTGGGCTTGAAAAAAATGTGCAAAAAGGTGTCTTTCTTGATTTTCAAGCTCAAGTTCTTTACAAACTCCTTGATCAACATCTCTTTCATTTGGGCCCAAGTGGTGATGTTAACTAGTTCAGAAACCACCACTTCTTGGCACATATAATAGAGACATGTCAAGATGTGTTCCTCCTTAAGCTTGTCAGGTGCTCAACTCATGGCTGTCTCATAGATAGTGAGAAAGGTAGCAATGGTTGAGGTTTTTGGGTCAAACAGCTGTTTAAAGGATGGCTTATAATTAGGATTGACACCAGTGTTAGCAGACTCACTGGAACTGTCTTGAGAGTTAGAGTTGAGAACATGGATCTTGAAGATGAACTCAGTTTTGCTCTCAGCTGGAGGCTGAAGAGCCCATAGTTGATGTAAAATTTCTTTTAAGGTAGTGAGAGAGGTTGTCTGTTGGATCCTGATATCTCTAGAGATGGTAGCCACTCAAGGGTGTCATCTATTCATAATTGCTTTACAGCTGCAGTGACGCAAACTCTAAAAATATGGGAGGACAACTCTTGCACCTGTACAATGAGGGGAAAGAAACACTCATCCATGCTCTTGGTGAGTTTGCTGATCTCTTGTAGATCCAAGTCAAAGGCCTTGTAATTGTGGATGATCTTGTCAATGTCCTGATTCAAATGAGCAATAAGTGTCACATACTTAATTTGAGGTTCCCCTTCTCTCCCAGTCCAACAGCCTTCTTCCTTGACACGAGGAGAAGCATCACCAGAGGATGCCATGGCAGCCTGTAGAGCTTAAACTTTGGATCAGAGTCCAGCCATTTGCCCAATCAATACAGTAACCTGTAGATTAGGTGTAGGCAAAAGGAGAACTGGGGCAGCCTACTGTCTAGTTGTAGCCTTGAGTTTGCAAATTTCTTCCCAGATCTCCTAAAGTTCAGAGTTAGGATCATTAGCAGGAGGAGTAGATGACTTACAGTTTTCAGACTTGAAATGTTACTCAATGTAGTCTCTAAGGTTCTGGAATTTGGACAACTATTCTGCTTGGGAAGTCTAAGTAGATTTATGTGCTGAAGAGGTGGAAGAAAATTTAAAGGCTTCCAATAATCCCATCTGACCATTCAAGTGGTCACAGAATTAGTTAAGCTGTTGGATGAAATTATCTAAACCAGTTCCTTGTTAAGAAAGTCTAGCTTTAATGTATTCTTGCCAAGCAGCCTGACCAACTTTGTATACTTGAAGACATTTGCAAACATATTTGTAAAGAGAGGTACAAAGAGTGTCTACTGTTGATTGTAGATGCTGCTGGACCAGAAGTGAATCACGCTGATTATCTAACAATAATGAGAGAAAGTTATAGGCCCATTGTTGAAAGGCCAAAAATTGATTGTAGTTGTTGTGAGAGGCATCCAGCATGCCATATAACGGGAAAAACTGTGAACCTAAAAGCAATTGGTGGGGAAAAGTGCAGGCTGGACAAAATGTTGAAGGAGGTTCCCTGTAGCTATGAGAGATGAGGTATATATATCTAGCTGTCCCTTGTTTAACCATCATAAAGCAATATTCAGGACCAATAAACACAGGTTTGAGTTTGTGGCTGATAGTACTGGCAGTGCAGTCACCTTGAACCAGAACAAGTGCAGTTTTACATAATTGATCAAAGGTATGTGTGATAGTAATAGGTATAATGGGAGACTGGGGGAAAAGTACTACAACAGACGAGATAGCAGAAGGGTCTGAGATGTCTTCTTCCAGATGAGGACTAAAGATGGTAGTTGCAAAGTACTGCCAGCAGAAGGAGAGTGGGCAGGACCAATGATTGCAGTGTCAAAAGGAGTGAAGGTAGAGCTTGTGGTCTTTGTAGTGAGCACCATTTTGTTGAGTTACACTTTATTATTTTTTATAATAAAAACTCAAGTGAAAGGTTTAAATACATAAGACTTGATGTTCTGCTTTAAGCTTGTTTGATCTGAGTATGAGTAATAGATATCTTCCCAGTGAATGAAAGATGAGCGCTGAAGACTCAATGTCAAAATTAATAAGCAAAAATAAAAATATTTTATTAAGGAAAAGTGCATTCAATTTTATACCCAAAGGTTTAATCCTAGTAGCCTTAGTGGAGATACTCCAAGTGACAAGAGGCTGGTAATGATCAAGAAGGTTCAGATATTGAGATCAACCCATATTTGAGTAAAGAGAACTCCACAGGTCAAAAGCAAAAGAAGAGGCGTTTCAGGGATCAATCTGTGAACTATTATTCACTAGGCCAATCAAAACCCCTAGGAAATTTGAATTAACAACAGAGATTAAGACTTCTATTATCAGCATTGGTTGGGTGGCCACGCTCATAAACAAGACTATCTCTGGATTGGTCTCCTCACCATGATCTTCAGGCAGGGTGCCAAGTACACTGTAAAGATGAATTTCTCTGGCCATCCCTTTGTCTGTGTTTATGCTAAGTTCCTTGCACCTACCTTCCCCCTGAGTCTAATATTGAGGAAGTATCTGTTGTGAATTCAAATTACCTAGGAGGTTTGATTGGCCTAGTGAATGGTAGTTCACAGATTGATCTATGCAAAAGCATTTGCTTTTGCTTTTTTCCTTGAAGAGATCTCTTTACCCAAATATGGGTTGACATCAATATCTGAACCTTTCAGATCATTACCAGCCTCTCACCACTTGGAGTACCTTTACTAAGGCTACTAGGATTGAAACTTTGGTTATAACTTTGAATGTGGCTTTTTTAATAAAAGAAGATCATTTTTGCTCATTAATTTTGACATTGAATCTTCAGCTCTCATCTTTCATTCACTGGGAAGATATCTATTACTCATAGATCTGTCAGGGATCTAATCTTGGGCGGCTGGCAGCCGTGATTATAGTGTCAATCACCCCTGTGAGGGTGATGTACATAATCCCAAACAGTTGCCATTGTGGTCAGCTGGGAGATTGTGTGTGGAGGCAGGCATTGGCTTAGGGGTCACAGGCAGTTCCATATTGAAGTTGTAGGCGGGCAGGTAGTTGAACTTGCCTCTAACCAACTTGGACGTTGATAGGATCCAGGGGCCTTGATGATTATATCTAACTGCGGATTGTATGTGGGCCAAAGAATCTAGCTCAAGAATATTTTTTGGGGTGTAATCCTTATATTTGAGTCTCAGAGGATATTCTGTAAAATGGACAGGACCAAAGAGAACACCTGGAGGACAGGAAACTGATGGCAGAGGGACAAGAGGACCAGGAGATATTGTGCTAATTTGATAGATGGCAAAAATAAAATAAGGCAGTAGCTGTGTAAGCCAAAATACCATAACCTTTATTTAAAAATGGTGATAATTTTGAAGCGCAGGGTCCTTGGGTCTGTATAGCACCCCACCTCCAAACTTAACATTTTTCATGAGGGTTTCTTCAGGGCATCAGAAGTTATGGGTCCAGGAAATCTGGGTGCTTAGAATCAGAGGCAGCCAAATGGCACACAGGCCAGGGGTTCTTTAATTGATCAAGGATCTCAAGTTGGTGACTTGATTTTCTGGCTCTATGATTGCGGTCATGGGGTCAGGCCATAGGCCCATGCCTCCTCCTAAGGTTGGCTCTTGATTAGCCACTGGTGTAGCCTTCAAACTCATGAAGCTAATGGTTGGTGTTTCATTGCCTCCAATAGGCACCTTGATTAAACCCTTATTTGGCAGGGTAATTGCCCAGGTTTGGCTGGCCTCATTGTTCTGAAATCTCTTTTAACCTCAGCTTGCGGGGGCTAGGCCCCAGAAAAATTCAGGCAGGTGGCCCTTGGCCCCCAGGGCTTGCAGTCTGTGGTGGATCAGGGTTAGGGTTTGAATCCCGCTCTAAGGCCCGGGTTTCAAGGGGTAAATAATTATCATTCCTGACACTATCCCCTTTTTTTCCCTGAAGCACCTTCTTCAGGTTTTTCTAGTCCAGGTAGAGTTGGACGGCTTCTTGGGCATTAGCTAGGTTACTCAGGGGTTCCCAGGTACTTTTCTCTAGTGGGTATCCTTTCTATTTGACGTAGTACTGGGTTTTTTGGTAATGAGTTCTGTTGTTGTGTATGTATCCAACTTCATATTGCTTGAAGCAGCCTGTTTGGATTAGCAAGGGGGCTGTTGTCAGGGCCCAGTAGGTCTTGACAGGTTTCTATAGGAAACAACTTACACAGATTTAATATAAACTTTTCAAAATCAACTAAATTCAACTTAATTTTCTTGGGCTAAACTTAGAATGATCACAAGGGGATCATTGTGAGCAATATCTTTATATACCATTCCATTAGATTCTTTAGAATCTTTCTAAATCTTCTAGACAGTCTTAGGGACTCTGCTGGTGGCATCAGGCTGGGGTTTTGGGGCATCTTCTGAACAGCATGACTCATGTTTCTTTGAAAAATTGCACACATAGGGCTTTACTCCCGTATTTTGTCAAAAAAACCACAGATCGACTCTCCTGGTGTTTGGCTTCAAAATGCGTGTTTGGACGTCCAAATCCGTCCAGTGGTCGCTGAGTTATGCTCGAATTAAGATTCACATCAATTCTTGTGCCTTGGTTGCATATTTTCATCATTTTGCATTGGTTAGGGAGTTCAGCTGGCGGCCAAACTTTAAGAAGCCATAACTCATTGTCTAGAGCAGCTAGGAGAGTCATCAAACTAGCATTAAGATTGTGGAGAACAGTAGAATTTTCCCAAAGAATTTCTGTAACACAAGATGTGTCAGGGCGTTTCCTGACAGCTGACTTGAGTTGTTGGTGTGGAAGCAACTTCCCATCTTTTTTGAACAGCAGGGAGCGGTGAAACACATTATGAATCTTCCAGGCAGGGGGTAGGTCCAGTTTGAAGGCAACTTCTCCAACTAGCTTGGTGATCTTGTGGGGGTCACTTCTTTTGTGAGCTGTTGTAAATTGCGCCATTAATGCCATTTTGATATGGCCTTCAAATATTGATATGTGCGAAGATTTAGTCAGTTTCACTTTCAATTTTGGAAATTCCTTACCTTCTGCAAATGGGTCTGGTTTAATATCCACCTATTCCAGATTATTGTACCTGCCCATGAATGATCCTGGTATGACCTCATCCCAACGTGACCCCCTCTGCCACTCTGTCTACCTAATGAGTGATCATTGGCCCTTGTCTACTATTTAAGTAGAATCATTTCTCCTAATAAAGACAAGTTTATCCACATTTGTGTTGGCTTTAATATTCTTCAAGATTTTTCCTTTCCTTTTTGCCAAAAAAATTTCACATCTTGTATTTCAGGAAATTAAGGTACATGCCCTTAATTTTTTCCTGAAGGCTAACTAAAGGTTAGCTTCAAACCTCAAATCTTTTGTTATAAAGATTTCCTGCCGTTTCCTCCTGGATGTTGTCCCCAGGGGCCAAACACGGCATGAGCTAATTTCCTACAAGGCACATGTAGGGGTACATTCTTGGAGTTCAGGTATACTTCATTTCCAACTTGCAAGAGTTGACCTGGAGTTTTTTTGCGGTCAGCAAAGGCTTTGTATGTTTGTACTGCACAGTCCAGGTTGGTTAAGCATGTTTTTTGTGTGTTGAAGATCTGTTCAATCCAGAAGCGTCCAGTATTGTTAGTTTCCTTCTTGCCAATCTTGGGGTCCCATGTGGAATCAAACCCATAGTTGGCTTTGAAAGGAGACATTCCAGTAGATGCATGGTCTTTGCTGTTGTATGCATACTGTTCCATGGGTAGCATCTCAGCCCAGTTATCTTGGTCAGTGTTGGCGTAGTGTCAAGGGTCTGGATGTACAAGCATTCCGGCTATCACTAACCTACTTAACATCCAGTCATTGCCCAATTTGGTGCCCTTTCAATATGCCGTTTGACATACCAAGAATGGTAACCAAGCAATATCACATGACAATCCAAGTATTCAGTGGCTTGAACCCACCCTGCACATGACCAACCCCTAAGTTTGATCCAACTAAATCTCTGCCACAGCCAAATCTATATAAGTCTAAAATATGATCAAATAAAAGATACTTCTCTTCTTTCCTAATTCTATATTTGAAGCTTCCCCAAAAGGCACTCCTTATCACTGGTAGAAGCTACGGGTTTTTGACCATGCCCATGAAAGAGAAAATGACTGACCAAAACCCGCCCACCTTTGCTCACGTACTCAACCAGGCCACATCCCAGGAGACCTGGAAAACATACTTCTGTGCCCACAACATTGACAAAGATATACCTAGTGGATGCATCATATTCAAAGGTCTGGTCATGCTCAAAGCATGCACCAAGATAATTCAATACAGCCACTCTCTTCAACCACAAATAAACACACAACCACCTACCACAGGTGAAATTACTAACACCAAATATATTGTTATCAACAAGTTCTTTGGCAAAAACAAGGAAAACATCATCAACTGGCTAGACCACTCAGCTGCTAAACTCTGCGCCAGCCGCATCTCCCATGAAAAATGGGTCCAGGAAGCCAGCAAGCGCCTGTACAAGGCCACAGCTAACTGGTTTGTCACCTGGGTTGGCTCACAAACTGACGACCAGCTTGACAACCGGAAAGAGGTTAAAGTGGACATCACACACAATTTCTGCGTCACCAAATCCCTCCAAGACATTGCAATACAGCTCTGCAATCTTCCTCAGAAGACCACTATCACAGCTTACGCCAATGAATTCAAGGAAATACACTGCAAAATCCAGAACCCAGTGCAAGCTGACAACGTGCATACCAGAGCCTCATTCATCAACAGAATGAAGTCCTCTGTTGCTGCCCTCATCTGTCCAGAGGCTAATACCTCCATGTCCACGCTCATTGCAGAAGCCAAGCGTGCAAAAAAATGCGCAAACATATAATATGCTGCACGCAATGGCAATTGCTCCTCAAACAGCAATGGCAGAGAAAACTCCAATGTCAACAAACACCAAAACACCAATCATAGCAACAGCAACTCCAATTGCAACAATGGCAATTGCAGCCAAAGCACAAACTGCTCCTGTCCCAAGAAGGAGGACACTGCCAAAGTAACCAATGCTGAAACAGCAACCTGCTATGAGTCTGGCCCCACATTCTCTGAACTTGAAGGTCTCAAACAGAGGAACAGGAAAAAGAGGAGGGGGAGCAGGCCTAAGTGCCCCTGTCTTCCTCCAAACCAACAAGAAACTGTACCAAGGCACAAACTTTGCTGCTTGCATCTCACATGTCCCACAATTCTCCATTTTTATGAACTTAAAAATTAAAGATTGCTCACAACTCCTTGTCTATTCATGCACTTACAAATCACATACACATAAAATTTTATTTGACTCTGGTGCACAACACACTATGGTTAGCAAACCATTTGTAACCAAATACAAAATACCAGTTGTCAAATCCAACTTCAAATATGCCAGAATGGCAGACAAATCAAAGGTTCTACTCAAAGGTGAAACTACTCCCTTCAGAATTGACCTCCAAAGCATAAAAAATTCCATCAAAATACTTTTTGTAAACAACATAAACTATGACATTGTAGCAGGCATGGACTGGTTCACCCGAGTGAACCCCAGTGTATGTTGGAAAACAAAAACCATGACCATCAAACACAACAGAGTCAATTTTAATATCCTCAAAGAACCCAACAACCTCATTCTAAGAGACACAGTATTTGTCCAGGTCATAAACCGAGACAACTCAGAACGTCTAACTAGAGATAGTACCCTTCACATAATGAGGTACATCAAATTCAATAGTATAAAAACAACAAAAATCCAATGCCCGGAACTTGCGGTACTCCCAAATAAATACACTCATGTGTTCAAGGAAGAACTCACAGAGTTACCACCCAAACGAGAAGTCAAACATGGTATCAACCTATGTAAAGCCATGCCTAAATCTGCACCCCTCTACAGAATCTCTCTCATGGAGACCCAAACCCTCAAAACACACATTGAGGACAATCTAGCAAAAGGATTCATTCACCCGTCTGAATCCCTGTGGGGGGCAGCAGTGTTCTTTGTAAAGAAAAAGAAAGGCACTCTGCGTCTAGTAACTGACTACAGAGCACTAAATGCAAGCACAGTAAAAAATAAATATCCCCTACCACTCATAGAAGATCTGTTTGCAAGACTCTCAGGAGTCAAAATTTTCTCCAAAATTGACCTCACCTCAGGTTACAACCAGGTTGAAGTAAAGGAAAAGGACATACCAAAAACTGTGTTTGGTACACAATTTGGATCCTTTGAGTGTAGGGTAATGAACTTTGGGATGACCAACACTCCTGCAACGTTTATCACCATGATGAACCAAGCGCTAAATGGCCTCTCAAATACATTATGCTACCTTGACAATATCATCATATTCTCAAAAAACAAAAGAGGAAAACCTCACACATGTCCACAAGACACTTGATTGACTTGCAAAGCACAAACTCTATGCAAAACCAAGTAAGTGCCAATTTATGGAAAAGAAACTTGTGACGGTCCACATGTTTGGTGGTTTGCAGGCGGGGCTAATGTTGGCCAAGCAAAAAGTTTGGTTGTTTGTTGCAGGTAGAGGCCTAGTAGGTAACATAGGACTACTAGGGTAAGTAAGGCCTGGCTGGTAGGTAACAAAGGACTACCAGAGGCAGATGTTGCCTCCACCCAGCAAAATATATTAGATGCTTTGGGCTATAGTTCTTCACCTAGCAGGGAACTGTGGCTGAGGAAGGGTGAAGACTGAGATAGCAAGCAGGGAACTTTGTCTGTCTGGGAGGAGTAAGTTTTGGACCCCTGGCGGGTAACGTGGGCTGCCAGGGAGGAGAATAGCTCTGAGGGCTCTACATACCCTGATTTGCTTACAGGAGGTCTGTGAGCAAGCATCCTACCTAGCAGACTGGTAGGATGTCCTTGTTTATGCCCCTATGGGAGCTTTGGGCGGGGGAACCCAAAGTGAGCAATGAAGGGCATAGATTTGCTTGGTGTCATCAAGGCGGTTTGCTTGGGAAAGCAGCTGCAGAACTTGGTGTGATCAGGCCTCTGGGAAGTAAATCTGATTAATTTGTGACTGAAAGCCCAGATTTAATCACCTGGGTGAGTAAAAACAACACATAGCCATTGATCTATGGTTGAATGGCCTAAGTGGATTGCCACTTGCAAGGGCCCAGTCAAACGCCAGTTCAATGTAGACTCATGCCTGGGTCTACGAGTTCTGGTAACGGGGACTGAGATAAAAAACCAAGGTGGTTCACGGAATCAACAGAAAAGATTAGTGAGAGGGACTGTTTGATCACAGTGAAGCCTAGTTGACGGACTGTTGATTCATATTGAAGTGTGGGAACCAAAATGGTTCATGGTGCAGGTGGAACCAAGATGATTCCTAATGAGAATAAGTGAAAGGGCTCAAAGATCATGATGCAGAAGTAGCTGGTCATGATAAAGGAGTAGCCAGAGGACTGATAAGCTGTTGAAAGACTGGAATGAGCTGTTTGTTGTCTAAGATGGACTGATTGCTGGTTAAGCTGAAGAGCTGGAATATGAGCTGGCTGAAGGATCAGAAGATAATGATGAAGAACTAGTGGTCCAGAGAAATGAGCCAAGATTTTGCCAAATTGATTTGCCAAAGTGGGAAGATGTGAAATGTTTTGCCTTGGTTTAGTAGTAAAATCAAGAAGGAATGTGTATAGAAGTGTGGGTAAAATATTTATTTATTAAGTTCCTAGGATAGACAAAGGTATGTTACTATGAGAGCGGGATACAAAGTTGTTTTGGTGGGACATTTTCCTTGGATTTTACAAGATTTGTAAATATATGGGGAAAACGTTGAAGAGGTCCAGAAAGAACAATTTAAATAGTATTCTACTATTTAAATGGGGTTAGGTTGAATGCAGGGAGAAATGGTGCCGTAATAATGGACTGGTTAACGTTTTGGTGCAAAGAGTTGTTGATTTGAGCGGTTTGAGCTGTGGAAATTATTTTCATAGTTGGATCCTGGTGGAGCTTCAGAAATGGTCTATTTCTGCGCTCTGCATTCATTGGTTAAGTTCTGGCAGGTTTCTTGATGAAAATGATTGGTTGGAAGCCAAAAGCTTAAAGTATAAGTGAGGAAATAGAGAATTAATGCTTTAAGCTTTTGAGAAAATAAGTATGTAAGCTTAAGTTATTATAGGAAAAAGTGAGCGACAATGGTTTAATCTTCAGAGGAAAGCCATTTTAAAGGCGGAACCATTGGGAAAAGGACACTATAAAAAGGTGGCTGGCTGGAAAGTTATGGGGTCTTTTTTAGAGGTCTTTCCAGGTCTTAGACAGGATCTTTCTGAGGCCTTTTAAGTTTCTGCCCAAAGGTTTTTGAAAGCCTTTGATCACCAGCAGGAGCTTGGTTAGAGCTGAAGCCCAAGATAACAGAGCAGGAGCCCAAGAATAAGGAGCTGGATCCTAAGCGCGGCGCAAAAGTCTGATTCCAAGGAGCCAGAGTCCAAGATTAAGGAGCAGGAGTCCAAGACCAAGTACAAGGAGTCCAAGATATTGTTGGAGGACTCCAAGTATTGACAAATCCATATTGTTTCCTTGACCCCCCAGGCCATATACCAGAAGGTTTCTAAGGGGATCTTTCTTCTGAGAGCAAATAAAAGCCCATTTGACCCCTTTACATATTTCTGAGATACATTTTCTCTTACTAGAGAATGACAATCCCTTCCAGAAGGTCCCTAGCTATGACCCAGGACACACTTTGGGGACTGGTGGACAGGAACCCCACAGAACTCCTGTTCTTGGGCCACATTGTCTCTGATGGTGGCATCAAAGCAGATCTAGACAAAACAAAAGCCATAAATAACATACAACACCCCATCTCCGTTAAACAAGTTAGATGCTTTCTCGGAATGGTAGCTTATATAAGGAAATACATCAAAGACTGTGGGAAACTCACTGCACCAATCAATGACTTAACCAAGGGTAATACCAAAAAGAAATTCATCTGGACATCAGAATGTGACAAGAATTTCCAACTATTAAAACAAGGTTTGATCAAAGCACTAATCTTGCAATACCCTAATAACAATGGGTGCTACAAGCTCAAGTCAGATGCCAGTGACACCGCTATTGGCGCAGTACTGCGCATCTGCCAGCCAGGGCAGCAAGACTTCCTGCCAGTATGTTACAAAAGCAGAAAACTGACTAACACTGAGCAGAGATACCCAATACACGACAAGGAATTGCTAGCAATATATCACACATGCAAGAAATGGAGATATTACTTAGAAGGACATTTAAACGTCCCAGTACTAACTGACCATAAATCCTAAATCTATTTTAAAACTCAAAACGCACTTGCACAAGGACAAGCCAAATGGATGTCCCTGCTAGAGCAGCTTAATTTGGACATCCAATACAAAAAGGGGCAGAGCTGGTTATGGCTGATGCTCTCTCTAGGCTATGTCAGCCAAGAGAAGATTATCCTGACAACCTGGACCCTGACTGGCCAAACCTATACAACACTGAGTATAAAACCAAAGGGAAAGACCCCACAACACACCAACTAACCCATGATACATTAGTAAGGAACAAAAAGTATTTCCATGTATCAAATGGTACTGTATACTGAATCATTAACAACAAACATGCCCCTTAAATCCCACTTGTACAAAGAGTTGACACCATATCAAGACATCACCACCTACTAGGACATACAAAGGCTACAAACCTATACCTCACATTAAAAGAGATAGTATGGTGGCCCAACCTCAAACAAAATATAGTTGATGTTCTGAAAAAGTGCACAGTGTGGGAGAAATACACCAGCACAAAGGCTCCCCAGCCAACAGTCAACCTGGTACCTGATCCTGAACCATTCAAGGTTTGGGGGCTAGATGTAGTGGGCCCCTTCCCAGAAACAAAGACAAACTAATGTTTCTTAATTGTAGCCATCAACTTTGCCACACACTGGCCCATCTGCTGGGCAACAAAGAACCATAAAGCAGAAACAATAAACCAATATATCAACAAAGAAATCATAGTCAACTACAGCACTCCAGACTACATCTTAACTGATGGAGCAACTGAGTTATCAGGTCACATAGTAAACAACAATCTAAAACCCAAAAACTATAAGCATTCCACAACCTTGCCCTACAGGCCAATGGCAGAGTTGAACACCTAAACAGCAGCCTTATCAGAACCCTAGAGAAAATAATGGATGGCAAAGCCAAAGACACATGGCCACTATACGTGAAACATGCATTACTAGTATCCTGGGTCCACACCAATCAAGGGACAGGCTACTCACCGTTTGAACTAACCTACGGATACAAACCAGAAATAATTACCCACAACAAGCAGCCATACGTAAAGATCCCCTCCCTGGGGAAACCCCCCACAGTAGAACAAGTACCAAATCTACAAGACATACACCTCAAAGCTAAACTAGCAGAAATAAAAAGGCTCAAAACACAAAAGGTAACCTCCACAGAGGAACCACTTCCTATCAACTCCCCTGTATGGGTCCTGGCTGAAAACAGAAAAAAACTAGACTCAGTACATTGAGGACCAGGAAGACTCATCAAATACAGACCAGACCAGAACACCTATCTAGTGAAATTCCAAGGTGCCAAAACCCCTATTGTCAAGAAATATCACAGAACCTGTCTCTGCCTTAGCAAAGGAGAACACTCAACCAGACTGGTACCAACTAGTAATCAACTCCAGGAACATCAGGCGGCAGCCGTTAAGACAAAGTCCCCTCCTGATGTACCATAGTAACCCCTTAAGGGGGGTGTTGAGGGTCTGGATGTACAAGCATTCTGGCTATCACCAACTTATTTAACATCCAGCCATTGTCCAATTTGGTGCCCTTCCAATATACAGTTTAACATACCAAGAATGGCAACCAAGCAATATCATATGACAATCCAAGTATCCAGTGGCTTGAACCCATCCCGCACATGACCGACCCCTAGGTTTAATCCAACTAGATCTCTGCCACAGTCAAATCTATATAAGTCTAAAGGATTACCCAATAAAATATACTTTTCTTCTTTCCTAATTCTATATTTGAAGCTTCCCCAAAAGGTGCTCCTTATCACTATCATGACCAGAATTGTTTTAAAGGAGAGGGATGGGGGAAGTTCCACAATGTAGTCCATGAAAACAGATCTCCAGGGTCCACAAGGTATATCCAGGGGTCTTAACAGTCCTTTGGGTTTGTTCCTGCAAGTTTTGGTATGTTCACAGGTTTCACATTCCTTCAGGTATTTGCTTACTTCTTGATCCATCCTGGGCCATGCAAAGTTCCTTTTTATACACTGGAGGGTCTTGAGTTCCCTGGGTGTCCAGCCATTTCAGAGCCGTGATAGTCTCCCTTGGGTACAAAGATCCTGTTGTGAAACATCAGTGTTGTTCCTTTCAGAAAGTAGCCCTTTTGGTAATGGGCGCTATCCAGGGATTTGGTAAGGTCAGAGATAATAATTTTGGTGAATTTGTCAAGCGTTTGGGCCTTTAGCACTTCTGGTTTGCTGGCTCTAATTTTCATTAGTCCCAGGTGAATGCCCAGGCTCACTGGATCCAAGAGGGCTTGAGTATTGTGGTCACGAGTTTCAATGTAGGTTGGCACTAGGTTGGCACTTCTACTTAGCACATCAGGGACTACATTGACTTTCTCAGGTTTGTAGTCAATGATGAAGACGTAGTCAGCCAGTTCCAAGGCCCATCTGGACTGTCTATGGTTCAGTTGTCTAGGCTTGCAAAAGTAGACCAGGTTTTTATGGTCTGTTAGGACTTTGGCTGGAAACTTGGTACCACACAGGTATCTTTGCCAATGCTTCAACTTCTTCATGATTGCCAGCATCTCTTTATTGTAAATAGGATAGTTTCCCTTGGCAGGCAGAATCTTAGAGTAATATACTACAGGATGTAGCATACCATCCCCTCCTTCCTGAAAAAGGACCCCACCCACCACAAAATTGGAAGCGTCAGTCTCCAGAACAAACAGTTTGGCTGGGTTGGGCATTGCAAGGACAGGGGCAGTAGTGAATGCTTTTTTAAGGGTCTCAAATGAGGCGGTACACTCATCAGTCCAGGTGAAGGTGACTTTATCAGAGCATAGTTGTATCAAGGGCAACATGATGAGAGAATTTTTTTGGATGAAATCTCTTCAATAATTGGTTAGTCCCAGGAAACTCCTGACATCTTTCTGGCAGTTGGGCATTGGCCAGATGGTTGCTGGGTCCACCTTGTCTTGGGTCATTGAAAAGATGCCAGTTTTGATCATGTACTCTAAAAACTCTACTTCCAACTGAAAGAATTCACATTTCTTGAGTTTGGCATGGAGTCAGGCTTGTGAGAGCCTCTCAAGGATCAGTTTAAGGTTTTAAGTGCTCTTTGTGGGACTTGCTGTAGTTTTAAGATATTGTCAAGATAGGCAACACAGAATTAGTACAGGTATTTGCCCAGGACAGTGTTAATCATCTTTTGGAAGGTGCTTGGGGCGTTGCATAACCTGAATGTCATCACTAAGTATTTGTAGAGACCATATTTTGTCTTGAAAGCTGTCTTGTACTAATCTCCTTCCTTAATATGTATTTGATTGAATGTATTGTGGAGGTCAATCTTTTAGTAGACTTGGGAGCCAGTAAGTACGTTGCATAAGTCATTAGCATTTGGGATGGGGTATTGATTTTTTACAGTGATGTCATTTAACTTCTGGTAATTCACACATGGTTGCATGCCTCCATATTTTTCCCACAAATAGCATTGGAGATGAGCAGGGTTCTTTTGATACCCTAATGAACCCCTTGGCAGTCATTTCCTCAAGATATGCCTCAAGGGCAATCTGTTCCTTGTGATTGCAGCTGTAGATAGGGCCATGGCTGGGTTGAATACCAGGAAGCAGGTCAATTGTGTGATCATAGACAGAGTGTTCAGGGAGTTGGCTAGTTGCATTCTTATCAAATACATGGTTCCACTTGGCCAGAGGAGAGGGAAGAGCGCCTATGCTGTGTTCTATTTGTATGGTCATGAGTCATTGGATGAATTCTTCTGGATTGGTAAAAAAGGGTACAGTGCCAAGGGTTCCTTTGTCCCCAGGGTGACAGTCTGCTTTTAGTAGTTCAGAATGAGGCCATGTCTGTCCGACCAGGAATCTCCAAGAATGAGGGGGTGTGACAAGTCCTTTAGCAGGATAAGGGATGAGGGGTAAGCATTATTCCCTATAATTAGGGGCAGTTCTTGTTCAAATTCATATCCCTTGTCCTTGGCACTGTTTCTCATTATGATCTGTAGGCAGTTCCCTGATTCAGTCAGGCCTAGTTCTTGATCTAAGTCTGCATCAATAAAGCTCTCATCTGCTCCTGTGTCAATGAAAGCCTTCAGTCTTTGGAGTGTTTCAAGGACATTGACTAATGCAAGGATAGACTTGTAAGACTGGGAGGAAGCATTTATTTGGGCCAAGGAAATAGCTGTAGCATTTTTCTTTGGGCAGGCTCTGGTCAAGTGATCTGCTTCATGGCAGGGGAAGCAGATTCCTTCTCTGTAGTGTTTCTGGAGTTCTTTAGGGGTCACCCCTGCTCTGTGGGGCGTGGGGGTTTGGGTTTGGCGGTGCTGGGCTGGGCTGGGCTGGACTAGACTGGCGTTCTCTTGATTCATGCTGAGGCCCTTGTACAGAGGGGCTAGTTCTTCTAAGCCAAGAGTGGGGGTGGTGTTTTAGCAGGTCCTTCATGACTGGGTTTACCCCCTTCCAGAATATGATGGCTTTTAGTTTGTCCTCAAGTTGGGTGCAGGGTTTCAATTTGAGGAATTTGTCAATATATGCTTGGATGGTTTGAGAACCTTGTCGGATTTCTAGCAAGGAGTTCAGGGCGTAATATATGATGTTGCAGTCTTCTCTAGTTGCCATTAATTCTGCTTCAAACTTGGCATAGCACATTGAGCTTCCTTGAGTGTAAGTTTCCCCATCTGGGGAATTTCCACCTTTGTGAGGGATTAGTTGACAATAACGTTCAGCATCTGAGAAAAGGGAGTATTGGCCATGTCAGCAGCAGCAGAAGTGTTGGCTTTCTTATGGTTGTTCAGGTTTGCATTCTTTCACATGAAAGAGACCAGGTTCTTGGTCATCTTAAAGGTGTAATAAGCGATTATCATAAACAAAAGCATACAAGATGCCCCAATAAATAACATCATCTTGGGACTCAGGGTATCAAGTTTAAAGCAGATCACCATAATGTTAGGGATTTAATCTTGGGCGGCTGGCCCATTGTTTTCAGGGATCACTCAGGCTGGGTTTTTTGCGGGCAGAGCCCACCACAAGAGAGGAGCTAACTTGAAGAGGTAGGAAACAGACTTCCCCACCCAAGGCCATAGGCCAGCAGCTGGTATGATAGTGTCAATCACCCCTGTGAGGGTGATGTACACAATTCCAAAGAGCTTGCCATTATGGTCAGCTGGGAGGTCAGATGAGGAGGCAGGTATTGGCTTAGGGGTCATGGGCAGTTCCATATTGAGGTTGTAGGCAAGCAAGTACTTGAACTTGCCTCTAACCAACTTGGGCGTTGATAGGATCCAGGGGCCTTGATGATTATATCTAACTGCGGATTGTATGTGGGCCAAAGAATCTAGCTCAAGAATATTTTTTGGGGTGTAATCCTTATATTTGGGTCTCAGAGGGTATTCTGTAAAATAGACAGGACCAAAGAGAACACCTGGAGGACAGGAAACTGCGGGCAGAAGAACAGGAGGGCCATGAGATATTGTGCTAATTTGATAGATGGCAAAAACAAAATAAGGCAGTAGCTGTGTAAGTCAAAATATCATAACCTTTATTTAAAAATGGTGATAATTTTGAAGCGCAGGGTCCTTGGGTCTGTATAGCACCCCACCTCCAAACTTGACATTTTCCATGAGGGTTTCTTCAGGGCATCAGAAGTTATGGGTCCAGGAAATCTGGGTGCTTAGAATCAGAGGCAGCCAAATGGCACACAGGCCAGGGGTTCTTTTATTGATCAAGGATCTCAAGTTGGTGACTTGATTTTTGGCTCTATGGTTGCAGTCATGGGGTCAGGCCACAGGCCTGTGCCTCCTCCTAAGGTTGGCTCTTGATTAGCCACTGGTGTAGCCTTCAAACTCATGAAGCTAATGGTTGGTGTTTCATTGCCTCCAATAGGCACCTTGATTAAACCCTTATTTGGCAGGGTAATTGCCCAGGTTTGGCTGGCCTCATTGTTCTGAAATCTCTTTTAGCCTCAGCTTGCAGGAGCTTGACCCCAGAAAAACGTGGGCAGGTGGCCCCTTAGTCCCCAGGGCTGGTGGTCTGTGGTGAATCAGGGTCGGGGTTTGAATCCCACTCTAAGGCCCAGGTTTCAATGGGGAAAATAATTGTCATTACTGACAAGATCAAACATGCTTAAATCCAGAACCTCAAGTCTTTTTATATTTAAGACTTTTGCCCAAGTTCTTTATTATGTCAAATAATAAAGTGCAACTTGTCACAGAATATATAAAAATGGTTCAGGACATAGGACACCAAATCCCCCAAGTACTTTCTACTCTAATTTAATTTTGGCTTGGTGTCAGGGATCCAGTCTTGGGCAGCTGGCCCGTCATTTCCAGGGGTGACCTGGGCTGGGTTTTTTTACGGGCAATGCCTGCTACAAGAGGGGAGCTAACTTAAAAAAGGTAGGAGGCAGACTTTCCCACCCAGGACCACGGGCCGGCAGCCGGGATTATAGTGTCAATCACTCCTGTGAGGATGATGTACACAATCCCAAACAGCTTGCCAGAATGGTTGGTCAGGAGGTCAGGTGAGGAAGCAGGCATAGGTTTTGGGGTCACAGGCTGTTCCATGAGGAGTTTTTAGGCAAGGAGATAGTTGAATTTCCCTCTGAACAACTTGGGGGTTGAAAATATCCACAGGCCTTGTTGGTTGTATCTAACTGCAGATTGTATTTGGGCCAAAGGGTCAAGTACAAGTATCTTTTCTGGGGTGTAGTCCTTGTATTCAGATTTCAGAGGGTAGTCAGTAAAATAGATGGGTCTGAAGGGTACACCAGGAGGACAGAAAACTGCAGGCGGTGGGGCAGGGGGGCCAGGCAATCTCAAACTGAATTGGTAGATAGCAAATACAAAATAAGGCAATAGCTGTGTGAGCCAAAATAAAATAACCTTTATTCAAAAATGGCAATAAGTTTGGAGCGCAGGGTCCTTTGGTCTATATAGTACCCCCCTCCAAACTTAACATTTTCTATGGGGAGTTCATCAGGGCATTGGGAAAGGCAGGCCTGGGGAACTGGGTGCTTGGGTCCAAAGGCAGCAAAATGGCACTCAGCCCGGGAGTTCTTTCATTGGTCAAGAATCTTGATTTGGCTACCTGATTATCTTGCTTTAGTGTTGTGGTCATGGGACCGGACCGCGGGCCTGTGCCTCTTTCCTGGGCTGGCTCCTGATTGGTTGTTGGTGTAGACTTCAAGTTCATGAAGCTAATAGTTGCCAAATCAGTACCTCCATTAAGTGCTGTGATTAGTATTCCATTTGGTGCAATAATTTCCTTGGTTTGGCTTGTTTCATTGCACGGGCCAACATTCTTGGTATCAGCTTGTGGGGGCTCAATCCCAGAAAAGTGCGGGCGGGCAGTCCTGAAGTCCACAGGCCCTAGGGGGGGGTCCAGGGTTGGGGTTCAATTTCTGCTCCCGGGCCCGGGTTTCCAGAGAGGAAGAATTGTCAATCCTGACACTTAGATCCAAAAAGCTTTGACAAAGCACCACAAAACCTTATTCTTGTTGTCAAGTATTCCCTTTTTCCATCAATTATTTTCACTTCTTTTTTGCAATTTCTCTGGTGGTGTTAGTGGCTCAATCTGTCTACCATTTAAGAAGTTTCATAGGTCTAAGGTTTCAGTGTACCTTTTTTCTGTTTTAATGTTGGTGTGGAAAATCTATCTTTACCAACTCTATTTTCACTCTGAAACAATTTGCACAACTCTAACACTGGCACTGGATTGGTAGGATACAAGTAAACTTCTGCTAGGCTTCATTTTGGGAATAAGAAACTGTCATTTTGGTGGTATAAGATTGGGAATCTGGGAGGCAGAGTGGCATCAGGACCAAGAGAACAATTATTGGCCAGTGTCAAGAATTTGGGTCTTGAAGTAAAGATCTTTATTATTATTGGTCATGGGGTTGTGTTGATAGGGGTTGTATGACTACAACCTATGCTACCAGTTGGGTCTTTGATATAGCTACGGCCTGGCAGGTTCCTGTCAGTCTGTAGGAGAAATTCACTTGGTCTGCAAGTAGATGGCAACACGCTCTACTTAGATACTTCTGACTACTAGGCGGCGGCTAGTAGTGCTACTGGGATAGAGATATGTTTTCTCTATCTACAAAGGTGATAATTCTGCTCAATCTCTAATTAGGAGAGCACCTTATATAGGGTGGATAAGCCTTCTTGCCAGATTATTATCTGATGCATCTAACTCTTATTGACAGTCTTCTGTTTCCCAGACTGTCAATATCAACCCCCAGAGCTAAACAGCTATGTTGTGCTGGCATGGGACTTCAATTGATTACTAGACCCCATGTCATGCCCTGCCCCAAAGGGCAGGCTTCTTGAGATAATTAAGTTATTTTTCACTTTTTACTTATCTTTCAGTTATTTATTAATATCCAAAATTTAGGTTAAATTGTTAATAATTTAGTATTTTAAAGTAATCTTACCTTTGTTTTTTGTGATTTGCGTTCAAATTGTTGTTTTTGTTGTTGCTCTGACCACTGATTCTTTATCTACATATATTTCTACTTTAAGTTAGAATAATTTTCATCTATCTTTACCTTTTGAACTCCCGCTTATGTCTTTGCTGATCTCTCCCCAGCTTCAAAGTACTGATCAGTACATAGTACTGGCTTCTGTTTCCCCTTTTCTGGTTCTGGTTTTCCAACTTCTCCAGTTGCTCCTCTCCTTGGCTGCTTCTCCTGACTATCAGTGCCAACAGAAAAGGCTTTTCTTCTATAAATAAAGAGCTTTTGAAGAGTAGGCTTTAAGCCAAAATTCTAAGTGATTTCTTCCCCTTCAATTTTATGATTTTTAAAAACTTCAATTTTTTCAATTTTTAGAATTTTGTTTCTTCAAATCAATTTTCTTAGTTTAGCTTTTTCCCTTATCCAATGGAACTTGTAAAACAACAAGCCTTAGGCTTGTTGTATCCATTTTTTCCCTTAAGGAGTCTTTCAATAGTTATATGTTCCAATTTGCAGATAGAGAATATCCTAATATCAATATTCCTTTAGTTACAAATTGTTCACTATTGAACACTTTATTCTATCTTCTTTGCTTAGGGGTTTTAAACTCTATTACTCCATTTGTTACACAATATAGGTTTTTAGCGGGTTTTTGTAAGATCCTCTTACAGACAGTACCTACATTCTTATATCTTCTAAATTTGAATCCCAACGCTTTGCACGCCTTAGTTTATAATCTTGCACCATTATGGGCAAGACCTTACATTATTTTGGCTTCACCTGGGATTGACCCAGGCAACACTTTTTCTATCTCTACTATTATTTTTTTAGCCTTGTTTCTCTCTATTATTATTGTATGTAACTTTGTTATCTCTAGTAGTTTTCTTACTTGGTTGGTTATATGATAAGGTTTTTTGTAATAAGGAGGATCATACCCCCACTACTTACACCAACCAAACAGTAGTTCTCAATACCTTAGCCCATAGTTCACCACCCCCTAGTATTTTTAACACTCTAGCTTACGCACAGTCCCACTTTACTGCTTATGGGTCTGAGTTCTCCACCAACTCCCAGAAGGTCCTCTACCTTGCCAAGAAGCTCACTGGTCACTACAGAGATTGGGTTAGCTCTCATTCAATACGCAACCCGGGCATCCTTCAGAATTATGACCTCTTTGTCAGTTCACTCCTATCTATCTCTGGAGAAGACAAGGAGTTGTCCACTCCCTCTGCGTCTCGGTTTGCAGGTCTCACACAAGGTTCTCTTCTACTTGGCAAATACAACTGGAAGTTTTGCTCCCTCCAGTCAAGACTACAAGCCTCTGACGCTGAGGCTTGCAGCTTCTACAAGATAGGCCTCAACAGATTGCTCCAGGAATTTTTGGTCCACCATGATCTCCCTGACAAACTAGAACCTCTTATCAGAGAAGTGGTTAAGTGGAATCAGAAATACCTTTCTTCAAAGACACACTCTTCTTCTAACCTATCTCCTACAGCCTGGTTGTTCATTCCAGACAAGGCCTTGCCCTCTTCAACTCCTCACCTGGCACCAAGCCAAAATCTGGGGGAGGTTTTTGCCTTACTGCTGAGGAAGTCCTTAGAAGAAGGAACAACAACCTCTGCTCTTACTGTGGATCAAAGGATCATCTCCTACCAGCCTGTCCTCTTTCCAAACGTCCTCCCCTTGTCAACAAGTCCTCCACCCTCACTTCACTGTCCCTTAACAACACTTCCAAGTCACCTACTGTCCTAGTGACCATTGATGGACCCTTGGGAAAGATCAAGGTGCTTGCTCTTCTTGACACTGGCGCTGATGCCAACTTCATTGAGGAGAAACTCGCCAAACTACTTGGACTCCCCGCCTTTGGATCTCTTGACGTTAAGGTGAGAAACAATACTCTTATTGGCGCCACACCCATCCTCCAACCTGTCACCATTGACTTGGAGGGCTCCCCATTCCGCGTCACTTGTAACTCTTCCCCCAACTTATCTTTTCCTTTCATCCTTGGATTCCCGTGGCTGAGAGAGTCTTTGCTTAACTTTGATCACCCAAACAACAAGATATCATTTACATGCAATGACATTGTCAAATTGTTGTCCCTTGTACTGGGTACCCTTGGCTTGACTTCCTCCAAACCAAACCTGACTGCTATCTCCAGTATCATTTTGGATATCCTTTCCTCCAAGGACAAAGATGTATTACTTTACTGTTACTCTGACTTCAAGGATTGTTTTAGTGAGGAGGAATGTAACTTGCTACCTCCCCATAGGCCCTACAATATTCAGATAAACCTTAAGCCAGGCACCACTCCCCCTGGGGAAGACTTATTCCTCTCTCTGACTCCAATAACACTCTACTAAAGAATTACATCAATGAGGGACTCTCCAAGGATTTCATCTCTTGATCAACTTCCCCATGTTCTTCCCCCATCTTCTTTGCCAGTAAATCTGATGGCTCCAAGTTCCCTTGTGTAGACTATAGAGCCCTCAATGAGATCACAATCAAGGATAGATGCCCTATTCCTTCTGCTGAGGCTCTGACAGATTGCCTCGCCGGTAGTTCCGTATACACCAAGATTGATCTCCAAAGCGCTTTCAACCAGATCAGAATCTCTCCTGGCCACGAATGGAAGATCGCGTTTTGTACTTCATTCGGGCTATACGAGTATAATGTAAAGCCTTTTGGCTTGTGTAATGCTCCCTTCACCTTTCAGGCCCTCATGAATGAGGCACTTCTTCCATTCCTTAACAAGTTTGTTGTCGTCTATCTTGATGATATCCTCATATACTCCTCTTCCCTTGACAACCACGTCTCCCACGTCCACCAAGTACTTCAGAGACTTTGAGATTACAACTTGTTTGCAAAATCTTCCAAGTGCTTGTTCTTCTGCACCAAGGTTGATTTCCTTGGTTACAGTGTCACTCAAAACAGTTTTGCTGTCTCTCCTAGCAAGGTGGATGCTATCCAGAACTGGCCGGTTCCTAAGACTTGCTCACAACTTTGTGGCCTCCTTGGATTAGCAAACTATTGCCGTAAGTTTGTGGAAAAATTTTCTTCTCTAGTTTTGCCATTCACTTCCCTCACTTCTCCCTCCGTTCCTTTTGTCTGGACACCTGAGGCCTAGCTTGCGTTTGAGGCTAAGAAGGCCGTCTTTGTCTCCACTCCCGTCCTCCTTATGCCTGATCCTTCCAAACCCTTCTTGGTTGAGACTGATGCCAGCAACTATGCCGTTGGCAGTGTTTTCCTTCAGCTTGGGGGATGGGATACAACACCCTGTTGCATACTTCTCTCAAAAGCACCTTCCAGCTGAACAAAACTACCCCGTACACGACAAGAAACTTCTTGCCATCATCAAAACACTCAAGCATTGGTGCCGCTATCTTGAGAGACTCAACAAGCCTTTCCTTATTTATATGGACCATAAAAACTTTCTTTACTTTACCAAGTCACGCCGCATTTCCCAAAGACACGCTAGATGGGTACTGGAGCTGTCAAATTTCTGCTTCAAACTTGTGTACAAGAAGGGTGTACTTAACACCCTACCTGACACTCTTAGTCGTCATCCTTCATTATCCAATGTTGACAAAGACTACGAACTTCTTAACACCAAGATGATCCTTCCACCCAAGAGCTTTCTGAAACTTAATATAATCAGTACTACAACTCCCAATATACTGAAGCAAATCCACAAATCTCAGCTTTCTGATAAAGCCTCATCTCAGATCATTGACGCTCTTACAAACAATAAGACAGTCACAAATCCTTCCTTCTCCCTGATGGATGGTGTGCTATACTTCAACAACCTTTTGGTAGTTTCTTCTCTGGATCTTCAACAGTTTCTAACCATCATGTTCCATGACTTCCTTGCTGCAGGCCACTCTGGATACAAGAAAACACTTTCTAAACTCTGTGATCACTTCTGATGGCCAAAGATGTCCACCTTTGTCAAGTTGTACATCAGTAGTTGACTAGTTTGTCAGAGAAGCAAACACTCCACCCAGAAACCCACAGGTCTTTTTATGTTCCCTCCCAGTCCCTGAAGGTCCTTGGCAGTCTGTCTCTCTGGGTTATATTGTCCAGCTTCCTCAGTCTGAAGGTTTTGACGCCATATTGGTCATTGTAGACAGATTCTCAAAGCAGGCTATTTTTACTCCATGCAATTCTAACATTACTGCAAAGCAGACTGCTTCCCTCTTTGTCAAGAACGTCTTCATCCACCATGGTACTCCAAGAGATATTGTCTCCAACTGTGGACCACAATTCTTTTCTCTGTTCTGGAAGAAGTTTATGACATAGCTAGGTGTTCACCTTTTCCTTAGCACCTCTTATCATCCCCAGTCTGATGGGCAAACCAAACTTACCAATCAGACATTAGAATGTTTTCTTTGCTGTTTTTCTAACAAACAACAAGACAATTGGGCTTCTCATTACCTTTGACCCAGTATTCCTACAATGCTACTCCTGATTCCTCTACCAAGATGACTCTGTTCATGACAAATTTAGGCTACACTCCTGCCTTTGTTCCTTCTGTCACCTCTTCTGTCTGTTTGCTATTAGCCAAAGAGTTTTTTGTCCAGCTAGAACTCATCCAGAATTCCTTAAAAGAGAATCTCTCTAAGGCTATTTAGGTTTACAAGGTCCAGGCCGACCGTCATTGTCAGGAGAGAAAGGGCATTCAGGTCAACAACCTTGTATATCTAAATACAAAGAATCTTCCCATCAGATGGTCTTCCCGTAAACTTGGCCCACAGTTCATAGGGCCTTTTTCTGTAACAGAAAGGGTTGGGAAGGTTGCATATTGTATCTGGCTTCCTCCAGGGTATTGCATTCATGACATCTTCCACATGTCTCTCCTCAAACTCCAGACTTCTCCTCCTCCTTCTCATCAGAACAACAAAGCACCTCCTCCTCACATGGTCCAAGGGACCCCTGAATATGAGGTTGACTCTATTATCAATCATTGTTACCACTATGGTAAACTCCAATACTTAGTTCTTTGGAAGGGATATTCCGTTGAGGAGAGTTCTTGGGAGCCATTGTCAAATCTTGAAAACTGTCCTGAGGCCATCAATTCTTATATCCAAGCACATCCTGAGCTTGGATCTGGCGGGGTAATGTCATGCCCTGCCCCAAAGGGCAGGCTTCTTGAGATGATTAAGTTATTTTTCACTTTTTAATTATCTTTTGGTTATTTATTAATATCCAAAATTTAGGCTAAATTGTTAATAATTTAGTATTTTAAAGTAATCTTACCTTTGTTTTTTGTGATTTGCATTCAAATTGTTGTTTTTGTTGTTGCTCTGACCACTGATTCTTTATCCACATATATTTCTACTTTAAGTTAGAATAATTTTCATCTATCTTTACCTTTTGAACTCCCTCTTACGTCTTTGCCAATCTCTCCCCAGCTTCAAAGTACTGATCAGCACATAGTACTGGCTTCTGTTTCCCCTTTTCTGGTTCTGGTTTTCCAACTTCTCCAGTTGCTCCTCTCCTTGGCTGCTTCCTCCTGACTATCAGTGCCAACAGAAAAGGCTTTTCTTCTATAAATAAAGAGCTTTTGAAGAGTAGGCTTTAAGCCAAAATTCTAAGTGATTTCTTCCCCTTCAATTTTATGATTTTTAAAAACTTCAATTTTGTCAATTTTTAGAATTTTGTTTCTTCAAATCCATTTTCTTAGTTTAGCTTTTTCCCTTATCCAATTGGAACTTGTAAAACAACAAGCCTTAGGCTTGTTGTATCCATTTTTTCCCTTAAGGAGTCTTTCAATAGTTATATGTTCCAATTTGCAGATGGAGAATATCCTAATATTGATATTCCTTTAGTTACAAATTGTTCACTATTGAACACTTTATTCTATCTTCTTTGTTTAGGGTTTTTAAACTCTATTACTCCATTTGTTATGCAATATAGGTTTTTAGCGGGTTTTTGTAAGATCCTCTTACAGACAGTACCTACATTCTTATATCTTCTAAATTTGAATCCCAACACTTTGCACGCCTTAGTTGATAATCTTGCACCATTATGGGCAAGACCTTACACCCCATGTAAGCATAACTGGGTCCTGGCGGCATCTTGTCTATGGTACATGCATATTTGAGATTTGATTACCCTGTCAATGGGTTATTCACATCTTACATTGCCCTTCTAAACAACCTTTCATATTGGTTGTATGTTCAGATTCAAGTCCTGGCACTCAAATGTTTGGCAGAGGCGCGTCTTTCAACAATATTTGCTAACCATCAAGCTTATTTGCATAAGTGCAAACCAATAGAAAGTCTAGCAAAGGATCATGATCAAGATTTGGGGTAACTATCAATATTCTGATTAACTGAAGCTATTAATAGGATCACACTGATACTTCTTTAAGCTTGAAGGTACTGCGGCAATTGGCTATAGAGAGTCAATGAGTCAGAAGAATGATGGTCAAGTCTACCATATTATTCCAAAATTCTGTCATTTCCCTGGATAGACTAGACCATATATTCTTGCTTGGACCAAATTATTCTTATATGGAAACTCTTCAAAACACCCAGGCTGTATCAACAAAACAGACACCCAGCAGTACATTGCAGAGATATTAGAGGAGGACCAAAAAGCATTATTTAAACTTACACATAAGGCTGGACAGGTGTTGATCTGTGGAATTTGTGATGGAGAATCCAAGGTGGCTCATACTGGGTTAGAAGATCCAGCCCAATCCAATGCTCAGAAGAACAAGGGTTATCCAGAAGGGAGCAGTGTAACTATTTTGAAGAAATTTCTTATGAAGATGCCTATGGAAGAACGTTCACCCAAGAGGGCTTTTGAAGTACTGGCCTAACTACTAGAGAGCAAGAAGTAAACACAACTCTGGTGCTTGATTGTTCTGATGCCTTTGGAGGTACACAAGAGTCTGTTTTCTTGCAGTCTTGTTTGAGCAAAGAGGGATTCTTACTACAGAATCTTTTCCCGGGAGAGTACATTATTCTGATATTCCTTTTTGTTATGACCCAAAAGCGTCACTGTGTTGATTTGAAGAAGAAAATTCTTCAGACTGCCAGCGGGTTCTATGCTGTAGATGACAATCCTCCCAGCAGGAAGTTGTACAAGAGTTGAAAGGGCTTCTAAGCAACTCGGCAACCTTGTGTGTAGTGGATACATCAATCTTAGGGTTCATCCTCAAGTTTGGCCTTGATGTCCTTAAAAGTTGGGTTGGGCCTTTAGAACCATATCCTAAAACATATAGTTCTTTAGGTGTCAAGAATTCCAATGCTTGAGATAGCTGCATTTGTAGGGATACCCAAAAGGACTGGGAGGTGCTCCATTATGGTGATAAGAGGCATGCTCTTTGGGGGATGGCTTTGTGTGGTGACCTGTTACTTATGCCTTATCTTCATTTACCCATGGGAATGCTTGACAATATGGCGGAATACTGGGAGAAGTTTTGCAATAAGATAGGTGGCATTCAGGTTCCTTTGCCTTGTATCTACCAATACATTTCAGATTTCATGATGGATTGTATGGCCCTCTCTTGCTGCTTCTCTCTAGATGCAGGGCTCTGGCAATTAGACATTCAGCATGCTTCTATCCCTCTTCTGCTTATCTAATACTCCCAACAACCAATTGAAGTTTATTGAGTGTGAATGCAGGTGACCACCTTGTTCTTTGTCAGGGGTTGTATATTTCCTTTTGTCCCAGTTTGCAGTGTAGCTCATTCTGAGCATCAGCAACAGACTTCTCTGAACAAGGAAGGGGCAGTGAAGCATCAAATCCCTAAGAGCCAAATCTGTAGTGACAAAGATGAGTATAAAGAGGACAAAGAGGACCTGGAATATCAAGAAGGAGATCCTTAGAAAATCTGATAAACATCTATGTTTACAATTATATTTAGTGTCTTCATATAAATACTGTAAGATTTAATTGGTGCCAATATTAGGCAAATAAAAGAAAGGCTTAAGAAATCTGGTGTATACTTGATTTATGAGACATCTATCTGCCAGATTATTAATAGTATATGCATCCTGATAGGTTTTTTCTATAACCTCAAAAGAGCCCTTCCATAAGCTATCCAACTTATGGGATCAACTCACGACCTTGTTTTGATATGAAACCTGGCTTCCCACTTTGAATTCCATCAAAGGACGGTACTTTGCATTATTTGTTGTGTTCGGCTCCAGGGGACAACATCCTGGAGGACACAACGGGAAATCTTTATAAAAAAGATTTGAGGTTTGAAGTTAGCCTTGGGTTAGCCTTCAGGGCAAAATTAAGGGCATGTACCTTAATTTCCTGGAAAATAAGATGTAAAAGTCCTTTTGGCAGAAAGGAAAGGAAAAGCTCAAAGATTATAAAAGCCAACACAAATGTGGATAAACTTGTCTTTATTAGAAGTAATGATTCTACTTTATATAGTAGGCAAGAGGCGGTGATCACTCATTAGGAAGACAGAGTGGCTGAGGGGGTCACGTTGGGATGAGGTCATACCAGAATCAAT
The DNA here is from genome assembly GCA_014839935.2 of Entomophthora muscae. Taxonomy (NCBI): domain Eukaryota; kingdom Fungi; phylum Entomophthoromycota; class Entomophthoromycetes; order Entomophthorales; family Entomophthoraceae; genus Entomophthora; species Entomophthora muscae. Next base: position 56,780 of record QTSX02001451.1, on the reverse strand, counting down.
CACAGACAGGTATAATAATCTGGAATGGGTGGATATTGGACCAGACCCATTTGCAGAAGGTAAGGAATTTCCAGACTCAAAGGCAAAACCAGCCAAATCTTTGCAACTATCAATATTCAAAGGCCAGATCAAAATAGCATTAATTGCGCAATTTACGACATTATTGACTATCTGGCCCTTTGTTCTGGAAAGTGATGTTTCAGAGAAAGCTTATGCTTGAAGTTTGATCAGCGTCTCTGCTAACTTAGTTAATTATTGCTGATAAGTCATGTCTTCAGGATTGCCCATTGTAGAGTACAGAATTGGCAGGGTGGCAGGGTGGTGTCCATATACCAGATGAAAGGGCAAGAACCTGGTTGTGCTGTGAATTGATATGTTGTATGTAAATAACACAGCAGGCAGGAACAGGTATCATTCTGAGGTACAAGCGTTTTCCAGTTTTCTGAGAATAGAGACTTATGTCTCATTCACTCTATCAACCATACCATTTGACTCAGGATGATATGAAGTAGAGAGGACTCCCCTCATACCCATGAGCTTTTTCAGCTTGGGAATGACATTGGCAGTAAAATTAGTACTGTTGTCAGTGAGAATGAACTGAGGGCAGCCATGCCTGTAGATTATGCGCTCTAAAATGAAGGTTGCTGTAGACTTGGCACTTACACATTGCAATGGCTTGGCTTTAATCACTTGGTCAAGTGATTGATGGCTACTATGATGTATCAGAGGCAATCCACAGACATCAGAAGCAGTCCTACGACGTCTATACTCACAGTGTGCCAGGAAAGCTTTGGCTCAACTTTTTGTACTGGTGATGTCTCACAAATTGCTTCTCATTTTGGCATTCAGAGCAGCAAGTAAGAGTTTTCTTGATGTCAAACAGCAGAGACTCCCAATATTAGTGTAGCTGCAGCTGAGCAACTGTTTTATGGAATTCTTTATGGCCCACAACCTTGTGGGCAGCAAGTATGATCTTGGGCCTATCTGATGGTTGTGAGAATGAATAACTTTTACCTTTGTGATATTTATATAGCTTGTTATTTTCTACCTGGCAGTCCTTCCTTAATTCCCTCAGGATGGCCTGGATTTCCTCTGGTTTGTCATTGTAGGAGGCCTTTACCGTTTTGCCATACATCTCATCAGCTTGTGATGATACCAGGGCTACGGTAGGCAGGCAGGCAGGACAGGCAGTTGGCGTTTTAATAGCTGGCTCCAGGATGGTGGACTATCTTGTAGTCAAAGGCTTGAAGCTTCAAAGCCCATCTGGCAAGTTGTCCCTCTGGCTCCCAAAGATTTTTTAGCCAGCTAAGACTGGTGTGGTCTGTGACTAAGGTAAATTGTACACCATGCAATATACCCTAAACTGCTTATAGGCATATATCATCACAAGACATTCTTTTTCTGTAATGATGTTATTATGTTCATGCACATTTAGGGACCAGCTAACATCTCCTACTGGATGCTTGGCACCTTTGTTGTCTAGTTGAGACAGCACTGCGCCAAGTGCTGATAACAAAGCATTGGTGTGGACCATGAAAGGCCTACTGAAGTCTTGGTACGTTAGTACATAGCTTGAAGATAGGCTGGTTTGAAGAGAATCAAAGGAAGTCTGGCATGCAGATGTCCATTTGAAAGTTGTTCCATTCTTAAATAGATTAAACAGGTGCTCTCTAGTACAATAGAAGTTTGAAATAAAGCATTGATAATATCCTACCATCCCCAAGACCTGTATGTCTCTTTTGCTCTTAGAGTGCTTCATATTTGTGATTGTGATAAGGAGCGCCTTTTGGGGAAACTTCAAATATAGAATTAGGAAAGAAGAGAAGTATCTTTTATTGGATAATATTTTAGACTTATATAGATTTGGCTGTGGTAAAGATTTAGTTGGATCAAACCTAGGGGTTGGTCATGTGCGGGATGGGTTCAAGCCACTGGATACTTGGATTGTCATGTGATATTGCTTGGTTGCCATTCTTGGTATGTTGAACTGTATATTGGAAGGGCACCAAATTGGGCAATGGTTGGATGTTAAGATAGTTGGCGGTAGCCAGAATGCTTGTACATACAGACCCTTGACACCCCCTTAAGGGGTTACTCTGGTACATCAGGAGGGGGCTTTGTCTTAACGGCTGCCGCCTGATGTTCCTGGAGTTGATTACTAGTTGGTACCAGTCTGGTTGAGTGTTCTCCTTTTCTAAGGCAGAGACAGGTTCTGTGATATTTCTTGACAATAGGGGTTTTGGCACCTTGGAATTTCACTAGATAGGTGTTCTGGTGTGGTCTGTATTTGATGAGTCTTTCTGGTCCCCAATGTACTGAGTCTAGTTTCTTTCTGTTGCCAGCTAGGACCCAGATGGGGAGTCAATGGGAAGTGGTTACTCTGTGGAGGTTACCTTTTGTGTTTTGAGCCTTTTTATTTCTGCTAGTTTAGCTTTGAGGCGCATGTGTTGTAGATTTGGTACTTTTTCTACTGTGGGGGGTTTCCCCGGGGAGGGGATCTTTACGTATGGCTGCTTGTTGCAGGTAATTATTTCTGGTTTGTATCCGTAGGTTAGTTCAAACGGGGAATAGCCTGTCCCTTGATTGGTATGGACCCAGGATACTAGTAATGCATGTTTCACGTATAGTGGCCATGTGTCTTTGGCTTTGCCATCTATTATTTTCTCTAGGGTCCTGATAAGACTGCTGTTGAGGCGTTCCACTATGCCGTTGGCCTGTGGCCTGTAGGGCAAGGTTGTGGAATGCTTAATGTTTTTGGATTTTAGATTGTTGTTTACTATGTGACCTGATAACTCGGTTGCTCCATCAGTTATGATGTAGTCTGGAGTGCCGTAGTTGGCTATGATTGCTTTGTTAATGAATCAGTTTATTGTTTCTGCTTTATGGTTCTTTGTTGCCCAGCAGATGGGCCAGCGTGTGGCAAAGTTGATGTCTACAATCAAGAAACATTGGTTTGTCTTTGTTTCTGGGAAGGGACCCACTACGTCTAGCCCCCAAACCTTGAATGGTTCAGGGTCAGGTACTGGGTTGACCGTTGTCTGGGGAGCCTTTGTGCTGATGTATTTCTTGCACACTGTGCACTTTTTTCAGAACACCAACTATAGTTTGTTTAAGATTGGGCCACCATACTATCTCTTTTAATGTGAGGTATATGTTGTTAGCCTTTGTATGTCCTATTAGGCGGTGATGTCTTAATACAGTGTCAACTTTTTGTGCAAGTGGGATGTAAGGGACGTGTTTGTTGCTAATGATTTAGTATACAGTGCCATTTGATACATGGAAATATTTTTCATTTCTTAATAATGTATCATGGGTTAGTTGGTGTGTTGTGGGGTCTTTCCCTTTGGTTTTATACTCAGTATTATATAGGTTTGGCCAGTCAGGGTCCAGGTGGTCAGGATAATCCTCTCTTGGCTGACATAGCCTAGAGAGAGCATCAGCTGTGACCAGCTCTGCCCCCTTTTTGTATTAGATGTCCAAATTGAGCTGCTCTAGCAGGGAAATCCATTTGGCTTGTTGCTGTGCAAGTGCATTCTGAGTTTTAAAATAGATTAAGGATTTATGGTCAGTTAGTACTCAGACTTTTAAATGTCCTTCTAAGTAAAATCTCCATTTCTTGCATATTTGATATATTGCTAGAAATTCCTTGTCGTGTATTGGGTATCTCTGCTCAGTGTTGGTCAGTTTTCTGCTTTTGTAACATACTGGAAGGAAGTCTTGCTGCCCTGGCTGGCAGATGCGTAGGACTGCACCAATGGCAGTGTTGCTGGCATCTGACTTGAGCTTGTAGCACCTGTTGTTATTAGGGTATTGCAAGATTAGTGCTTTGATCAAAGCTTGTTTTAATAGTTGGAAATTCTTGTTGCATTCTGGTGTCCAGATGAATTTCTTTTTGGCATTACCCTTGGTTAAATCATTGATTGGTGCAGTGAGTTTCCCACAGTCTTTGATGTATTTTCTTAGGTAAGCTACCATTCTGAGAAAGCATCTAACTTGTTTAACGGAGGTGGGGTGTTGTATGTTATTTATGGCTTTTATTTTGTCTGGATCTGCTTTGATGCCATCATCAGAGACAATGTGGCCCAAGAACAGGAGTTCCTTTTCTATAAATTGGCACTTACTTGGTTTTGCATAGAGTTTGTGCTTTTCAAGTTGATTGAGTGTCTTGCGGACATGCGTGAGGTGTTCCTCTTTTGTTTTTTGAGAATATGATAATATTGTCAAGGTAGCATAATGTATTTGAGAGGCCATTTAGCGCTTGGTTCATCATGGTGACAAACGTTGCAGGAGCGTAGGTCATCCCAAAGTTCATTACCCTACACTCAAAGGATCCAAATTGCGTACAGAACACAGTTTTTGGTATGTCCTTTTCCTTTACTTCAACTTGGTTTAACCTGAGGTGAGGTCAATTTTGGAGAAAAATTTGGCTCCTGAGAGTCTTGCAAACAGATCTTCTATGAGTGGTAGGGGATATTTATTTTTTACTGTGCTTGCATTTAGTGCTCTGTAGTCAGTTACTAGACGCAGAGTGCCTTTCTTTTTCTTTACAAAGAACACTGCTGCCCCCCACAGGGATTCAGACGGGTGAATGAATCCTTTTGCTAGATTGTCCTCAATGTGTGTTTTGAGGGTTTGGGTCTCCATGAGAGAGATTCTGTAGAGGGGTTCAGATTTAGGCATGGCTTTACATAGCTTGATGCCATGTTTGACTTCTTGTTTGGGTGGTAACTCTGTGAGTTCTTCCTTGAACACATGAGTGTATTTATTTAGGAGTGCCGCAAGTTCCAGGCATTGGATGTTTGTTGTTTTTATATTATTAAATTTGGTGTACCTCATTATGTGGAGGGTACTATCTCTAGTTAGACGTTCTGAGTTTTCTTGGTTTATGACCTGGACAAATACTGTGTCTCTTAGAATGAGGTTTTTGGGTTCATTGAAGATATTAAAATTCACTCTGCTGCATTTGATGGTCATGGTTTTTGTTTTCCAACATATGCTGGGGTTCACTCAGGTGAACCAGTCCATGCCTGCTACAATGTTGTAGTTTATGTTGTTAATGACAAGTTCTTTGATGGACGTTTGTATGACTTGGAGTTCAATTCTGTTGGGAGTTGTTTTGCCTTTGAGTAGAACCTTTGATTTATCTGCCATTCTGGCGTATTTGAAGTTGGATTTGACAACTGGTATTTTTTACTTGGTTACAAAAGGTTTGCTAGCCATAGTGTGTTGTGCACCAGAGTCAAATAAAATTTTATGTGTATATGATTTGTAAGTGCATGTGTAGACAAGAAGTTATGAGCAATCTTTAATTTTTACGTTCATAAAAATGGAGGATTGTAGGACACATGGGATGCAAGCAGCAAAGTTTGTGCCTTGGTACAGTTTCTTGTCAAGTTGGGGGAGACAGGGGCACTTAAGCCTTTCCCCCTCCTCTTTTCCCTGTTTCTCTGTTTTGAGACCTTCAAGGTCAGAGAATGTGGGGCCAGACTCATAGCGGGTTGCTGTTTCAGCATTGGTTACTTTGGCAGTGTCCTTCTTCTTGGGACAGGAGCAGTTTGTGCTTTGGCTGCAATTGCCATTCTTGCAATTGGAGTTGCTGTTGCTATGATTGGTGTTTTGGTGTTTGTTGACATTGGATTTTTCTCTGCCATTGCTGTTTGAGGAGTGATTGCCATTGCATGCAGCATATTCCATGTTTGCGCGTTTTTCTGTGTGCTTGGCTTCTGCAATGAGCGCGGGCATGGAGGTATTAGCCTCTGGACAGATGAGGGCAGCAACAGAGGATTTCATTCTGTTGATGAATGAGGCTCTGGTATGCACATTGTCAGCTTGTGCTGGGTTCTGGATTTTGCAGTGTATTTCCTTGAATTCATTGGCGTAAGCTGTGATAGTGGTCTTCTGAGGAAGATTGCTGAGCTGTATTGCAATGTCTTGGAGGGATTTAGTGACACAGAAATTGTGTGTGATGTCCACTTTGAACTCTTTCTAGTTTTCAAGCTTGTTGTCAGATTGTGAGCTAACCCAGGTGACAAACCAGTTAGCTGTGGTCTTGTACAGGCGCTTGCTGGCTTCCTGGACCCATTTTTCATGAGGGATGCGGCTGGCGCAGAGTTTAGCGGCTGAGTGGTCTAGCCAGTTGATGATGTTTTCCTTGTTTTTGCCAAAGAACTTGTCAATAGCAATATATTTGGTGTTGATAATTTCACCTGTGGTAGGTGGCTGTGCGTTTATTTGTGGTTGAAGAGAGCAGCTGTATTGAATTATCTTGGCGCATGCTTTAGGCATGACCAGACCTTCAAATACGGTGCATCCATTAGGTATATCTTTGTTGATATTGTGGGTGCAGAAGTACGTTTTCCAGGTCTCCTGGGATGTGGCCTGGTTGAGTACGTGAGCAAAGGTGGGCAGGTTTTGGTCAGTCATTTTCTCTTTCATGAGTGTGGTCAAAAAACCGTAGCTGCTACCAGTGATAAGGAGCGCATTTTGGGGAAGCTTCAAATATAGAATTAGGAAAGAAGAGAAGCATCTTTTATTGGATAATATTTTAGACTTATATAGATTTGGCTGTGGCAGAGATATAGTTGGATCAAAACTAGGGGTTGGTTATGTGCAGGATGGGTTCAAGCCACTGGATACTTGGATTGTCATATGATATTGCTTGGTTGCCATTCTTGGTATGTTGAACTGTATATTGGAACGGCTCCAAATTGGGCAATGGCTGGATGTTAAATAAGTTGGTGATAGCCAGAATGCTTGTACATCCAGACCCTTGACAATTGCTTTGGCTTTTAATGGCTGAGGACAGAGACCTGCTGTATTCACTATAAATCCAAGGTACTTGAGATGATTCTTGAAGAACTGGCACTTACAGGGCTTAATCTTCAGGTTGGTGTCAGCTAGTTGTTTGAAGACAGCCTCAAGGTGATCCAAATGCTCATTGAATGTCCTGGAAAATACATCAATATTGTTTAAGTATACCATAACACAGGACAGTTTAAGGTCGCTAAGAATCTAATCCATGGCTTGCTGGAATGTGGCTGGGGCATTACATAGGCCCTGAGACATGCATGTTGGCTGGAATAACTCTTGTTAGGTAATTATTGTGCATTTCTCTTGTTCTTCAGGCGGCAATTTTATCTGCAAATAGCCAGATATTAAATCCATGGCAGAAAATTACTTGGCACTGCCAAGCCAATCAAGGACATCATAAATTTGTGGGAGTGGGTACAAATCTTTCTTGGTTATCAGGTTAAGACAGCAGTAGTCAATCACAATTATGTTGCTACTGTCCTTTTTCACTATGAGCATAAGAGATGCCCAAGGGCTCTTAGATGGCACTAGCATATCTCTGTCTAAGAGCTCCTTTATTTTTTACTTACTACCTCTTGCTGGCCTTGGACCTTCTAATGGGATGAAGGCAAATAGATTTGTTGTCCTCCGTGTTGATATTATGTGTGACATCAGTGGCACAACACAGATTGAAATTATCTTCTGTAAAAATACAGAAGTATTTTTCAAATAGCGCACTGGCTCTTTTGTGCTCTTTGTCTTTCAAGGATGATAAGTTGGCTAAAGGAGTGGTTGTGTAGGCAGAGTGTTGTGTTTGGCTCCAGGGGATGACATCCTGGAGGACACGGCAGGAAATCTTTATTACAAAAGATTTGAGGTTCAAAGCTAGCCTTGGGTTAGCCTTCAGGGCAAAATTAAGGGCACATACCTTAATTTTGTGGAAAACAAGATGTAAAAGTCCTTTTGGCAGAAAGGACAGGAAAAGCTTGAAGATTATAAAAGCCAACACAAATTTGGATAAACTTGTCTTTATTAAGAGTAATGATTCTACTTTAAATAGTTGACAAGAGGCGGTGATCACTCAGTGGGAAGACAGAGTGGCTGAGGGGGTCACACTGGGATAAGGTCATACCAGGATCAACCACAGACAGGTACAATAATCCAGAATGGGTGGATATTGAACCAGACCCATTTACAGAAGGTAAGGAATTTCTGAACTCAAAGGCAAAACCAGTCAAATCTTTGCAACTATCAATATTTGAAGGGCAAATCAAAATAGCATTAATAGCGCAATTTACGACATCTCCCCCCTCAAGATTGGACAAAGGGAGTTGTTACTTGAAAAGGAATTTGGAGTGGACACAGGCAAAGGAACAGCCAGACAATAGTAACTTCACAGTGTACTTGAAGCCTTTCTTGAAGGTAACCTCACAGGGCCCAATCCAGAGGGAATCCAGCTTGTGGGCTCTACCACCTGTACAATTCTGGTAGTAGAGAACTAGATCACCTACTTGGTATTCAGGGAGGGGGCTCTAGCAGCATTGGATGGAGAGAGCTCCAAAGTCTTAACCTTATAAGCAGTGGAGTAGGTGGTTGCCTGGATGTCAATGATATGGTTGGTTAGGTCTTTCATGTGGGTCTCAGGATTTGCAGATGTATCATACTCAATCAGAGGAGGTTCCAAGATTGAGGGGGTAGTGGCCTCTCGTCCATAGAGCATTGCAAAAGGGGATTGACCAGTCACCTGGTGTCTACTAAGGCGGTAGGCAAAGAGAGCAGCAGGGAGGAACATGTCCCAATTGGCAGTGTCAGAGAGTGTGAGTTTTCTCATGATGGATACTAGAGTTGACTTTGCTTGTTCAACAGTTCCATTGGTGGAGGGATTATATGGCGCAGACAACAGGTGAGTCCCCATAGCTTTGACAATAGAGGTGATAAGGCGAGCATTAAAATTGGTGCCATTGTCTAAAAGCAGGACTTGAGGGCAGCCATGTCAATAGAAGATATCTTGCAGCAAGAAAGTAGCCGTGGTCCTAGCCGTTATATCTTTTGTTGCTCTGGCTTCAACCCATTTACTAAAGTGGTCTATAGCAACCAAAATAAACCAACATCCCAACCTAGAACAGGGGAAGGGCCCAACAGCATCAATACTCACTGTATGGAAGGCATGTTTTGGAGGGATGAGTTGGAACTGGTGTTGGGAAGGACAAGGATGTTGGAGTTGACAGGAATGGCAGGAGGCAAGGTCTTCAGGGATCAAGAGGCGCATGTTTTCCCAATAGAAGTTTTTGCACAACCAGTCATGAGTCTTGGCTATGCCTCCATGGACAATGTTAATGTGAGCTTGGAGGATGATGGCTATCCTCATACTAGGGCGAATGTAGGGTAGGTAGGCATTGTTAACCTTCTTGAAGAGTTGTCTATCACAAATTATAGTGTCCTTGGATAGGGTCTGTAGAGCCAGGTGGATGTCTTTGGGCTCAGTGGTCCAAGAGTCAGGATATCATATTAGCTTGTATAGTTGATCAGCATCAGCGGGATGGATAGCCAGGATCAGCATCCTTGACAGGCCATCAGCATTCTGATTTTGGGCCCCAGGACAGTGTACCACTGTGAAATCATACCCTTGCAGACGTAGAGCCCACCACACTAGCCGACCTTCAGGTTCCTTTAGTTGTTGTAACCATTTGAGGGAGGAGTGATCAGTGACTACCATGAAATGGGTTCCATAGATGTAATGCCAAAACTGCTTCACTGCATGCAGCAAGCCAAACATTCCTTTTTGGTGACACTGTAGTTCTTTTTGTGCTTATTAAGGATCCTTGATGAGTAGGCTACAGGACAGTCTACTCCTTCATCGTCAAGTTGGGCAAGGATAGCACCTACAGCTACTCCACTAGCGTCAGTTACAAGATGAACTCTTTATTATAATCAGGATAGACTAAGATAGGAGCCTCCTTGAGCTTGGCCTTCAGCGCTTTGAATGCTTGTTGTTGGCTGTCAGTTCACTCAAAGGGGACGCTGCAAAGCAATTGGACAAGAGGTTCACTCAGTTCAGCAAAGTCAGGGATGAATTGTTGGTAGTAGCCCATCATACCAAGGAATACTTGTACCTCTCAAAGATTTGTGGGAGGTAGCATCTTTTCAATGGCTTCCACCTTGTTATTCATGGGGCGTATTCCAGTCTGAGTGACTTCATGTCCTAGAAACTCAAGACGTTCCTTGAAGAAGGAGCATTTGGAGGGTTTGAGTTTCAGGCCAGCCTCACAGATCTTGATGAAGACAGCCTTGAGATGCTCCAAGTGGTCATTAAAGGTAGTGCTGAATACAATGATATCATCAAGATACACTAGGACACAAGAGAGTTTTAGGTCTTGTAAGATGGAGTCCATAGCTTGCTGAAATGTGGCAGGGGCATTGTATAATCCCTGGGGCATACAAGTGGGTTCAAAGAGACCCTCTGAAGTGATGAGCGCAGCCTTTTCTTGATCTTCAGGTGATAAGTCAACCTGCCAGTACCCTGAAGCTAGATCCATGGCAGAGAAAAACTTGAAACCACCCAGCCGTCAGAGAGCATTGTCAATTCTGGGCAAGGGGTATGAATCTTTCTTAGTGAGAGAGTTCAGGCGGCGGTAATCCATTACAATGTGGTGTCCCCCATCTTTCTTCTTGAGGATCAGTAAGGGGGAAGCCCAAGGACTTTGGGAAGGAGCCAGTAACCCAGCGTCCAAAAGTTACTTGAGTTCTTTAGATACTTGAGCATCCTCCACCCTACTACGGCAGTATGGTTTAGCACAAAAAGGGGGCACATCCCCAGTATTAATCTGATGGATGACTCCCTTAGCTAGGACATAGTCTGTGAGTCCAGAGGCAAAGATGTCACTGAACTGATTGATCAGGTACAACACGTCTTTTTGTTGAACAGGAGACAGTTGGGGGAAATCAGCAGTGGTGAATAAAGAGAGAACTTGAGGATTGTCTTCAGGTGGATTGAAATCACTAAAATTCCAAAGGGGTAGAGAGAGAATACTTGTTCTTCTCCAAGTATACAACCATGTCCCACAAACTGGCCTCTGGTTACTTGCATGGGCAGGGCCGTCAGGTTAGCAAGCAGTAATTGTACGGGCTCTTTGTGGGTTTGGTCTAAAATCCCAGGACATAGGCAAGGCTCAGTACAACTTAAGGATTCAGGTGAGTAAAGCTCCAAGAAGGACTTTTCAGGCAGCTCATAGAAAATCTGGGAGTCAATCACCACTTGAGAGCCTGGGAGGATGGTGATAGCGGCTGGCGCTAGCAGAGGTACCCCTTCTGCCGCAGGGCAGGAAGGAGGAGGGGTACACATGTTGGAGAAGTGAGTCCTATACTTGAGTGAGAAGATACCCATAGGGTACTCAAGCACACAAGTTTTAAGACGTTTTCCTGGAAGGCGCAGAGGTTCCTCAAAAATCAAAGGGACTTCATATCCCAAGAGCAAAAGGTATCCATCTTGTAAGTTTACAATTCCGTTATATTCTCAGAGGAACTGAGTACCAACCAAGAGGTCATAGCTTTTGTTCTCTAGGACCACAGCAGGGGAGGCAATAGGGAGTTTCCCAAACCTCATGGGTAGAGCAGAGTAGGCACCAATGGCTCAAGTTTGGGCCATACCAGCTGTGCCATACGACTGCATGTAGTTGAGGTCAGGGGCCAACTTAAGTTTCTTCATTAGCTTGGAAGATACCACGTTGACAGGGGAACCCGTGTCCAAGATGGCCTTGATTTTGACCTTTTGGATTGATACCTCCACGCGGGTTGTATCTTTCCCAAAGGGAGACAAGACTGCCAACACATCTTGTGCAGCCTCTAGCTCCTTTTCCCATTTGGCCAGCATACACCGTAACGCAGGGATCTCCTTATACACAGTCTGTAGTAGAAGAGATACGGTTACATTGTGGAAAAGAGCTTTGGTTAACTTGGCTGCTTCTTCAGAGGAGTCAACCAAGACAGGCAGTTGATGGGCTTGAGCTAGGTAGGGGCGAGCCACCATGGATTTAGCTTCACTTGGAGGTACCCGGGAAGTGGTGGAAGTCTTCCCAGAGCAAAGCTTGTAAGGTACAGGTATAGTTTCCGGAACAGCCAGGACAGAGTAGCCATAACTATCAGAGTCTTCACTATCAGAATCATCAGGCTCTGAATCACTGGAGATATTTTGAAACAGATGAAGGATAGTTGGGCCAGAAGAAGAGGGAGCTTTCTCATCAGAAGGAGGATCAGGAGGAGACAGGGGAGATTTGTCAGCAGAGAGCGTCTCCGTTTTTTAAGCTGACCTCTCTTTTCCTGCCTGTTCCTTGGGATTGCAACCTTCCACTTGGGGATATGTGCAAGTGCACAAGTGGCGTTCAATCTGGCTACAGTTATGACAGCCTTGTCTCTTAGCCTGCCCACTAGTATCCAGAGTCATAATGTGTGACATACAAGATGTGGTCCCAGCGTTATTGGCCTTATTATCACGCACCACCGTACCTCCATGTGTCAAATACATGTCTTGTAAGAGCGTCTTAATACTCTTCATGGAAGTGAGTGAAGCCTTGTGTGCCTTAAAGTGTAGACATAGAAGCTGGTTCACCTTCAAAGCGTTTGAACAAACTGTATAGGCTTCCCAAGGAGTTAACTGTCAACTAGTAATTACCTGCTGGCCTTCAATGTAGAAAAAATCTGCAAACTTAGCCAGGGTTTCCTTGGGTTTGAAAGCAATATGCATAAATGCATCTTTCTTGACTTCCAAGCTGAGGTCTCCTCCAAACTCTTCAATAAGGAGGTGCTTCATATCCTCCCAGATAACTATAGAAGAGAGCTTGGGGACCACAACTTCCTGGCAAGTGGGATGGAGGCAGGTAAGGATGTGTTCCTTCTTGAGTTTGTCAGTAGCCCTACACATTGCAGTTTTGTAAATGGTCAGAAAAGCAGCAATGGTCAAGGTTTTGGGATCAAATATCTGCTTGAAGGTTGGCTTATAAATAGGGTCAATGGACGAGGATGAGGACTGGCTGTTTTCACCAGGATTGAGGACGTTTATGTGAGGGTTGCTCTCAAACTTGGATTCAGCAGTAGGTTGTCTAGCCCAGAGAAGTCAAAGGCTTTCCTCTAAAGTGTCCAAGGTAGAGCTATTTTGCCCACTAAAGTCTCAGGCAGTTGTGGCAGCAGTCCCAAATTCATCAATCTTGATTTATTGTACTGCCAAGGTGCCAGCAATCCCATTGACACAAGTAGCCAGGGAGGTGGTCTGAGCAACCAAGGGGGCAACTTGTCCATTTAGAGTCTCTGTAAAGCGGGAGAGGTTTTGGACCTCTCTTTCTAACGTGTCTTGCCTATCAGCTACATCATTTGTCACTTTGGCAAGTTGATCTAGATCACGCGCACAGTGGACCCGGGGTTGACCTTCTAAGCCAGGGCAACAACCATGATTGTCATGAGCAGTAGTATTAACAACTTCACCTTCTTCTTCAGATTCAGATTCAGATGACAAACCTTCAGAATTTGAGGGGCGCTGTCTTAAGTACTCAATTTCACCTTGTAAGGTAGCCATCTGATAAGTGAGGGAGGCAATACAAGGGTCAGGCATAGGTTCAACTGGAGGGAGAGACTGCACAGAAGTTTGGCGTCTAGTGGTAGCCTTGAGCTTGGCAATGACCTCCCATACTTTGGTTTCAAAATCAGAAGGGGCCCTGACAGGAGGAGCGGGAGGAGTCACCTCAATAGAGGCCACCCGGTTGTCCACATGAGTTTGTACTTGGTATAGAGTGTCGCCTAGTGCAGCCTTATCTAGACAATATTGATGCTGCAGGTGGCAGCCCCAAGTATTGACATGAGCCCCTATCAATTCAAGTTGCGAGTTGACATGCTCTCTGAATTGATTGAGTTCACTAATCAGAGTCTCAAAATCCTGCCAATGGTTAAGGAGAAAAGCCTCAATTTGCTCACACCAGGCTGCCTGATGCTCATCCAATTTGCATAGTTGATCCTTTATATATCCAGGGAGCAAGGAACAAAGAGAATTCAGGGAGGTGGTTAAATACTTCTGTGATGCCAACAAGTTGCGCTGGTTGTCAGAAATACAAGCAAAGAGACTGTGTGACCATTCTTGGTAGGCCATATTTTGAGCGTGGTTATTTGAGACAGCAGAGGCTACCACATCTAGCAGTTGGCTCTGGGATCCCAGGGCAAGTTGGTGGTGAACTAGGGCAGGTTGGATGAACTGGTCAACCAACACCCTGATAGTATCCATGGATTTCATCAACGCAAAGGGGAGACCAAAGTCCAAAAAGAAGGAGTACAGGTCTTCAGAGGCGTACCCGGGACAGAGGCCAGGGATAGAGTGCATGGCTACCATGCCAGAGTAAAGAAGTGAGCAGGCAGCAGCACAGGCTTGCTCATAGTTAAGAGAGAAAGCAGGAAGGGGGCCCACAAGGGCCTGGGAGACAGAACCAATACCATAGGGTTTGCAGGAGCATTGGTAATGTCTTCTTCTAGAGGGGGGCTAGAAACTTTAAGTTGATCTGGTACTTTGGAAACAAAGGGAGAGAGACCAGAGAATGCGCGTGGGAACGGGGTAACTGAGAGGCTTGCAGCCCTTGTAGTGAGCACCATTTTGTTGTGTTTGGCTGCAGGGGACGACATCCTGGAGGACACAGCGGGAAATCTTTATTACAAAAGATTTGAGGTTTGAAGCTAGCCTTGGGTTAGCCTTCAGGGCAAAATTAAGGGTACATACCTTAATTTCCTGAAAAACAAGATGTAAAAGTCCTTTTGGCAGAAAGGACAGGAAAAGCTTGAAGATTATAAAAGCCAACACAAATGTGGATAAACTTGTCTTTATTAGGAGTAATGATTCTACTTTAAATAGTTGACAAGAGGTGGTGATCACTCAATGGGAAGACAGAGTGGCTGAGGGGGTCACACTGGGATGAGGTCATACCAGGATCAACCACAGACAGGTACAATAATCCAGAATGGGTGGATATTGAACCAGACCCATTTGCAGAAGGCAAGGAATTTCCAAACTTGAAGGCAAAACCAGTCAAATCTTTGCAACTATCAATATTTGATGGGCAAATCAAAATAGCATTAATAGCGCGATTTACAACACAGAGGCTTCCACTTGGTCTGGTAGTCTCATTTCAGAGAAGTCCTCTATGCAATGAAATTTCTCTATCTCCACAACAGGGAGGAGGTAAACAAAGGCAACTACCTGATGCTTTTTGATCTTTAGGTCAAAATCATGTAGGTTTGCCAATAGAGTATGTATTTCCTGCTGCCCAGGAATAATGATTACAGTGGCCACACATGGCTCAAAACAGGAATGGCTCCAAAGCTGATGTCTCTTGCCGTAGAGCGTTTCAGGAATATCCTATGTCAGTCCAGAGTTGATGATCATCTGGTTGCCACTTTAAAGTGTGAAGATTGACCTTGACCAAAGAGGAATGCCTTTGTGTTCCTTTATCTGTGTTGTAAGCCACTTCATCTTTTTCCCTTTGATCTGATAGAAAACTGCCACTACTCTGTCCTTGTAAGCCAGATGAATGCTCTTAGTTTGCTTTGTTGGAATTTTTTTCCTTGGATTAGTATAGCAGGATAGTCTGGCTGAGCAGTGTTAAAGTATCCACTTCCATGTCTAGCTTTACACTGTACTTGCAAAGAAATGCTGTTCTAATCAAGATATCATAGTTTTGGCTGTGCAGGACCACAGCAGGCAATGAAACCGCAATTGAACCAACTCTCATTGGCAATAAGCTGTATGCTCCAACAGAAGTGGTAGTGTGAATTCCAGCAGTATCATAGACTTTGGAGTGGGCAACATCAGGAGCCAAATCCAGTCTTTTTACCAGGCATGTTGATACTATGTTGATTGGAGCTCCAACATCTATAATGGTCTGCATCTTTACTTTATTTACAGAAATATCAGCCTAAGTACATTCTAAGTAAAAATCAGATTAGAGATTTAATAAATGGATACCCAGTGGCCCTGGGTATCAAAGTACTGGTGCAGAATTTGTCCTATTTTGGGGAAGTTTGCCTCTATGATCTCAAGCGGCATGGAGAACTGCACACCTTTCAGTGGCAGCAGGTTGCTGGACATGTTGGGGTTAGAACCAGTACATTCCTCCTGAACTTGAGCGGTGTAAGGCTTGGAGACAGTCTCTATTGTGTTGGCGTCAATTTTTCTGGGGCATACTCTCCCTTGGGTGGGGATTGCAAACAGGTTGTCTGCTACTAGCTTATGGATAGAGTTCTCCTCAAAGACTTTTCTGGTAGAAACAAGTCAGGAAAGGGCTGGTCAATGGCCTTTGGCGCATCTTAAGGTGCTGCAACAGTTGGTGTGGGCTCCTTGTTGTCTGGTGTGGGAGCTGTTTTGCTGATCTTGGGTGTCTGTCTGACTCTCAATCAGGATCCTTTGGAATAGGAAGGGGATTGGCTGGACTAGTACATTCTGTTACTGACCTGCCTTCCCTTTTCCCTGCTCTATTGGCTTTCCTACTGTAACCACATTGACAGAAGGAGGATTTAACTTTCTGCCTCTACAGTCTGCTGTAAAATGGCCTTGTTTTTCACACTTATTAAGGGGGCCTGGATTTCTGTATGTCTTATTCTCCCCTTTTGACTTGTCTGGCTCAGACAAGGATTCAGCAGGCTTTGGAGTTTGGGAAAACTCCTTAAAGTTGTTAAAACTTTTACCTGACTGTCCCTTGTTTGGGGCATCAAACTGGGAACCAAGCCTGATGAGATTGCTAGTTATCTTCTGGGTGTTGTTGGACTGGTCAAGTATGGGGAACATCATGTTGGCAAGTTCTTAATAAGGCTGAAGCACCCTACTCATGATTACGTGGCAATCCAGATCAGACAGGACCCAGCTCCAAGAAGAACCTGTGCTTCATGGTATAATTGCTCAGAAAAATTGGTAACAGTTCCATATTTTCTGAACAAGATATTACTGAACTCCGCCTTTCTGGTCTGGAGTTTAGTCACACTGCCAAATTCATCAATGACTGCCTGTTTAGCATGTGTGTACGTCCATTCTTCTTATGGTAGGTGTGGCATGACAACGTCCACACTGGCAGAATCTAGGGCATTGATGAGGGCTGTGGCCTTCATGTGGTTGGAAGACCCTCTCATTGAAATCTTAAATAGTTGTATGTGTAACAGAAATTTTAGGATAGTAAGAAGCTGTCTCCAGGTTGTGGGAAATTACCACCCAAACCCACATAGAGTTAATGATTAACCACCAACACAGCTTCAAATACTGTTTTGTAAAATTTCCAAATGAGATACTAGGATTAAGTAAAATAATTAATCCTAACCAAAGTAGCTCAAGATAAATAGCCTGTGAAAGCATCAGAGAATCTTCAGAATAAAATCCAGAACATTGAGATGTAGCACAATTTTCATTTTCTAAGACAGGGGGACCACTCCAAGATTGGCAGGCATTGAATTAACATTGGGAGGTACCAACAACAAAGTTTCAACTGCAGGGCCCCATCTTCCAGTAATGATCCAGCTTGGAATAAGATTGTAGGGAATGTACCACAACAATCCAACTACATGATGCATTTTCAAAAGTAAATTAGACCAAGGGATATGTGATTTTTATTGATTAAATTTTGGGGACTCAACTCTTAGAGTTGAAACAGTGAAAATTATTCAATATATATCGAAAATTGACTAAGAAGTACTGCCTGGAACTGAGCTCCTATTCCTTCTACATTGTCAAGTGAGTATTGGGTCCAGGTTGCAAAGAACCCTTGAGTGACTAATTTCTGACAACCATGCTGATTAATAAGCTCATATCAGGTGACCCTCAAATTACGTCAATTTATCAACATCAATTTGAAAGAAGGAATTGGTTTCAGCTGGCAGACTGGAGCAGCTGTAACCCATTTTTGATTGACTGTCTAATTTAAATTGGTTAATTTGGTCAATTTTTTTAAAGGTTTTATGGCTTTTTGAGCCTTTTTACTTGGCCGGGTAATTCCTGGCATGATGGAACCTACTGTGACATTACCCTCTGCTTTAGCCCTGGGCACAATACCACCATCTGGGAGATGGGATAAGGAGAAATTCTTGTGGGCAGGCAGGAGTTTCATTGCAGCTAAGGTAAGCTCGGGGTGGCCAACAGCAGTGGGATTTGTGACAGAAATTGCAGGATAGTATGAAGCCATTTCTAAGTGATAGGGAACTACCACCCAAATCCACATAGAATTAATGATTAACCACCAACGTGGCTTCAGATATCTTTTTATAAAATTTCCAATTGTTATACCAGGATTAAGCAGAACAATTAATCCTAACCAAAGTAGCCCAAGATAAATGGCATGAGACAGCATCAATGTATCTTCAGAATAAAATTCTGGACATTGGGAGACAACATGATTTTCAGTTTCCAGAATGGGGGGCTCAAGATTGGCTGGCACAAAATTAACATTGGCTGGCACCAACAACAAAGTTCCAACTACAGGGCCCCATCTTCCAGAAATGATTCAGTTAAGAATTAGATTGTACAGAATATATTGTAACAACCCAACTACAGGATGCATTTTGAAAAGTAAATTAGAACTAGGGATAAATGATTTTTATTGAGTAAAATTTTGGGAGGATTCAACTCTTAAAGTTGAAACAGTGGAAATTATTCAGTATATATCAGAAAATTGACTAAGCAATACCACCTGAATCTTGGCTTCCTATTACTTCCACATTGTCAAGTAAGTATCTGATCCAGGTTGCAAAGAACCCTTTTGTGATCAATTTCTGACAGCCAAGCTGATTAACAATCTTGTATTAGGTGACCATTAAATTACACCAATTTATCAACGTCAATTTGCAAGGAGGAACTGGTTTCAGCTGGCTGACTGGAGCAGCTGTAACCCATTTCCAATTGACTGTTTGATTTAAGTCTGTTAACTTGGTCAATTTTGATAAAGGTTTCCCGGCTTTTTGAGCCTTCTTGCTTGGCCGGATAATTCCTGGCATGATAGAACCTACTGTGACAGTATTGTGCTTGTAAAACTCTCAAATCAGGTCTGGGGAATTGGAACAATTGTAGTGGGGAACCCAGGAGTTTTCAGAATCAGGATAACCCTTCCATGACACAAAATATTCCAAAAGGTGTTGATTCTTACGGGAAGCCAGAATACAATTTAGCTCATACTCAGGTTCTCCTTCCAAAGAATGAGTTGGGAAGAAGGAGTCTCTGTATCCTTAAAGGAAGTAATAAGACATTCATGAAAGGTGTGGAAAATCTTGAAAGCAGGAGGTATATCCAGCCGATAGGCAGAGGGACCAATTTGACGTTCAACTTTGAAGGGGCCAACTTGCTTGGGCCCTAATTTGCGACAGGGGACCTTCAGTTTCATATTACAAGCATCAACCATGACTAGATCACCTGGCCTGTAGGTTGGACCTTCCTGGCGCTTTCAATCTGTGTATTCCTTGTAATTTATCACGGCAGCGGTAAGAGTAACCTGGAGCTCCTGATGGACCTGCTTCAATGCAGCAGTTTGATCAGTTGCAGCTTCCACGTTGCTAATCAAACAAGAACCCATGTTGGAAGAAGGATTGTAGCCTACATTAGCATAGAATGGCAAAACCTGAGTTGATGTGTGTGGAGCATTATTATATGTGAACTCTGCCATGGGTAGGTTATCACATCAGTCATCTTGCCTTGCATTTGTGTAGCAGCGTAGGTAGATCTCCAAACTTTGTTTTACCCTCTCCGTTTGTCCATTAGATTGGGGATGAAAAGCCGTGGAGCGGCAAAATTTAATACCTAGAATTCCAGTAAAAGCTTCCCAGAACTGAGCAATGAATTGGGGACCACGTTCACTCACAGTCTCCATTGGGATGCCATGCAAGGAGAAGATTATATTCACAAACAACTGAGCTGTTCTCACTGAAGTAACTGTGGTTGAGCAGGGAATAAATTGTGCCATTTTTGTGAAAAAATCTACCACCACCATGATTGTATTAAACTCATTGAAATTTGGGAGTCCTCAGATAAATTCCACCAATACCAACGTCCATGTCCTGCATCTGGCTGTAACAGAACCAAAAAAACAGTTGTCTTGTTCCTTCTTGCCTTGGAACAAAAACATACCAAACAGTCTCAAACGTAAGCCGCCACCTGCACTGTCAAACCTTTCCAAGAAAACTGTTGGTAAATTAACTTCACTGTTTTGTTCTTCCCTGGGTGGCCTGCCGTGGGGCAGGTGTGGTTGGCCTCCATGATTTCATCCCAAATAGTGCCCTCTGGGACTCACAAGCAACCTTAATGATATAGAATTGGCCCTATCTTGTGATAATCCTGCGGCTGGCCCACTGGGTTTGCACATGCTAGCTCCAATAACCTATCATAACCTTTGGATAGAGGCTGCAAAAACTTGACTTTGGAATATAGGTCTAAGTCAGCACCCTTGGTCAAGGACATGGTAGCAAGCGTAGCCAGCGGAGTTAAAACAAAAGGAACCACAGCCTCATCTGGTATCATAGTGTGCATATTGAACTCAATGTCTGTACCAACATCTGGAAGATGGGAAAGATTTCTGCTCAACACATCTGCCAAATGATTATTGGCTCCCTTGCTAAACTTGTAGCAGTACTTGTACCTCATCAGATCCCTGTGCTATATGGATTGGCAACCCAACAAAACACTGGGTTGGCAATAGTACAGGAGAGCTTTGTGGCCAGTTCTTACTACAAATGGGTTATGCGCTGACATAAGATGGTGATGCCAATGCCTTAATGATTCCACAACTGCCAACAATTCCTTGCCGTAAATCATGTAATTTTGTTTCTGGGCCTCCATCTTCCTGGAGAAATACCCTACAGGTCTCTCTATCCCATCACCAGTGGTCTGTAACAACACACTGGCCACAGCATATTTTGAAGCATCTGTGGAAACCACAAAAGGCAGCTCAGGATCCACATGTCTCAACACTAGGGAGGACAACAAAAGAGCCTTGACTGCTTCAAATGCATCTGCACACTCAGGCATCCAGACCAGAGTTGTTTTCCCACTAGCTGAATACAAAGGGGTGGCCACTTCAGACAAGTGAGGAGTGAATTTCTTCAAGAACGTGCAGGTACCCAAAAAACTACAAAGTTGTGATACTGTCATAAGTGTAGCATGCTCTTGAACCGCAGCTTCCTTTTCAGGGGCAATGGTGTGGCCATCATCAAAGATAATATTACCCAGAAAGATAACCTTACGCTTAAAAAATTCACACTTACTCCTTTTAATGATCAAGTTGACCTGGAGAAGGCGCTCTACAACTGCCAATAGGTGGGCCTTATGCAACTCCTCATCTGGGGAGAATACCAATATGTTGTCCATGTACACAATGACACATACTCCTAGGAGATCTCCCAATACTGAATCAATTAACTGCTGAAAGCAAGCCAGGGCGTTTTTCAATTCAAAATGCATTACACAGAACTGGAAGATGCCCTTCTTGGTTCTGAATGCTGTTAACTATTACATTCCTTCTGCAATCCTGATTTAATTGAAGGCATTCAACAGATCAAGTTTTGAGAATACCTTTGCCTTCTCATACAACAAGAAATCTGAGCTTTGAGAGGTAAGGGATAGGGATCAGGAATTGTAATGCTATTTGAATTCCTGTAGTCAAATCAAGGACAAAGAGACCCATCAGCCTTTTGAACAAACAATAACAGGGAGCAGATTGACAAAGCCTTTTTAAAAATGTAGCCCTTTGCCAACATGTCATGAGTCCACTCTTCTAAACATGCGTCTTCCTTCAAGGTTAAAGGATAAATAGGAGATGCAATTCAAATCAGATCAACAGTAACTTTAAAGTCAAACTAAACTGAGTATGCTTGGGAAGGACCTCGCCCCTGGGGCGTCAAATGCCACAGACCAGGGTTGCAAGCATGCCAGTAAATCTGAACTTGCAGGGACAGGAACCAATTGAATGGTCTGAGAAGACTGCTCTAATTCAGACATACTTAACAACAGAATACAGATAGATATGCCCAAAGAGTGTTCCACTTTCAGCTTATTTTCTTTCAGCAAGGTCAATACATTATGGTCTTGCTACCAGCCCACCCCCAAAATAATAGGATACATAAGGGCAGAGCAAATAGATAGCCTTGCAGTAAAAACTGACCCACAACTATAAACGTCACCGGCTTCTTAAGCTGGAAAGAGGGAAACCTTAGAAAGTTTCCACCCCTAACAAGCATTCCAGGGTGATACTTAAGTTGCAGCAAGTCTGTGGTATCAACACTCATAAAGTTCTTGGAAGCACCTGTATCCAACAGAATGGCTGGCCAATAGATAGTTTGACTGTTATCAATGCTACCATAAAACAAGAAGCAACCAGAAGTAGATTTATTTGCAGCAAATGTTGCAATCTTGGCAGTATCTTTCTTCTCTTTGGTGGTACAGACAGCAGCTAAGGAGGCAGGGTGCTCCTGAAAATATTGCTCAATCATTTCTTGGACAGCAGCAGGAAGGACAGGATGATCATGATTGATTGGAACCAGGGGCAACTCTTTGGATTTGACTGCCAAAGGCTTTGAAGGCACATTGTGCTGGAGCATAGCCAATGAACTCTCAGGGGCAGACACTACTGGTGCTTCATTCACCTCAACAGGTTTGTTCAAAATTGCCAATTTCAACTGAGAAGAACCACAGGGAGAACAATCCTGACTCTGGCTGGAGGGCGCCACCGCAGAACGAGTCCCAGAAAACCAGGAGTGCACAGCGGGTTTAGCTTTGACTTCCATCAAACCTTGTTTGGAAACCAACGGATTTGAGACCAGAGAAAGAATTTGGTTTACCAGGGCATCAGTTGTGGTTAACGGGGAATCCCAAACTGCCAGATCCTGGGCAGTCTGATCAACTGCTAACCACAACACTGAGAGCTTATTGACTTTAGGAACATCAATTGTACAACAGTAGGCAAGAAACTGAGGAAGAAATACCAAGAGCAGAGTAGTATCCTGCTAAAAGGCGTACAACTTATGGTATACTTTGAGCTCCTCAATAGATACATACTGTAAAGTCACCCCCCTTTAGCCCTGGATAGGACAATCTTCCTGCGCTGCACAAAGAAATCTGCTCAGAAGCTGGCCAAGCCCCTTGATTCCCTTGAGGATTTAGCCCATACAATTGATGAAAGATTTGTGTTGGCATACTCTTCCCAGATGAAAAATACCAATGTTATGAACTTGGTTTCCACTTGGGAGGAATCTCTGATTAATTTAGGCTACTTTTTGGCTTGGGCCCATCCACACTTGAAATTAATTAAGTCTAAGCATTCAGTTCACGCTACTGCCAATTTTTTAAATACCAATCCAACTGGGTTGAATGGTGAGCTGCCCCATCCATGTGACCCCAGCCAATCAGAGTTGAAGTTGGAAATTGGTGTAAACCCCTCCAGCTTTCTGGATCTGCCTAGCAAAATTTCTCTTGCAGCCAATCAAACCTGTGCCCCTGGGTCAGGTGGCCTTGAATTTTGAATTCCACTCTTAAAACAAAACAGGTAAATTCTGGTCCCCTGCTTGCTCATTCTTTCAAAAATAAAGTTTATACTTTAAAGCTGTTGATTTTGGTTATTTTAGATCTTTATTTGGGGTCTTTTTAATTTCCTAAAACTGTTAGAAAAAGTAGTAACTATCCCTTACCCTTGCCGTTGTCCTTGGGTTTACAGTGCCTGTTTCAAAGCATCTAGAGTTAAAGTTAGTAATAAACTATACGCTTACTTCTCCTGCTTTTGAAATTCAAGTTTGAACTCTAAACTAGTTAGTATAATTCTTATAATTATCTACTTTAATTTCGGTTTTGTCCCCTGTTTGCTCTGACGTCTTTGCCTGCCCATATACTCTTAAAAGCAACTCTTCCCGCTCTCTTCAAAAGTGTATATCTTGCTGTTGTTGTCCTCTCAACTTTGGGTTTGTTCTGCAGGTCCCCTGCTGTCAGGTTCTCTTTTTTCTTTTTTCTGTTCAAAAAACTGCACAATATTTAATTTTGCTTTTGTTTCTTCTCCCAGTACAAAAAGGTTAGTTTCCCTCTTAAAATTTGTGGCCTTTACCCTGGCTCCTGTTTTGGTCATGATTTGGACCACTTCTCCAGACCTTTGGAGTTGTGTTTCACATTCATTTTACCATGTGGGGACCAATCCCAATCAATTCATGCAAATGTTTGATAATATCCCTGGGCACACTCAGAATATTCTAGCCGCCAGTGAAAACGTGGTAAAGAGTCTCACCTGTGACAACCTTGAGTAGTCTGCTCTTGATCTGGCTCCCTTGGTGTCCCCTAGCTTGAGCTCTCCAATGCCTCTCCACCCCGTGGTTCCTGGCGTTTAGCCCCAAGAGGACAGTTTGGAGGTTGAAGAGCATCCTCCCAAGCGCGCTTCCTGGTTGCTTGGTGGGATGATCCTGATGGGTGTGGATTCTTACTTTTCCCAACTATCTGATGCATCCTCTCTTTGAAGCCCCTTTGGGTGGCCATACCAGTCCTGCACTGGATGGTGTCCTGTTGAATCCTTCCCCCAGGATGGGAGCCAAACTTAGTTATTTCAGCCCTCCTCTCTCACACACAAAATTTTAACAAAGGGTACAGAGATGCACTTTCAGTTAAAGCATGTGAATTGCGCTCCACTGCGGACAACAACCATTCACAAGCATCCTCAGAAACCTTTGTCATCACATGGTAAACTTGGGATTTGTGGCTAAGGCTTGAACTAGAATAGAATGATAAAGCTGACAAAACTTCACACAAAATTTCATCAGTAGATGGAGCAGGAAATTAATCTGGACGCCAAAATGACATAGTGTGATGGAAATAGGAAACAGTTGATCCAGTCTCAACAACTGCAACCGGAGATGGAAGCCACATATTAAAGAAAAGCCCAAACTGAAAACTCAGAAAAGAACTGATACAAATAAACATGGTAAACGCAGATATCTTGACAGAGCAGGAGCAAAAAAACACAAATTTGTGACAAACTGCTTCCAAAAACTCAGACGTAGAAGAGTTGAGTAATGTAACAGAAATTGCGGGATAGTAAGAAGCTGTCTCCAGGTGGTGGAGAATTACCACCCAAATCCACATGGAGTTAATGGTTAACCACCAACGCAGCTTCAAATACTGTTTTGTAAAATTTCCAAATGAGATACTAGGATTAAGTAAAATAATTAACCCTAATCAAAGTAGCCCAAGATAAATAACCTGTGAAAGCATCAGAGAATCTTCAGAATAAAATTCAGGACATTGAGATGCAGCACAATTTTTCATTTTCCAAGACAGGGGGACCACTCCAAGATTAGCAGGCATTGAATTAACATTGGGAGGTGCCAACAACAAAGTTCCAACTGCAGGGTCCCATCTTCCAGTAATGATCCTGCTTAGAATAAGATTGTAGGGAATGTAACACAACAATCCAACTACATGATGCATTTTCAAAAGTAAATTAGACCAAGGAATATATGATTTTTATTGATTAAATTTTGGGGACTCAACTCTTAGAGTTGAAACAGAGAAAATTATTCAATGTATATCAAAAATTGACTAAGCAATACCACCTGGATCCTGGGCTTCTATTTCTTCTACATTGATAAGTGAGTATCTGGTCCAGGTTGCAAAGAACCCTTGAGTGACCAATTTCTGATGACCATGTTGATTAACAAGCTCATATCAGGTGACCCTCAAATTACGTCATTTTATCAACATCAATTTGAAAGGAGGAATTGGTTTCAGCTGGCAGACTGGAGCAGCCATAACCCATTTTTGATTGACTGTCTAATTTAAATTGGTTAATTTGGTCAATTTTTTTAAAGGTTTTATGGCTTTTTGAGCCTTTTTACTTGGCCGGGTAATTCCTGGCATAATGGAACCTACTGTGACAGTTTGAAGGTCCTAATGTTGCCATTGCAATCAAACTTGGGTAGGTTCAACAGTTTGAACTTATGGTTGGATACCAAAGTTTCTTCTATAGAAGTGGCAAGATGTTTTCTAGAAGGGACAGGAGGCAACCTAGAGGAGGACATAGGGGTAAGGGGAGGTAATGCAACAACTCCCATGGGAACATTTCTTCTGTTCTGAGAGCTGCTACTCTTGTGTTCATACCCTATTTCATGAAAATAGTCTGGAGATGAGGTCTTCTGTCTTTCCAAAGAGGAAGCAGGTAGAGAGGACAGGCCTCTACCCAAACTGCTGCTTTTTACTCCTCTTGCCTGGGCCTCCAGCTCTCTAAGTCTAGCAACAAACTTGATTTCCATTCCTAGCTGTGCGCTCCTGTACTAGCTGCTCTAGTAAGTTGCTGTGATTTTCTTCAATCATCAGAACCATGGAAGTGAGCAAGTTGTAATATTTTTTGTCTTTCTTGCGCCCTTCTTCCAGGAGAGCAACTCTCTTGCAAGCAGCTTCTAGATTCTTGTAGAACAAACTGGCAAGTTTACATACACTCTCAATGGTCTCCCATAGGTTGTTCTTATTATCCTCATATGCATTAGGGTAAAGACAGCAGTCATGAGAGTCATAGGGGGTTTCTTGTTGATGTTTTCCAGAGGGGCAGTAAATTTCTCATCTCTTTTCATGCTGTTAATCTTACTTACCAGCTTGTTCACACAGGCCACTAGCTTGTTATAGTGTCTGTTGCTTCTATTGTTGGCTTTTTCTAGCATCTGGTGTAGGTCTTCTCTGTCAGAGGTATTCCCAACTTGTTCCTGTTTGTGGATCATCTCATCAGCCCAGCAAGTCAGGCTAATGCAGTGTGTGGTCACATCAGTTATCCATTGTGGGATTAGACCAGTGCTCTTGAAGCAATTGGCTGGCAACAATGTGGCCAACCTTGGAATTGAACTGTTGCACAATTTTGTCCACTCTGAAGTGGGCATAGTTGGTAGTATCAAACAGACTCCTTGGGATATTTTGCAAGGAATTGAAGCTGGTGTTCAGCTTGTTGATAGTATCTAGGTGATCTTTCTATAATTCATTACAGCTAGCCCCCAGCTTGTTAATTTCCAAAATCTGCCTGTCAATAAGCTGTTGCAGGTGTTTGATGCTTGAGTGAACAAAGTAAGAAAGGAAGACTTTGATTTGTCCCTTCTCCTTGCTCAATACTGACTAATCTGCATGCTATGTGCTTTCTGGTACTGGCAATACGCTGTCCAGAGGTCAACAGCATTGAAATTGTAGCTAAAAGGAGTGAATTTTATCTCCTGTTGGGCCCCTTCATATTGTCAACCATGGAGAAGTGTACCTAGCATAGCGCAGATCTTGTCCAGGATGTACTTGCAGAGCAAATGTGGACCTGGTATATTTTCAGGATCTAGATGGAGGCAGTTATCTTGGAGCTCAGCAGCTTGATGTGACATAATAGCCAGGCGGAGACTAGTGTCTCTTTTAGTGTCACTAGTGTCCATTCAACCTCCTATACTTATCAACAAAGCTGGGGCAGGAAAGTGGTAAGGAGGCGCCTTGACTTGACTCTGATGCCAGTTCATTTTTATAGGGAGCACTACTGTCAAGAATTTGGGTCTTGAAGTAAAGATCTTTATTATTATTGGTCATGGGGTTGTGTTGATAGGGGTTGTATGGCTACAACCTATGCTACCAGTTGGGTCTTTGATATAGCTACAGCCTGGCAGGTTCCTGTCAGTCTGTAGGAGAAATTTACTTGGTCTGCAAGTAGATGGCAACATGCTCTACTTGGATACTTCTGACTACTAGGCGGCAGCTAGTAGTGCTACTGGGATAGAGATATGTTTTCTCTATCTACAAGGATGTTGCAACCAAGATTCAAACCTCGCCTGCTAATGTATCTTACAATACACAGGGGGCGCTCAATGAGTTGCCCCTTGATGTATCTAACGTTATGAATGAATCTGGTGGCAATGTCAAATGGCAGGCACTTCATCCTAATTAAGAGCGTTGCCAATTTGACCTGCTGATCCCTTCACAAGTTATTCCTTGGCTCTAAACCCTACATGGAACTCCCCACTATGCCATCCCCTTGTGGCCTTGTGGCTTTCCCATTTAGTATATTAATCACAATATCCTATAATAAATGATACCTTATTCTTATTATTATGTCCCTTCTTATTGGACTGTTGTCTTCCCCAATTCCAATACTTAACTCTCATTGGTTCAGTTGCAACAAGGATGATAATTCTGCTCAATCTCTAATTAGGAGAGCACCTTATATAGGGTGGATAAGCCTTCTTGCCAGATTATTATCTGATGCATCTAACTCTTATTGACAGTCTTCTGCTTCCCAGACTGTCAATATCAACCCCCAGAGCTAGACAGATATGTTGTGCTGGCATGGGACTTCAATTGATTACCAGACCCCATGTAAGCATAACATGGTCCTGGCAGCATCTTGTCTATGATTCATGCATATTTGAGATTTGATTACCCTGTCAATGGATTATTTTCATCTTACATTGCCCTTCTAAACAACCTTTAATGTTGGTTGTATGTTCAGATTCAAGTCCTGGCACTCAAATGTTTGGCAGAGGTGCGTCTTTCAAAAATATTTGCTAACCATCAAGCTTATTTGCACAAGTGCAAACCAATAGAAAGTCTAGCAAAGGATCATGATGGTCAAGTCTACCATATTATTCCAAAATTCTGACAATCTGTGTAGGAAAATTGACATCAGGATCTTTCTGTTCTTTAAGCCTGTTTCCAAGGCTAGGCTGGTCAGAGGAATTGGTGATAGTGGCTGGCATTTTTTAATTCTAAGAGTCTACCTTTAATGATTATTTCAGGGAGATTGGCCAAGGGCCCAGTTGTGCAGGTTACCACCTTATCATAGATACAGGAATAAAGTCTTTAATTAAAAAATTCAATTTTGGGTTGCCTGAGAAGAACTCTGATAGATTGTGTACTCTCAACCTGATTGCTTTCAGATGTGAGTCATAAAAACAACAGGCAGACAACTGTCTGCTCTTTTAGGAAGGTATGCCTCTTGTTAGGCTTTAGGGTTCAAACCATGATCAGTGATTTGCTTCATTGAGTGAATTGAAATGCCATTCATAGCACCAATGATGAATTAAAAATGAAAAACATTGGTAGACAAGATGATTTATTGTATGAAAAATATGATAGCTTATATAGTTCAAGTGGAATTAATTAGATATTGAATATCAAGCAATTTAGTGAGATCATTATTACAGTATTACATGTTGTAATGATGATTTATAAATACCAGATATTTAGTCTACAGGAGGACAGGTACAGTCAAGTCATTAGTAACATTAATGCCATTTAGGTGAAACTCAAGACAACAACAGTAAAGGAACTAAAACCAAAATCAAAACCAAGTTAAAGAATAAAGTGATGTTTTATTTATCAGGAGATAGACACAATTTAAAGCTCACTGATAGTGTTATATTTTATCAGCTATAGGAACTGATAATGATACTGGCACAACAATGTGATGATAAGCCAATTCAAGATGCTGTCTTAGCCATTAAGTTTGAATATAAAATTAGCATATATAAAAGTCAGTAAAACTGTCTGTCTGTCTAGATGTAATGTCACCTCAAGTGGGCTCAAACTGAAAGAGATTTTACTGAATTGATTTTTCTGTAAATTTAATTTAAAAGTTGATTATTAAGCCCAAATCTTGATTTGGCTCATTCTTAAATTCAATCCCTTACATGATTGTTGAAATCATAAAGGTTAAATTTAGTGGAGTATGATCTAAACAATGTCAAACTGAGACTATAGGCCACTTGAACCAAAATAATTTATATTTAATTACTTAATTTTTAAAACATTAGCTAACCTCATACAACCATATCAAAGAGGCTTATCTGTATAGATTATCCAACTCTAGAATGGGTGGATTAAACTTAGAAAGGAAGCTTTAATTGTTTAATATCCTTTTATATGATTGTATATTTAAACTCTGCTGATGATTGAATTGACTCTCAAAAAGAGAGCTAGTGTCAAAACAGCAGGCTCAACCTGCCAGCAAGGTTCCAAGTAAGCAGGTTTGTGACCCACAATCTGATTATCCAGTCACCCAAAGCCAGGTTAGGAAGTCAACTCAAATTACCAAATCAATAAACATGAACAGATGATGATCCCTTATGGTGGATACCTTGTTTTGGCGCTTGACTCATTACCAGGATCAAGCCACTCTCTTCACCATCCAACTGTGTGATCAACGCAATCATGTTCCTGTTATTCATTGATTCTCAATAACTATATAATCACTATCTCTCAATAAAGATTATTATCTAGTTTTTAAATATTTCCCCCTTGTAACTCTGCTAAAAACAGCACAGTCACAACATTGGTAGCAGAAGTAGGTTTTCCCATCCTAATTTTTATTCCCCAAAATTCTGCCTGTTGCCTGTACTCACTGCAGCCAACAAATTCTCAATAGAATCATGTCCAGCCTCCTGCTAGACTTGACACCGTACACACCTGGTGCCAAGATACCTGATGGTTTTGTCCTCTACCAGAACATGGTGATCCCACTTCCCGCCTCCAATGCCCTGTCAGCACAAGGCTTCTTCCAAGCACCCGCCGCCATGCCTCAAGCAACTGACAAGAGTACTATGTCAGCCTACGTAGCTCAGAGACTTCTAAGTGCTTCCTTGGAATCTTTCACTGGAGCCAACAATAATAACGCCGCAGCATGGATCCAATCTGCCCAAAGCAAGCTGGCCCAAATGGAGTGCCTGCAACAATTTTGGATTGCAGAAATCTCCATCTGACTGACTCATGACACTGGCACCTGGTGCAACAAGTGGCATTAAGAGCACACCAAGAAGGATTGGGATACTTTCAAACAGGACTTCTTGGCAAGATTTTTGCTAAAGAACACTGTACTTAGGATCATATGTCAAGTAAAGAATCTAACCCAGACTGATACAGTGAAGGAGCTCACCCGAGCCTACAAGGAACTTTGACTATGTGCCCTCTCTGACATGGCCTTTGACACTCTGGCTACCCACCTCATGTACTACAACACACTCAAGTTGCATGTAATGAGACACGTAAACCTGGACCAAGTAACCAACTTGCAAAGTCTGTATTGCAAGACAGAGAAAGCAGAGCAAATTTCCAACGCTCTCCATAAAGCGCAAACTAAAAAGAGAGAGAGACTCAAAGATTCTCACCCATCTGGGTGTTCTAACCAACCACCCCCTGAGAACAACAGCAACAATAGCAATAACGCAAACCATAAACCTTTGGGCTCGAATGAACATGGAAACAGGAACAACAGCCAGTCAAACTGTACCTGTTTCCATATCACTACCACACAAGACAATCAAGACAAGGTAAAAGCTTGGAGATAGCACTAAGAAATCCAAGCTCTCCCTGCACAACTCCTGATTTTCCTAATGATAAATACCAACCCAAGGACGTGGACCAATGTCCAATGATCCAAGTGCCCTCAGAGGACCCAGTACTTTACACCATTGCCAGACATCCCAATAAACTGATGTCTTACCCTTTCTGCTTTTGCAATTACACAAGCTCAGCACTCCTGAACTTGGGTGCAGATTGAACTCTAGTCAACAGCAGCTTTTTAGATAAGTTCAAGCTAACCATGAACCCTTTGCAGATTAAAAACATGATTTTAGCTGATGAACATCAAATTGCTGTGACAAGGAAACTGCTCCCTTCTCTGTCATACTTGAGAACCTGCATTCTACCATCCAAGGCTCTGTTATCATTTTTCCCAAGTTTGATATTGTACTGGGTCTGGACTAGTTGCAAAGGAACAATCCCCATGTAGACTGGACAACCTTGGTACTGACCATCAAATGCAAAGGCGTCAATCACCAGATCTACCCTGACTCAGTAGACCAGCTTCTACACAACCACATTTTTGTGCACATCACAAAGACCCTGGATAAACAGGAGAACCTCAAGGCAATTGACTGCAACTCCTGCCAGTACAAGACCATACGCTTCAAGGACCACCAAGATACCAGTACAACTCAGGATTGCAAAATTGTAGCCCACCATCCAGAAATCTTCAAAGAGGCTCTACCTGGGTTACCATCAGAGAAACATATCCAACTCTCTATCCAACTCAAAGGAGCTGTACCCAAAGTGCGTCCCATCTACAGGCTGACCCCAAACAAAGATAACACTCTACATGCTTATCTCAAGGAAGCATTAGAGAAAGGACTTATCTGTCCCTCACAATCTCCTTTTGGTGCCGCTGTATTGTTTGTAGTCAAGAAAGATGGTACTCTACGCCTAGTCACGGATTATCAATTCCTAAACAAAGTTACCATCAAGAATTGTTACCCACTAACACTTGTTGACAACCTCTTTGATGCCCTGGGTGGTGCCACAGTCTTCTCTAAGATTGACCTAACTGCAGGCTACAACCAGATCCATATCAAGGAGAAATATATCCCCAAAACAGCCTTCTGCACAAAATACAGCCCATACAAGTGTGTGTTACTCAATTTTGGGATGACAAACGCCCTGTCAATATTTGTGACCTTCATGAACAAGGTGTTTGCCCCTCACATAGGCAAGCACGCTTTGGTATACCTGGACAACGTTATTGTCTATAGCCCCTTGGTAGAACAACACCACAAGGACTTGGAGGCAGTCTTTGCTACCCTGGCGCAACATAAGCTGCTAGTCAAGCCCTCCAAATGTCAGCTCTTCTGCAAGCAGTTGCCCTTCCTAGGACATTTAGTCTAAAAAGATGGAATTAAACCCAACAGCCAGAAAATAAAGGCCATCTGCAAAATGCCACCTCCAAAGGAAAAATCAGAACTCTGCACATTCTTGGAAATGGTTGCCTATATACACCAGTTTATACCTGACTGTGGTGTCCTGACTGCATGTGACAGAAATTGTGGGATAGTATGAAGCCGTTTCTAAGTGATGGGGAATTACCACCCAAATCCACATAGAATTAATGATTAACCACCAACGTAGATTCAGATATCTTTTTGTAAAATTTCCAATTGTAATACTAGGATTAAGTAGAACAATTAATCCTAACCAAAGTAGCCCAAGATAAATGGCCTGAGAAAGCATCAACATATCTTCAGAATAAAATTCTGGACATTGGGAGGCAACACAATTATCAGTTTCCAGAATGGGGGGCTTCAAGATTGGCTGGCACAAAATTAACATTGGCTGGCACCAACAACAAAGTTCCAACTACAGGGCCCCATCTTACAGAAATGATTCAGTTAAGAATTAGATTGTACGGAATATATTGTAACAACCCAACCACAGGATGCATTTTGAAAAGTAAATTAGAACTAGGGATACATGATTTTTATTGAGTAAAATTTTTGGGAGGACTCAACTCTTAGAGTTGAAACAGTGAAAATTATTCAATATATATAAGAAATTGACTAAGCAATACCACCTGAATCTTGGCCTCCTATTTCTTCCACATTATCAAGTAATTATCTGGTCCAGTTTGTAAAGAACCCTTGTGTGACTAATTTCTGACAACCATGCTGATTAACAAGCTTGTATTGGTTGACCCTCAAACTACGCCAATTCATCAACGTCAATTTGCAAGGAGGAGCTGGTTTCAACTGACAGACTGGAGCAGCTGTAACCCATTTTCGATTGACTGTTTGACTTAAGTCCTTCAACTTGGTCAATTTTGATAAATGTTTCCTGTCTTTTTGAGCCTTTTTACTTGGCCAGATAATTCCCGGCATGATGGAACCTACCGTGACATTACCCTCCACTTTAGCCCTGGGCACAATACCACCATCTGGGAGATGGAATAAGGAGAAATTCTTGTGGGCAGGCGGGAGTTTCATTGCAGCTAAAGTAAGTTCAGGGTGGCCAATAGCAGTGGGATTGCGCTTGTAGAACTTGTGAATCAGATCTGGGGAATTGGAACAATTGTAGTGAGGAACCCAGGAGTTTTCAGAATCAGGATAACCCTTCCATGACACAAAATATTCCAAACAGTGTTGATTCTTAAAGGAAGCCAGAATACAATTTAGCTCATACTCAGGTTCTCCTTCCAAAGAATGATTTGGGAAGAAGGAGTCTCTGTATCCTTAAAGGGAGTAAGAAGACATTCATGAAAGGTGTGGAAAATCTTGAAAGCAGGAGGTAAATCCAGCCGATAGGCAGAGGGACCAATTTGACATTCAACTTTGAAGGGACCAACTCACTTGGGACCCAATTCGCGACAGAGAACCTTAAGTTTCATATTGCAAGCATCAACCATGACTAGATCACCTGGCCTGTAGGTTGGACCTTCCTGGCACTTGCAATCTGTGTATTCCTTGTAAGTTGTCACTGCAGCAGCAAGAGTAACCTGGAGCTCCTGATGAACCTGCTTCAATGCAGCAGCCTGATTAGTTGCAGCTTCCATGTTGCTAACCAAACAAGGACCCATGTTGGAAGAAGGATTGTAACCCACATTGGCATAGAAGTGCAATACTTGAGTTGACATGTGTGGGGTGTTATTATATGTGAACTCTGCCATGGGTAGATTATCACTCCAGTCATCTTGTTGTGCATTAGTGTAGCAACGTAGGTAGACCTCCAAACTTTGGTTTACCCTCTCCCTTTGTCTGTTAGATTGGGGGTAAAAGGCTGTGGAACAGCATAATTTGATACCAAGAATTCCAGTAAAGCTTCCCAGAACTGAGCAATAAATTGGGGTCCACAGTCACTTACAATCTCCATTGGGATGCCATGTAGGGAGAATATTCTATTCAAAAACATCCTAGCTGTTTCCAGAAAAGTAATTGTGGTTGAGCAAGGTACAAAGTGTGCCATTTTTGTGAAACAATCTACCACCACCATGATTGTGTTAAACCCATTAGAATTGGAAAGTTTGCCAATGAAATCCACCAACACAGACGTCCAGAGTCCTGCAGCAGGCTGCAGTGGAACCAGTAAACCAGTAGTCTTGTTCCAGCTTGCTTTAGAACAAACTTACCAGACAATCACAAACAAAAGTTGCCACCTGCACTGTCAAACCTTTCCAGGAAAACTGGCGGCAGATTAGTTACACTGTTTTGTTTTTCCCTGAGTGGCCTGCCATTAAACAGGTGTGATGAGCCTCCATGATTTTGTCCCAAATAGTTCCTTCTGGAACCCACAAGCAACCTTGATTATATAGAGCTGGACCTATCTTATGATAACCCTGGGGCTGGCCCACTGGGATTGTACATGCTAGCTCCAATAACCTATCATAGCCTTTAGACAGAGGTTGCAGAAACTTAACTTTGGAATATAAGTCCAGGTCTGCGCCCTCAGTTAAGGACATGGTGGCCAGTGTAGCAGGTGGAGGCAATACAAAAGGCACCACAGCCTTGTCTGGAATCATAGTATGTGTGTTAAACTTGGCGTCTATACTAGCATCTGGGAGATGGGAAGGGTTTCTTCTCAGTGCATTGGCCAAGTGATTGTCAGATCCCTTAATAAACTTGTAGCAGAACTTTTATCTTGTCAGGTCACCATGCCATCTGGATTGACAACCTGACAAAACCCTGGGTTGTTGATAATACAGAAAACTTTGTGGTCAGTTCTTACTACAAATGGATGACGTGCTGACATGAGATGGTGATGCCAGTGCTTTACCAATTCCACAACAGCCAAAAATTCCTTGTTTTAAATCATGTAATTGTGTTCACAAGCCTCCATCTTCCTGGAGAAATACCCTACAGGTCTCTCAATCTCATTGCCAGCAGTCTGCAACAACACACCAGCCACAGCGTATTTAGAGGCATCTGTGTAAACCACAAAAGAAAGCTCATGATTCTCATGTCTCAACACAGGTGATAACAAAAGAGCCTTGACTGCTGTGAACACACTTGCGCACTCATGCGTCCAAACCAAAGTTGTCTTTCCACTAGCAAATATAAAGGGGCGGCCACTTCTGACAAGTGAGGGGTGAATTTCTTCAAGAACGTACAGGTACCCAAGAAACTATGGAGTTGGGATACTGTCACAGGTGTAACATACTCTCAAACTGCAGCTTCCTTGTCAGAGGCAACAATGTGGCCATCCTCAAAGATAATATTACCCAGAAAGCTAACCTTACGTTTAAAGAATTCACACTTACTCCTTTTAATGATCAAGTTTGCCTGGAGAATGCGCTCTACAACTGCCAACAGGTGGGCCTTATGCAACTCCTCATCTGGAGAGAATACCAAGATGTTGTCCATATACACAATGACAAATACATCTAGGAGATCCTCCAAGACTGAATCAATTAGCTGCTGAAAGCAAGCTGGAGCATTCCTCAATCCAAAAGGCATTACACAGAACTGAAAGATGCCCTTCTTGGTTCTGAATGCTGTTAACCATTCTATTCCTTCTGTGATCCTGATTTGATTGAAAGCATTCAACAGATCAAGTTTTGAGGGCAAAAGCGCTCATGTCAACACTAAAAATGTTGACAGTGGCCATGTTGACACTTTTAATGTTGACACTATAGTAAAGTGACAACCCAGTTTTACTTAATGTCGTTTCCTGGATTTCAACACTTTTTTAATTAACAAAACACTTTACCCTGAACATTTTTAAATATAAAAATTATTTTAAAATACATTATTATACTAAAATGACTCCAGAGAGTTCAAAAATGCAATAAAATAAAATAAAATAACATAAGTAATAATAATGAGATATAAGCAATTATTTTTCAACTTACTATGTAGTTTACACTCTTTATTATAAAATTATTTTTTATTCCCATAAAAATTAAAATTCCAATGAACCAAAAATTAAGATATTTTATATATCATAATAACTACAAAATATAAGAAAATTATATATTTAATTTATTATACTTTTTATAAGCATAACTGAAAATATCTCATACCTTAAAGATAAATTAACAAAATATAAGATATTTCTTATTGAACCATACTGAAACTTAACATAAAGCTTACCATTTATATCTAAAAGGATTAGTACTATCCAAAAAAATTAAAAAATTAAAAGTTTGAAAGTAAAAAATATATAGGCAAAGCAAAGCAAAGTTTATTTGGCTAATTAAAGCCACCAGCAAGAGCAGTGGTGACATCTTCAAGGTACTTCTTGATCTCCGCCACCTTGTACTTTTTCTTTACTACCTTCTGCACGTCCTCCTGGTAGTCCTGGTCCTTAGACTTCCTCTTCTTGGGGGCCACCCAGTTGGCCAGGTTGTGGAACTTGGAGACAGTCCGGGCCTGCTCCTCCTGCAGCTTGGAGAAGAACTTGTTGAACTTGGGGTTGGTCCCAAACTTGGTCTTCAAGTGCTTATGCCAAACCTCAAGTCTAGAGGTGGTCTTTATCTCCCCCTTGAGGCAGGCGCCTTAACAGTTCCAAGGGGCAGTGGCCCCGCTCTTACCTCTCTGGGCAGTCACCTTCTTGCCCACCCATTGCCGCTCAAAGTACTCCAGGTAGCCTTCAAAGATGGTTGAGTGCTTCTTGATATAAGCATCCTCCAGGAGGGCCTCAAAGCCAAGCCCAGTATGCTCTGGCCTCAAAAAAGCCAAGGCAGCAAACTGGGTGATGGCAAAGCAACACTTCCCCTTATCATTATTAAGATACTTGTTGAAAAGGTCATTCTCACTCTTGAGATTCTTGACAAGGGCCTGCCTAAAATGGAAGAAGCAGCCCTGGACTTCTCCATCAAAGTTGGCCTGGAAGGCTCTGAACTGAGCCTGCTTGAAGTCCATTATTATAACCTTTGGCCCAAGTGAGTGTGCATGATCTAGCTGCTCAGCGGCTATTGTGGACTCATCCTTCTCAGCGGAGGAGAAGTTTGCCCTTGTGGTGTGAGTGGGAGGGGGGAGCTGGTTGGTGGGAAGGGAGCTCAAAGCATCCCGGACAATCTTGAAGGCTCTGACATAGACCTCTGTCTTGGCACCAGGAAGGAGAAATAACACAAGAGGGATAACCTGGTCATTGAACTGCCCATGCAGGACCCAAAGCTGCTTAAAGAGAGGGGGGCAAGTAGCAAATGTGCCGTTGCACAGCCAGGTGGTAGCAGTGTTCAGCTGCTCCAGGTTTTGGATTGTGGCGTAGGCTACAATCCTATCCTCCACTTTCTGCACATTGTCATGGAGCATAAACATCTCACCATCCTCTGTCTTCTTGAGGGCATCTGTGAGAATAAGGTCCTTGATGCTGGTGGCACTCTTGGCCAGGGGATTGGAGGCTTGACGCCTATCACTCACAAACTTGACCAACTGGGTGTGAGTAGGGACCCTCTTGAGGTTGGTAGGGGACAGGTACTTGCAAGCAAGCACAGCCAGCTGGGTGGCAGAAAGATCTTTGGAGGGAGGCATCACCTAGACAAGATACCACTTGAGGAGGCAGGCTATGGTGGTATTTGGCATGATGCAGGTATGCTTGCCCTTGATGGTTTGGACCAAGTCTCAGCGCTCAGTGTTGAGCCGCACTGGGCAGGAGCAGTCCTTGCAGGTGTAATGGCGGCTCTTAAAGCCCCGGTTGGCATTGTTGCAGCTGAAGATATACCCATTGGCCACCATGGCCAGCCCACTCTTTACACTCATGATTGGGAAGTATTTGGGCAAGGAAGAGGGAACCTTGAACTTGCCATCAACGTTGCAGATGTTGTGGGCCACAAGAAAGTCCCAAGGGCTAGCAGGAGCATGGCAGAAGCCAGGGAAGTAATCAGGGCAGGGCTTTGAATCATCTCCTGATGAACTAGAAGGGGGAGAGTTTGGCAGGGGTGGGAAAGCAGAAGGGGGCTTATTGTGGTGCTCCTCATGTGCAGGAGACTTTTCTTTGGGAGGGGTCTTTTTGCCTTGCCGCTTCTTCTTGGTTGGCTCCTCATCACAAGCCAATTTGTAGAAACTGTGCTCTGTAAGAGAGCCATCAGTTTCCTCTCCCCCAGTGGAGTGAGCAGGGCTCTTCTCAGGAGAGGGCTCAGGGGAGGGCTTGGGGGATGGTTTGGGGGTGGCCTTCTTTGACAAGACAGGCTTCTTTTTGGTGGCTTTGGTGGGCTTAGAGGGACACTTGGTACCCTTTGGCTGTTTTGAAGTGTTCTTGTCCTAAAATAATAAGTAAAATGGTTTAAAATAAAGCAATGTATGTAAAAAACAAACAAAACAACTCAATAAGCATAATATATAAAAAGTAAATCTTAGATGACTTTTCTTGGCATTTAAAAGTTAAAAATTATTTGTATAGTTTTTATTTTATTAAAGTTTTAAATAAAAAATTAAAAGTTAAGATATTTATGTGAAAATATTATATTTAGATATAGATTTTATTTTCAAAAATTAGAAAATATGAAAGAGCAAAGTCAAAAATACAACATATCAAAAAATGAGAAGTTTTTATTATATAAAACATAAAGTTTTATATGTGAGAACTGAAAAGCGTCAACATTATGAGTGACAATTAGTAAAAAAAGCTGAATTCTCACTGTCAATTACAAAAATTGTAGACATTATTTTTGACGACATTGTCACTGTCAACATTTTTTTTGAAAAGTTACTATGAAAAAACATAGTACGCTTAATGAAATTTACACGGGCTAGCAAAAAATCATCCATTTTCTGTGTGTTTTTGTTCACATATAAAAATTAAAAAAAACATATAAAAATAAGTTAAAAAAGTATCAAGATTCTTTATTTCTTTATTAAAAATTATATTTTGGAGGTGGTAATATGATATTTTACCATTGTGCTTATATGAAGTTGTTAAGAAGTTGTATTCAAGTATTGAAAAGGGTAAAGTGTCGACAACGTCACTTACAACATTCTTTATATGAGGTGCCATATTAATCTAGGCTTAATTGCGCCACTCTAATTTGTTTAACTCCATCCCAGGGGATAATCACAAGCAAATAAACGACATTTACAAGTGTCAACATTATTTTTAATAATAAATTCTATAGTAACTTACATAGTAAGTCACGCTTAAGTTATTAGATCCCTGTTAGCCACCAATCCACTTAATATATCAAAGCCGGAATAAGTGCCACGTATATATTTATAACATGAACATTCCAACAATTAAATATATGTGCACTGTCTTTTTCAATATATAATTTAATAAAAAAATTTTTAAATGTGCACTTATTTTTTTACTGTAGATGCTTCAGTTTTGTTATTAAAAATAAGTTTGGCTTAAAAAGTGTCAACATTGACACTTTTACATTGTGAAA
The DNA here is from genome assembly GCA_014839935.2 of Entomophthora muscae. Taxonomy (NCBI): domain Eukaryota; kingdom Fungi; phylum Entomophthoromycota; class Entomophthoromycetes; order Entomophthorales; family Entomophthoraceae; genus Entomophthora; species Entomophthora muscae. Next base: position 16,881 of record QTSX02001451.1, on the reverse strand, counting down.
ACAAATAAAAAATAAACTAATTTTTATTAGTAAAAGTAAATGAAAAATCAGGTTAAAGCAAGTTTTTTATTAAGCTTAATATTAAATTGTGTCAAGATGGCCACAATTTTGTCGTGTTTTCTGGGTTTTCACCCCTGAATGCTTTAAAAAAAGAATTAAGCTAGCGTGATTAGCAAAAAACATAGGAGATTTAGAGTTTTGAGTTGACAGTGGCCATGTTGACAAAGTGTCAACATGGGCGCTGTTGCTGTTTTGAAAACACCTTAGCCTTCTCAACATACCTAGAGATCTGTGCTTCAAGAGGTAAAGAGTAGGGATCAGGAATTGTAATGTTATTCAAATTCCTGTAGTCAACACAAGGACAAAGAGACCCTTCACCCTTTTGAACAAACAATCACAGGGAGCAGAACAATGAAGCCTTTTTAAAAATGTAGCCCTTTGCCAACATATCCTGAGTCCACTCTTTCAAACATTCATCTTCCTTCAAGGTTAAAGGGTAAATAGGAGACACAATTTGAATCAGATCAATGGTAACTTTAAAGTCAAACTAAACTGAGTATGCTTGGGAAGGACCTCGCCCCTGGGGCGTCAAATGCCGCAGACCAGGGTTGCAAACATGCCAGTAAATCTGAACTTGCAGGGACAGGAGCCAATTGAATGGTCTGAGAAGATTTCTCCAATTCAGACATACCTAACAGCAAAATACAAATAGATATACCCAAAGAGTGTTCCACCTGCAGCTCATTTTCTTTCAGTAAGGTTGATACATTATGATCTCTCCACCAACCCACCCCTAAAATGATAGGATACATCAGGATAGAGCAAATGGAGAACCTTGCAGTAAAAGACTGACCCACAACTAAAAATGTTACTGGCTTCTTCAGCTAGAAAGAGGGAAACGTTTGACAGTCAGCGCCCCTAACAAGCATTCCAGGGTGGTACTTGAGTTGTAGCAAGTCTGCAGTCTCCACACTCATGAAGTTCTTGAAAGCACCTGTATCCAACAAAATGGCTGACTAATAGATAATTTGACCATTATCAATGCTACCATAAAACAAGAAGTAATCAGAAGTAGATTTATTTGCAGCAAAGGTTGCAATCTTGGCAGGGTCCTGCTTTTCTTTGACGGTACAGACAGCAGCTAAGGAGGCAGGATGCTCCTGGAAGTATTTCTCAATCATTTCTTGGACAGCAGCTGGAAGAACAGGATGATCACAATCAATAAGAACAAGTGGCAACTCTTTGGACTTAACCATGGAAGTCTTTGCAGGTATGACGTGCTGAAGCATTGCCAAAGAACTATCAGGACCGGACACCACTAGTGCTTCATTCACCTTGACAGGTTTGTTCACCACTGCAAATTGCAACTGAGAAGAACTACGGGGAGAACAATCCTGACTTTTGCTGGAGGGAACTACCACAGAACAAGGACCAGAAAACCAGGAGCGCGCAGCAGGTTTGTCCTCAATTATCAATGTACCTTGCTTGGAAGTTGACGGATTTGAGACCAGAGAAAGAATTTGGCTTACCAGGGCCTCAGTTGTGGTTAACAGAGAATCTCAAACCGCCAAATCCTAGGCAGTCTGGTCAACTGCTAATCACAACACTGAGAGTTTATTCACCTCAGGAACATCAATTGTATGGCAGAAGGCAAGAAACTGAGGAAGGAATATCAAAAGCAGAGTAGTACCCTGCTGGAAGGCATACAGCTTACAACATATTTTGAGCTCCTCAATAGATACACACAATTTTTTCAAGAAAGGGTACAGAGATGCACTTTCAGTTAAAACATGTGGATTGCACTCCACCGCGGACAACAACCATTCACAAGCATCCTCAGAAACCTTTGTCCTCACATGGTAAACTTGGGATTTGTGACTAAGGCTTGAACCAGAATAAAATGATAATGCTGACAAAACTTCACGCAAAATTTCATCAGTGGGTGGAGCAGGAAAATAATCCGGACGCTAAAATGACATGATGTGACAAAAATAGGAAACAGAAGATCCAGTCTCAACAACTGCAACCAGAGATAGAAATCACAAATTAAAAAAAGTCCAAACTGAAAGCTCAGAAAAGAACTGATACAAATAAACATGGTAAACGCAGATATCTTGACAGAGCAGGAGCAAAAAAACACAAATTTGTGACAAACTACTTCCAAAAAATCAGATGTAGAAGAGTTGAGTAATGTGACAGAAATTGCGGGATAATATGAAGCTGTTTCTAAGTGATGGGGAATTACCACCCAAATCCACATAGAATTAATGATTAACCACTAATGTAGCTTCAGATATCTTTTTATAAAATTTCCAATTGTAATACTAGGATTAAGTAGAACAATTAATCCTAACCAAAGTAGCCCAAGATAAATGGCCTGAGAAAGCATCAATGTATCTTCAGAATAAAATTCTGGACATTGGGAGGCAACACAATTTTCTGTTTCCAGAATGGGGGGAGCTCCAAGATTGGCTTGCATGAAATTAACATTGGGCGGCACCAACAAAAAAGTTCCAACTGCAGGGCCCCATCTTTCATAAATGATTCAGTTGAGAATTAGATTGTACAGAATATATTGTAACAACCCAACCACAGGATGTATTTTGAAAAGTAAATTAGAACTAGGGATAAATGATTTTTATTGAGTAAAGTTTTTGGGAGGACTCAACTCTTAGAGTTGAAACAGTGAAAATTATTCAATATATATCAGAAATTGACTAAGCAATACCACCTGAATCTTGGCCTTCTATTCCTTCCACATTTCCAAGTAAGTATCTGGTCCAGGTTGCAAAGAACCCTTATGTGACCAATTTCTGACAACCATGCTGATTAACAAGCCTGTATTGGTTGACCCTCAAACTACGCCAATTTATCAATGTCACTTTGCAAGGAGGAGCTGGTTTCAGCTGATAGACTGGAGCAGCTGTAACTCATTTTTGATTGACTGTTTGATTTAAATTGGTTAACTTGGTCAATTTCAATAAAGGTTTCCTGGCTTTTTGAGCCTTCCTGATTGGGCAGATAATTCCTGGCATGATGAAACCTACTGTGACACTGCACCCCTGTCTACCATAACTGGTGCCAAGTCTAAGTTTGTATGGACCCCCCAACGTGATCTTTGCTTCAGACGTCTTAAGGGAAAGCTCACAAAAGCACCCATCCTACAGTATCCTAAATATGATGGGAAATACCAAATGGAAACAGACGCCTCAGATGCATCCATTGGGGGAGTAATACAAATCAAAAACAATGATGGTGACTTCCTGCCTGTAGCCTATGAGTCATGCAAACTGACAGGCGGCAAGTGTTGATACCCCATAATGACAAAAAATCGTTGGCAATTATGCACTGCCTGGTTAAATGACGTTGCTACCTAGAACAGCAGGAGGAGCTCACAGCATTGACTGACCACAAGTTGCTTATATACTTCAAAACACAAGCAAACTTATCCTGTTGTCAAGCCCGCTGGATGAAACTCCTGAAGAGGTTCAATATGCTCATACAATATAAGCCTGGTCCAGAACTTGCCATTGCAGATGCACTCTTGCACCTGTACGTCAGAGCCACAAGGGGCAAGAATGGGCTTAACACAAACTGGCCTCTCCTGGTGCTCCAGACAAAGAATGAGGGCTTCCCCCTGGCATCACAGATATAAAAAAGAAACAGTCATTAAGAACAAACACTTATTTGCTGACATGTATGGAACCTTACATCAAAAGATGTTTGACAGAACCACCATCCCTTACATTTCCACACATCAGCAAGTTGACACCATCCTACATTACCATAGAGACCTAGGACACACAAAAAGCCGCAACCTCTACAAATTCCTTAAACACAAAGTATGGTGGCCAACTCTATACCAGGACGTCCAGGAAGACTTGGACCAATGCAAAGTATGTGATAAATTTGCAAAAAGAAATACTTCACCTAAGTTAGCACTACCTTTTTGCATACAACTATCCTTCAAGGTGTGGTCCCTAGACATTGTGGGCCCCATGCCAGGGAAATATAATGAAAAGAAGTACATCATTACTGCAATATACTTTGCCACACAACGGCCGGTGGCGCAAGCAGTAAAGACACATACCAGCAATCATGTGTGGCAATTCATAGGGAAAGAAATCATCAGCAAGTTTGTAAATCCAGAACTCCTGATAACTGACGGAGGCAAAGAATTGACCTCCAAAGATACCAACATATACCTCATCAAGAATGGGGTCCAGCACACAGGGACAACACCTTACCATCCCCAGGACAATGGACGTGTAAAGCAGCTGAAGGGCAGCCTTGTGCAAGCCTTGGCCAAGCTTACCACCGGGAGACCTGAGGACTGGTACAAGCAGCTACCAACTACATTGCTTGTATGCTGGACTTGTGTAAACAGATCCACCGGTAAAAGCCCCTTTGAGTTAGTTTATGGCACACAACCTAATATCATCCTAGCACTATCAGGACTTAAGCTGGAAATCCCAAGCAAGGTTTCACCCCGCTCAGATCCCCAGGTCATACAAGCTAATAGCAATCAATCAGAAAGAGAAGAAAAGTGTCTATAAAATACCTTTGTCCCCATCCAAAACAGGCATGAGGTTGGCGACAAAGTCTGGGTCATTAATACCAACAAAAGTAAACTACAGCCAGAAAAAGTGGGGCCAGCCATTATCTTAAAGGTAAATAAAAACAACACTTACCTTGTGCAAGGACTTAGAAAACGTAAACAAGACAAAGTCCTCCATCATGATTGCCTGAGACCCTGCAAGGCAAGACAGAAACAATGCAAGACTGTCCTACCTACCACCAAACAACAGTTAGTTCAGTATGGCGCCCGGGCTCCCAAAAACCTCCCTGACAACCTGCCCCCAGAGAAGGCCGACCTTCAGCCGGGGGGTGTCAAAACGTCAGGCTTGACCTGCCAGCAAGGTTCCAAGTAAGCGGGTTTGTGACCCGCAATCTGATTATCCAGTCACCCAAAGCCAGGTTAGGAAGTCAACTCAAATTACCAAATCTATCATCATGAACAGATAATAATCCCTTACGGTGGATACCTTGTTTTGGTGCTTGACTCATTACCAAGATCAAGTCACTCTCTTCACCATCCAACTGTGTAATCAACACAATCCTGTTCCTGCTATCCATTAATTCTCAATAACTATATAATCACTATCTCTCAATAAAGATTATTATCTAGTTTCTAAATATTTTTCTCCTTGTAACTCTGCTAAAAACAGCACAGTTACAACACTAGATCAGTTTTAAACTTATTGAATTGAAAAAGATACATAAATTTTATTTTAAGTAAAGGATGGTTGGCTTGCACATTTTGATTTGGGTTTTTTGAAGCAAAACAATTGGATATTCCACTTGGATGTATCACTTGATCCAAGTGGTGGCAGTGTGATAGCGTTAACGGCAAATTCAACAAATTTGCCTAAATCAGTTAATGCTAGCAAATCACTATAAAAGTGTATTTGCCCAAATGAAATAAACTGTTATTTATTCCCTTATATTAATTTTTGGGGTTTTCTGTAGTTCACTACTACAAATTTTGGAGGTCACACCTTTCCACCTACTTGGATTTTTCTGTTGCTTGTTGTTGTTTTGTGCCAGCTGTTATGGCACCCCCCCCTGCTGTTGTTTCTAAGCCTACTGAGGCTGCTCCTTCTTCATCTGCTGCTAAACCTCCCTCTGGGAACCTCAATTTGGTCTCCTATTCTGAGCTGCCCTCTTCCATTAAGTTTTGGGCTGCCCAGAATGTGGGGCACTTTAGGGGGGAAGGTTATAAGGCTTGAATCTGCTCCTTCAAAGATTACTGTGTAGACTTTGGGTTATCTGACGCCACCTGGTTGAAAGAGGTGGGGTTCTTCTTGCGTGAAAAGACCTGCTTTGGCACCAAGACTTCACCTTCTTCAACTGGGAGGACTGGAAACAGAAGGCATGTATGCTGTTTGTTGGCCACACCCCTGATGCACACCACCACCTCAACAAAGTTAAAATTACTCAGTTCAGTTTCATGCAAGACTTCATTGTTGCATTTCAGGATGAAGCTAATTCTGTCCTCTCTCAGCATGTCAAGTCTACTTCTGGCACTGACCAAGCTGCAGCTATTAAACTTTTCATAAGCTTATTGGGATTCCTACATTTGAGAATGCTTTCCCATCCTCTTATGCTGCACTTATCCACAAACAAGAACCTATCACCCTGGATGAAGCATTCTGTATTGTACAGAAGCAATATGATAACTATGTTGGCTGTGAATTGAATGAAGATACCTGGGCCACCAGCATTTGGAACCCTTTTGCATCCAAAATGAAGTCAAAGAAAGAGGCTGCAATTGCTGAAACCATGGAGGCCAAGTTCAAAGAGTTGAGCAACCAGTTTGAGTCCTTGTACCTTGCTCAAGACTGCAGCCCCTGTGCACCCTGCAATACACCCTGCTCCAGTGCCAACCTCACTTGCTACAATTGTAGTGAGGTTGGCCATGTTTCCAAGTCGTGCACCAGCCTCTGTTTCATTTGCAAGAAACCTGACCATTCTAATTTTTGTTGCCCTCACCGCCATTGACCTGAACTCAGGAAACATCTTCTATACATCATGTTGTCTGAGCAGGCCTTTGCTGCAGAAAAAAGTGTTCTATCATCTTCTGCTACCCCCAAGCTATGAATAAAAAATCCAATTCTGGTTACATTGTTGATCCAATTGGGCCCCATTTTCCCTTCAAATTGATCAACCCCAGAAAAGTTTGCTCCCATGGGCCATCCCCAGATCATGGGCACACTCCACCACCCATGAAGCGTACTGATAGGAAAGCTGCACCATCCTGCAAGCATTTTAGTATGCATTTCTTTTGGGATTCACCCATACTTGCTGCTGTGAACCCCTCTAGCGCACAAACCCACTTTACTGAACCCCCCAGCTCCCCATCACCACCCTGCCTGTACATACACAACAGCAGCTGGAATCTGGAGCACCCAAATTTGTTCACTCTTTTGGAGGAGCTGCTGGGCTTTGACAATCCCGCTCTTGCTGATGATGCAGTCTGTTACAACATGGTTGTTGTGAAGACCGCGCCAAACACACCGCCAAGCAGTCCTGGGCCCTCTGATTGCCTTCTTCAAGAAATCACTGTCCCTGAGGCCCATCCTTCATAGAAAACTAGAGCCAACCAATCAGAGGCTGCATACAGTGGTACCAGCCATGCTGCTGCTAGCGCAGCCAATGAGAGGACCCACATTTCTGATGTCTCTCACCCAGAATCCCTGAATTCTGAGGCTGACCTAGAAAATATTAGTAGTACATGGAATGACTCACCTTTTGCTGGCCCCAGCAGCCAATCAGGAGCCCCGCACATGTGCTTGGGCTTTGCACTCACAACAGGAACCAATGAGATAACTGGTGGCATGGCAGCCCCATCTCTCAGTTTTCCTAAATCAAACAATGATCTAGATAACATTAGTAATAGTCATAGCAGCTTAACTTCTGTTGCTGGTGGCTGTAACAACACTGGCCAATCAGAAGTTGCTCTTTTGGTCCTTTCAAAATCCTCTTCTGAAAGTAGTAATAAGATTAATAATAGTACTAATACCGCTTGCCTTAAGAAAAAGCAAGCTGATTGTCAAAGTTACTCTGATTTAAAAGCGGGCCCAAATCTAAATTAATTTGTAAGCAACCCAAAACTGGACACAGTGGCTTCTAAAACCAGTTCCATAAAATTTGAGATTAATAATCTCAACTCCAATGTTGAATTAAATGCAGAAAGCATTAATTCCAAGTTTAAAACTGTTAATGTTTCTGAACATGTTGCCAACAGCCAATCAAGTTCAAATTTCTTTAAATTAAACCCTGCCAGTAACTTGGCAGGTGCTGGCCAGGAAAAAATCATTAATAATGGTAATCTAAATTTAGACTGGTTTAGGCATGACCCAAATTTGAATGATCACAATGGCCCTGAATTCTACTCCAATGAACCAATGGAGACTGAAAGCAAGCCAGATGCTCATCCTGTCAATGATGAAAATTTTGGCTATCTGAATTTACCTATGGAAATTGATACCCCTTCAGGAGTGCCAAACAATTCTAACCAACCAATGGATTAAGCAAACACTCCCAAAGAGATTGCTGACATTGAAGCAAGTATTGCTGCTCTCAACCAGAGAGTTCATCAGCAAATCTTGGATGGCAACAAGCAATTGGCAGTGCCAGCACTACCCAGACCTTGCCCTAAGGTTTCAGAAAATGTGAAGGCTCCTGAGGTAGGGTTATCTGCTCCTGCAATACTAAAAAAACTAGTCCTAGAAATTTTCCTGGAGGATTTTCTTTGCAAAAGCCCAAAGTTTTGCCAGAAGTTGGCTAAGGCTGTTGCTGCCCTTGTCCCACACTTCAGAGAGAAACTCTTACTTTCTGGTAAAGGGGCTCCCAGGGCCAAAGGTACCATCAATGGCGTGCAAACCTCTATGATCCTTGATGGCAGCGCCTATAGCAATATCATTTTACTCCCCTTTCTGAAGACACTCCCTGACGTGATGGTGGCCTCCTCTGATACAGTATTTGTCATGGCCAACAGTTGCAAAAGCTTCAGCATGGGCACTGCTGTACATCTTACACTGTGGCTTGGAGGTGTCTGGATGGCCATAGAGGCAGTTATTTTTGGCCATAAGCAATATACACTGCTTATTGGCCAGAAGACCATGAGCAACTTAGGGGTCACAACAAGATACACCAACAATTGTTAGACCGTGGAATGCAATGTCAAGGAATTCCCACTTAGCACCTCTTTCAATAGTTCTCACACTGAGGAATTCTTATGTGAGCCTGTGGCCAGGTCTATACATGATAATCCTTGGTTGTCCCCAGACCAAAGAGTACAGCTGGCTTCTGTGGTTGACAGGTTTTCTAAAAATATAGTAGAAGACTCCAAAGACTTACCTGAGGCATCAGGGTTTGAGCACAAAATTGACACTGGAGATGCCTGCCCTATAGCCTCCAGATTCTGTTGACTACCCCATTCCAAAGAGAGCTTTTTCAAGTCTGAAATCCAGAGGCTTCATTAAGTCTAGCAAGTCACCATGGTCCTTCCCCTTGGTTGTTGTGCCCAAGAAAGGGGGTAAACAGCAAATGTGTGTCAATTACATCCCCTTCAAAAAGGTGACTATAAGTGACAACTACCCTCTACCTTGCCTATCTGACATCCTTGCTTTGTTTGGTGGCGCTCTGTGGTTTTCCAACATTGATCTATTCAGTGGCTTCCATCAGATTTTGGTCCACCCTGAGGACAAACCCAAGACAGCATTTGTACTAAGTGGGGTCAGTACAAATACACCCACATGCCCTTTGGTCTTAAAGATGCACCGCAAACTTTTCAACACATCATGAACCAAGTCTTCAATGGGTTGATTAGGGATTTTGTCACTGTGTACTTGGACGGCATTACCATTTACTCAAAGACTTTTGAGGAACACTTGGCGCACCTCTGTATCTTCCTTGACCGCATCAGGGATACTAATATTAGTGTCAATGCTGAGAAGACCATCCTTGCCATGCAAAAGCTGAAACTCCTTGGCCACATTGTTGATACTGTTGTAACTGTGCTGTTTTAGCAGAGTTACACGGGAAAAAATATTTAGAAACTAGATAATAATCTTTATTGAGAGATAGTGATTATATAGTTCATGTGAGTCAAGGATAGTAGAAACAAGATTGGTGATCACACGGCTGGATGGAAGAAGGGGGTGGCTTGATCCTGATAATGAGTCAAGCGCCAAATTGAGGTATCTACTGTTAAGGATCATCATCTGTTCATGTTGTTGGATTTGGTAATTTGAGTTGACTTCCTATTCTGGCTTTGGGTGACCAGATAATTGGATTGCAGGTCATAAACCTGCTTGGTTGGAACCTTGTTGGCGGGTCAAGCCTGCGGTTTTGACAATACCAATAGCAAGCATCCTGACCCTGACAAGATTACTGCTATATCTACATGGCCTACCCCTATCAATGCCAGCCAGGCCCTTTCCTTCTTGGTCCTGGTTGGGTACTATCAGCAGTTTATACCTAATTATAGTAATGTGGCTGCCCCTCTCTTTAATCTCACGTGCAACAAGCAGGAGTTTAGTTGGGAGCCTGAGGAGGAGGATGCATTTAAGCAACTGAAGGCTACTGTGTCATCTGATATGGTCCTTGTCTACCCTGACTTCACCTAAATGTTTCACATCTTCTCTGATGCATGCAAAGATGCAATTGGTGCTGTACTGTGCCAGGAATATGATGGCGTGTTTAGACCCATTGAATTCATGTCAAAGAAGTTCCTTATAGCTGAGTACAACTATTGCATCTATGACAAGGAGGTTTTGGCTGTGGTTTGTGCCCTTGAGAAATTCCGCTATTACATCCTGGGTTACCCGCTCACCATTCACACTGACAACCTTGCTGTACGGTTTATTGCTGATAACCTGGGCACAAACAGTAGGTGTATTTGCTGGTTCCTTGATTTTCTTGAGTACAACTTTGACATTAAGCATGTACCCAGCAATGAAAATGTTGTTGCCAATGGGCTATCCAGGCAGTTTTCTCTCTTGTCTAAGATTGCTTTCTACAAGAGCAACCTCTAGCAATTCAGAGAGTTATCCCTCAGCAAGGTCACATCTCAATCACTTGCTGAGGTTGAGCAGTTCATCCAAGACTGCACCAACTTTACCATTATTGATGACTCCATTTTTAAAAAAGTGGATAGTAGCCTTTGACTGGTACCCAAGATTGCTGACAGAGCTGCAATACTCAAAGAAGCTCACAAGGATGCAGGCTACTTTGGCAGAAAATCCACATTAGAGAGACTCAAGGCTACCTACTGGTGGCCTGGAATGTATATAGACACAGTGAATCATCTGCAGAGATGCAAGATCTGTCAGCACTTCAGCAAGAATGCAGCCCATTCCAAACCAATTGTACCTATTGTGGTGTCTAATATCTTTGAATTATGGAGCATTGGTTTTTTGGGACCCCTACCACTTTCCAAGCATGGGAACAAGTAAATCCTAGTAGCCACAGAGTACTACTCCCACTGGCCAGTAGCTGTTGCCTGCCTTGATAACTCCCCCCTATCTACTGCCAAGTTTATCTACAAGGAGATAATCACACAGTTTGGCCTGCCCACAACTCTACTTTCTGACCAAGGATCCCATTTCCAAAACCAACTAATAGCTGACCTCATGAAGAAAGTTAATGTCACCCAAAGGTTTGCCACTTCCTACAACCCCCGCTGCAATGGGCTGACAGAGAGGTTTAACAATACCTTAGTGGAAATCCTGGAAAAATGCACCAAGTATCAACCATCTCTATGAGAGGATGCTCTACCTGCTGCCCTATGAAACTACCGCACCAAAGCACATGCAGTAACCAAAGTTACTCCATTTGAGGTCATCTACAGAGTCAAACCACCTACAGTTAAGAAGCTCCTAGTGCCCAACTACCTCACGGCTTGCAATCACAGATAATGTACGGGCCAAGGCAGAGGCAAAATAGTAGCTAGAGCACTTAAGGTCAAAGGAGCCCAAGCAAAGATCTCACACTGCCTCTCCATCTTCAAGGTTGGCCAATTAGTCCTCAAGATGAAGACCAAGCTCAGTAACTCTCACTCTGTATGAGAGGGGGGCTAAACTAACTAAGTTTGGCTCCCATCCTGGTACAACAAACCACCAGGATGCTGCCCAGTAGAGAACTGGGACAGCCGCTCAAAGGGGAGACCACAGGGAAGACGCGGGGGACAGCTGGGGGAAGTAGGCGTTCAATCCCATCAGCACCAAACCGGTGAGCAACCAGGGCGTACAAGTGGGAGTGGGAGGAGATATCTCAGGGACCTGGAGGGGCACTGAGTTGCTCTTCTCCAGACTGGGAACGGGGATCATCAACATCTCCTTGTCCACAGGAGAAGACTGGGTGAAATTAATGTCATCTAGGTCCAGGTCATTGAAGGTCAAACTCTTTACCACGGCCTCCCCAGAGAACAGGAGACCACTGGGGAGATCCAAGAGGCTGGAAGGATTATTGTCCACAAGCCAAGCAGAAGAGGTGATTTTAGACCACAAGTCTGGTGAGGTCAACCACAGAAGTAACAAAAATGGGGCCAAGGAAAACACAACAAACTTGAGAACTGGGAGTATCATAGCTGTGTTCTTCACAAAATTTCAAATATGTAGGCAAGGTTTCCAGGGTATCAAGCAATAGTTTTAGTGCAAACAAGGGGCCCCACAAGCAAGAACAAGTTGAGAAGTGGCAGAGAAGGTGTGGGTGGCTTGGCAACGGACTCAGGTGGCTTGGTACAGTGAATAATGTAAAAGCAGGTTCAAAAGTAAAGAAAATTAAAGAAAATTCAAAATAAGAGTAGGTTTTATATTAAAAATTAATTAAAACTTTGAGTTTGAGAGCTGCTTTTGAAAGCAAAAGCGTAAAAAAGCAACAACTATACACTAAAGCTTCTTCTGGAGGTCCCAGAAGAGGTGCCGGGTTTGAGTCGGGTTGACACAAGGCAAGGTTTAATGAAACAACTAACACTTTAATTTTCTAGATGATAAGAACCAAACAGAGATCTAAATCAAGTCTAAAATTCAAAAAAGGTGCAAATAGCTTCCCAAACTTTAATAATATTGGAAAATTGACAAGCAGGGGACCCAAAGTCCCCTGGCATTGTTAAAAGAGGATGAATTGCTAAGGGATGGTCACCTGACCATGGTGACCTGCATTTGATTGAGTGGAAGAGAAATTTTGCTGGCCAAGGCCAGGAGCACTGAAAGGTTTCAGGCTAATTTCTGTGGTGCCACCTAATTGACTAGAGGCCACCCCAAGCATTTGGGATTCACTTGACTTTCTGGTTATTGAAGTGGCGTCATTTGATTGGGCGCTTCTGATAGTTTTTAAGAGAGGTTGACACCATGACAGCAAATAGTCCAAATTGATCAGTGTTTCTTCCCAGGCCGGGGCAACCAGAGCTGGGGGGTCTGCAGGGTAGGCCAGAAAAAATCTCTCATCAACAGTATGAGCTAAATCTCCTAGAGAATTAAGTGGCTTGGCTGTAACTTTTGGGCCTGTTTTGGTGCGGCGGGGAAAAACAGTTTGATCCAAGGTCAAAGGTGGCAGTGGATTTACACACTCCATCAAGTTCAAGACTAAGTGGTCGGGCCTGTTCTATGTTTATGAGTGGGGTCTACCTTTAACTACTACCTTGAAGACAGCAAATGTGTCCACTTCTTCCAACCAGTCAATGGAAGCCTCCTTAAACTCTACCACACTTAGTTTAGCAGGGGAGTGTGATAGTGTTAACGGCAAATTTGACAAATTTGCCTAAATCAGTTAACGCTAGTGAACCACTATAAAAGTGGATTTGCCCGAATGAAATAAACTGTTCTTTATTCCCTTACATTCATTTTTGGGCTTTTCTGTAGTTCACCACTACAGCAGATTGTTTCAAAGTTAACCTTGCTTGCTATTGCATCGTCTAAATAATGATATCAGTAGAGTAAACAGGCAATAATGCTATTGAGACTCATTAAAATGGTTTTCATAAAAGTTAAAGTATCTAGATGTGTTTTTCAGACAATTCTGATAAAAATAATACCAAACATGATAGCTCCAGATATATAGTTGTGCTGGAATTGAGTTCATGTCAAAATCAAAAGCATAGACTCAATTTGATTCATTTAAATTCACTCTAAAACACATAAAACTAAAAACAACATATCTTTGTGAATACTAAACCGATCTTAATGTCCAATAGCTTAATTTAAAGCTACAGATCAGCTCTACATTTTGGAGGGATTCAATAAACCAAATTTAAATTTTAAATTTTTTAGCTTTACTAAACTTAATAATGATACTATACTTATTTAGGTTTAGTTTTAATTTTAACTTGAAATATACAATTTTAATTTTAAATTTAAATAAATATAATTGAAATTACCTTTTTCAATAAAGCACTTAAATAAAAATTTAATTAAACATGTGATAAGTGATCCAAGTCTAAAAATACAATAAAAGATATTTAATTGATTTATTAAATCAAGTTTAACTCTGTCCTTGGACAGGGCAACCACCTAGTAATATAGAAAAGACACTTCAATTTCTTACAGCTCGAGTGCACTCAAGCTGATATTACAGACAGACTCATTTTTATATAAGTTAATATTTGATTTTTAAACATCTTGAACAATCATGCAGTTAAATAACGATATACTAGAGGCTATTAGTTCAGGAAATTACAACGATATCCCAGAAGCATGTTTATTCCGAGCAGATCTAGCATGCCCAGAAAGACTCAATTCTATGAATATTGTCCTGTGGGATTCTCATCTTATAGCTCAAATAGTTCATATCCGAAAGCTTAGCAAGAAGATAATGTTTATTGATGTTAGAATATCTGATTTTGTTTGTCCTTTTATTGAAAGTGAACCCTCTTCACTCGGTAAAAATGCGTCTTATTTCGATAAATTTCATAGCACCACTTTTAATTTCAAACAAAAGCTTGAAGTGTTATTTCGCTGGGATGAGTGTGGTGATGACCTGATGAAAGAAAGTAGATATTATTTCAAAGTTTCAGATATAATTCAAATCCGGGGTATGTTAGAAAAAGCTCCCTCCTTCACTTTTCATGCCTTGAAGTCCACTATGGTCAAAAAGCGTTTTTGGGTGGCAACTTCAGAGACTGACGCTTGCTCTTCGTTAAAATCTAGACTCAATATACAACCTGAACTTCCTCAAGACTTTCAAAAAATGGCTAATCGAGGCATTGGTTCAAGTCTTAAAGCCTTTGAAGAAACCGATGCTTCTACAATTAATGCCATCACTCAAACATCCCCCGATCTGTGTAAATATTGGATCAACAATCAAAATTGTCCAAAGGAAAATAGCTGTTTATATTATCATCCAACTGGTGAAGAGTTTACTTCATTGAAAAAAAGCTGGATCCAAGAGGTAATTTTTTCAAAGCCACTTTCTCCTATATTGTACAATACATTTAGTTAATTAAACCAGATACTCTTTTGCATTAAAACAAAGTTACGTATCTTTGTACATTTCGAACTATCTTTCTACCTAAGTTTTAAAAGGTCAGTAAGACCTTTTATAGTAAAGAATGTCTGACTTTGTGTTTCTTCAATTGCATTTCTATTTAAACCGAATCTTGATAAATGCGAGTGGAATCTAAAGCTCCTACTTCCGCTGACATACCCAAATTAACAGACCAGCTAACCAGACTTTGAGTCATAAGAGATATTATTTTTGCTTGAATTTCCATTCAGTTCCTAATATCTCCCAAGAGAAAAATGGCCAGGGCCAAGCGAAATTTGGAACACGAACAAGAAAGCTTTGATTCTGAAAAGAGTTGCGATAGCTTGCAAAAGAAGGCGGCAAGAGCTCAAGAGTTTTCTAAATTCCTTATTGAAACTTATGGAATTTCCTATCTAAAGAGCGGAATGGGCATTCTTGATATTGCTGGTGGCCGTGGGGAAGTTAGCTTTGAGTTGTTTACCAAGCTTGGACTTCCCGTAACTCTGGTTGATCCGCGACCCCGCAAGCTATCCAAATCCCAGGCTCGTCATTTAAAAGCCAATCCTGATGCCTCTCTTCCACCTCATATTCAAGAGTTTTTCAAGCCTGAAGACTTGAAATGGAAGACTCAAGAAGGGTATTCGCTTGTGATTGGCATGCATCCAGATCAAGCTACGGATCTCATTGTTGACTATGCGATCAATTCAAATATTCCTTTTGCAATTGTACCCTGTTGTGTTTTTGCAAGAGAATTCAGTCATCGTTTGCTAAATGGACTTCCCGTCACGAACTACTCTGACTTGCTCAAATATCTTCATCAGAAACCCCCCAGTTCATATGATTTTGAAGTACAGATCTGTACACTTGACTTCCAAGGAAAAAACAAAGTTATTTATTCCAAGCCAAAATAGAAAATCCAGACCTCTCAAGATATAGTAGAGAAACCCCGCTCTAATACTTTCTCTTCTCTCTATTCTACCATCTTAGCCTTTTTTATGACAACTGTAGCAAATATGGCCTCTTAGTTGTTGCCTTTGCCAAGATAAACAAAGGACCAAAAATCAAGAAAGTATTCAGTTAACTGTGTCCAATCTAGGCTATTTTTAATAGCAATTTCAAGCTGTTCATTTGAAAGACAGAATCCAAAAACTTCAAAGTTGACTCTAGATAAGAATTTCACAGATTGAAATTTTAAATCAAGATGTGATTAATAGGTAAATCTACCAAATAACTTCCAATAAATGTGAGCCAGTTTTCTGAAGGTAAAAGTAGCTAACTGGGAAAAAATATCCTAAAATCTAAAGCACTTGAAAATATCAATGCTACATTTATACATATACCATTTTAGCTCTGAAAGTATTGTTATTGTTTCAGCAAGTAAACCAGGATTGTATATGCATATGTTGATTCTGAAGATGTTTTTTCTTTATTAGACTCATATATTTAGACTTTACATTTGACACACAAAAACACCATTCCTACTTAAATTAAGTCTCATTTATTATTAGATATATTGTAAACTTAGTATATAAAGAGTTGCCAGACATCCAATTGACACATGAAAAAAGTTACAAAATTGCTCCTAAATTTAGCAAGTCAAAGACCTTTGATCAATCCATAATTAATACAGTAGGATTAAAAGCTATGAGCATAAACATGAATGGTTTCATCTGTAAACAATATAAACTCAACCTCAGACAAAGCTCAACTCAGGCAAGTTGCATACTGCAGATAATTTAATGTTTTTGGTGAACTAGCAAAAGACTAAACAAGAAGCACAACACAACTCAAATAAAATACAAAATCACATCAAATATGAGATGATAATCCTAAACTACAAACAAAACAACTCAG